>SJYQ01002819.1:46027-91332 GCA_006410935.1 Redunca redunca
AGTTATCCAAGTCTATGCCCCAACCAGTAACGCTGAAGAAACTGAAGTTGAACAGTTTTATGAAGACCTACAAGACCTTTTAGAACTAACACCCACAAAAAACATGTCTTTTTCATTATAGGGGACTGGAATGCAAAAGTAGGAAGTCAAGAAACACCTGGAGTAACAGGCAAATTTGGCCTTGGAATGCAGAATGAAGCAGGGCAAAGACTAATAGAGTTTTGCCAAGAAAATGCACTGGTCATAGCAAACATCCTCTTCCAACAACACAAGAGAAGACTCTACACTTGGACATCACCAGATGGTTAACACCAAAATCAGATTGATCATATTCTTTGCAGCCAAAGATGGAGAAGTTCTATACAGTCAATAAAAACAAGACCAGGAGCTGACTGTGGCTAAGATCATGAACTCCTTATTGCCAGATTCAGACTCAAATTGGAGAAAATAGGGAAAACTACTAGACCATTCAGGTATGACCTCAATCAAATCCCTTATGATTATACAGTGGAAGTGAGAAATAGATTTAAGGGCCTAGATCTGATAGATAGAGTGCCTGATGAACTATGGAATGAGGTTCGTGACATTGTACAGGAGACAGGGATCAAGATCATCCCCATGGAAAAGAAATGCAAAACAGCAAAATGGCTGTCTGGGGAGGCCTTACAAATAGCTGTGAAAAGAAGAGAGGCAAAAAGCAAAGGAGAAAAGGAAAGATATAAGCATCTGAATGCAGAGTTCCGGAGAATAGCAAGAAGAGATAAGAAAGCCTTCTTCAGTGATCAGTGCAAAGAAATAGAGGAAAAGAACAGAATGGGAAAGACTAGAGATCTCTTCAAGAAAATTGGAGATACCAAGGGAACATTTCATGCTTACAGCAAACATCTTAAGAATTCTTTAAACTTATTAAGCTAATTGTATGCAAAACATAAGTAGGAGTGATAGCTATATACCTCAACACATAAACAAAAATTTAGTCATCTAAAACATTCTAAATTTTAACCATTACTTTGGAAAGCTCTTCTACTGTTAGCCATGATTAAAAAAAACTCCCATACCTGTGTTAATGGATTGCCCCAATGAAACAAAATGGTCAAAGCACAAATTTTAGCTCCATGCACTTACTGTGTGGGCAAAACAAACAAACAGAGAAACAAACAAAAAACCTCTTCTATTAGTGTGGCTCACTGCCATCTATTAGAACTATCCCCTAAGATAGCCAGTCATCTCACTCCACTTTCTAGGGTATAGAAGAATGGATGACTCCTGGAGTTGTGTTCCTTTTGAAACTTCATTCCTTTCCCTTATTTACCACGGCAACGGATCCTTTCCATCTGTCCAAATATATTATGGCCAAAGTTTATGTG
Source organism: Redunca redunca (assembly GCA_006410935.1). Taxonomy (NCBI): domain Eukaryota; kingdom Metazoa; phylum Chordata; class Mammalia; order Artiodactyla; family Bovidae; genus Redunca; species Redunca redunca. Next base: position 47,395 of record SJYQ01002819.1, read on the forward strand.
CTCTTCAAGATAACAATTAGACATCTAGAAAATTAATACATATTAATGAACAAATGATAAATAAATCTCTTCCTAGAGCAGTGAAAATTTATTCTAATAGTAATCACCAAGAGACAATGTAGTCAGTGTCTTTATCTTTGAATTCTAACTTGGAAGTGATTGTGGAAATTTATATATTCAAAAATATATTAGACTCTCTAAAGTGTGAATAATGAATATAGTTGATCCTTGAACAATGTGGGGGTTAGGCGCACCAACCCTCCTTATGTTAAAAAATTCTTTTATAATTTACAATTGACCCTCCATACAAGCAGTTTACATCCACAGATGCAACCAACCCCACATTGTACAGTACTGTGTATTTATTGTGGAAAAACTTTTGTATATAAGTGTACCCATGCAGTTTAAAGTTATGCCTTTCAGAGATCAACTGTATTCTGCATTTATTCTATTCCTACCTTATTGTATGTCCACAGAAGACATTTATTAGCAATTAAAGCACCCCACAAACTTTCTGATACATTATTGAACCTGCATCTCTTATGCCTCCTGCATTGGCAGGCAAGTTCTTTACTACTGAGCCTCCTGGGAAGTCTAATACATTAGCACTACTGATAAATTAGAACTACAAAATTAAAGTATTTTGGTCATTAAAAACCTATGGTAACAAATGTATTAGATAGATCAAACATAATCTTACAAATGATTTCTGAATCATCCTAAGAATGGAAGATATGTTGACAAATATTCACAGGAAATCATTATTCCAATTTTCATAAAAGATAATGTGGGCAATGTATCAGTTATCTATGGGTGATTAAAAAAGCAACTTAATGGCATAAAGAGACAAATATTTATATTTTTCCAGCTTTAAATTAACAGATAATAATTGTATATATTTATGTTGTATAAAATGATATTTTGATATACATAGACATTGAGTGATTACCATACCAAGCTAATTAACATATCCAACCACTCACATAATTTTCTTTCATGTGTGGGTGTAATGAGAACATTTAAGATCTACTCCTTTAGCAAATTTCAAATATATAATATAGTAATATTAATTACTGCCACTATACTCTAATTAGATCTTCAGAACTTACTCAGTCTAAATAACTACAATTTTGTATCTTTTGACCAATATCTCTTCACCCTGCAGCCCCTGGAAACCACCATTCTACTCTCTTCTTCTATGATTTGATTCTTTTAAATTCACGTATAAGTAAGATCATGCAGTATTTGTCTTTGTGTGTCTGGCTTTCACATTAAGCATAATGTCCTTCAGGTTCATCCACATTGTCTCAGATGACAGAATTTCCTAAGTTTTCAAGGCTGAGCAATATTTTACTGTGTATTTATATATCACATTTTCTTTACCTACTCATTGGTTGAAGGACACTTAGTTGATTTTATACCTAATGTAAATAATGCAGCAAAGAACGTGGAAGAACAGACAGCATTCAGTGATGATTTCATATCCTTTAGATATCTAACCAGAAGTGGGGTTGTTGTATCACATAATATTTCTGCTTATTTTTTTAAGTTCTGAGGAATCCAATACTATTTTCCACAACGACATTACCAATTATAGTCCCATCAACAGTTTACATACAAGGAATTCCTTTTTCTACATCCTTACCAAAACTTACCTTTTACCTTTTTGACAATAGCTATCCTAAGCTATTAGAATAGCTTAAACAGAATGAACTCTGTTTCCAAGGCAAACCATTCAATATCTCAGTAATCCAAGTCTATGCCCCAACCAGTAATGCTGAAGAAGCTGAAGTTGAATGGTTCTATGAAGACCGATTATATTCTTTGCAGTCAAAGATGGAGAAGCAAAAATAAGACCAGGAGCTGACTGTGGCTCAGATCATGAATTCCTTATTGCTAAATTCAGACTTAAATTGAAGAAAGTGGGGAAAACCACTAGGCCATTCAGGTACGACCTAAATCAAATCCGTTACAATTATACAGTGGAAGTGAGAAATAGATTCAAATTTCTAGATCTGATAGATAGACTAGATAGACTAGATCTGATATACAGAGTGCCTGAAGAACTATGGACAGAAGTTCGTGACATTGTACAGGAGACAGGGATCAAGACCATCCCCAAGAAAAAGAAATGCAAAAAGGCAAAATGGTTGTCTGAGACGGCCTTACAAATAGTTGTGAAAAGAAGAGAAGTGAAAGGCAAAGGAGAAAAGGAAAGATATACACATTTGAAAGCAGCATTCCAAAGAATAGCAAGGAGACATAAGAGAGCCTTCCTCAGTGATCAATGCAAAGAAATAAAGGAAAACAATAGATGGGAATGACTAGAGATCTCTTCAAGAAAATTAGAGATATCAAGGGAACATTTTATGCAAAGATGGGTACAATAAAAGACAGAAATGGTATGGACTTAACAGAAGCAGAAGATCTTAAGAAGAGTTGAAAGAATACACAGAACTATACAAAAAAGATCTTCATGACCCAGGTGATTATGATGGTGTGATCACTCCCCTAGAGCCAGACACCCTGGAATGTGAGTGGGCCTTAGGAAGCATCACTATGAGCTAGTGTGGAGGTGATGGAATTCCAGTTGAGCTATTTCAAATACTAGAAGATGACGCTGTGAAAGTGCTGCACTCCATATGCCAGCAAATTTGGAAAACTCAGCAGTGCCCACAGGACTGGAAAACGTCCGTTTTCATTCCAACCCCAAAGAAAGGCGGTGCCAAAGAATGCTCAAACTACCACACAATTGTACTCATCTCACACGCTAGCGAAGTAGTACTCAAAATTCTCCAAGGCATGCTTCAACAGTATGTGAACCGTGAACTTCGACATGTTCAAGCTGGATTTAGCAAAGGCAGAGGAATCAGAGATCAAATTGCCAACATCTATTGAATCATTGAAAAAGCAAGAAAGTTCCAGAAAAACATAATTTCTGCTTATGCCAAAGCATTTGACTGTGTGGATCACAGTAAGCTGTGGAAACTTCTGAAAGAGATGGGAATACGAGATCACCTGACCTGCCTCCTGAGAAATCTGTATGCAGGTCAGGAAGCAACAGTTAGAACTGGATGTGGAACAACAGACTGGTTTCAAATCAGGAACAGAGTATGACAGGGCTGTATATTGTCACCCTGCTTTTTTTAACTTATATGCAGAGTACATCATGAGAAACACTGGGCTGGATGAAGCACAAGCTGGAATCTAGATTGCCAGGAGAAATATCAATAACCTCAGATATGTAGATGACAGCACCCTTATGGCAGAAAACAAAGACCCTAAAGAGCCTCTTGATGAAAGTGAAAGAGGAGAATGAAAAAGTTGGCTTAAAGCTCAACATTCAGAAAATGAAGATTATGGTATCTGGCCCCATCATTTCATGGAAAATAGGTGGAGAAGCAATGGAAACAGTGGCTAACTTCTTTTTTGGAGCTCCAAAATCACTGCAGATGGTGACTGCAGCCATGAAATTAAGAGATACTTGATCCTTGGAAGAAAAGTTATAACCAACTTAGACAGTATATTAAAAAGCAGAGATGTTACTTTGCCAATAAAGGTCCGTCTAGTCAAAGCTATGGTTTCTTCAGTAGCCATGTATGGATGTGAGAGTTGGACCACAAAGAAGGGTAAGAGTCAAAGAATTGATGCTTTCAAATTGTGGCACTGGAGAAAACTCTTGAGAGTCCCTTGGACTTCAAGGAGATCAAACCAGTCCATCCTAAAGGATATCAGCCCTAAATATACATTGGAAGGACTGATGCTGAAGCTGAAAATCCAATTCTTTGGGCACCTGATGTGAAGAACTGACTCATTGGAAAAGACCATGATGCTGGGAAAGATTGAAGTCAGGAGGAGAAAGGGATGATAGTGGATGAGATGGTTGGATGGCATCACCAACTTGATGGACAGGAGTCTGAGTAAGCTCCGGGAGTTGGTGATGGACAGGGAAGCCTTGAGTGCTGCAGTCCCTGGGGTCACAAAGAGTCAGACATGACTGAGTGAATGAACTAAACTGATTCTAAGCTAGTGTTCCATTGGTCCATGTCTGCATTTATGCTAATACCATGCTGTTTTGGCTACTGTCAGTTTGTGTATAATCTGAAGTCTCCAGGTTTGTTCTTTTTGTTTAAGATCACTTTACCTATTCAGAGTCTTCTGTGGTTTCATATAAATTTAAATTTTTTTTTCTTTTCTACAAAAATGCTATTGAAATTTTGCTAGAGCCTGCATTAAAATCTATAAATCTTATTGGGTAAAATTTAGCATTATTCACGAATCATGACCCCTATAATATGGGTCTAGTCTCAATTAATATTCTTTGGAATCACTCACCTGCCTGTGTTCCGGTCTAGATAGCCTCTGTTAGGATCTGTGTTCTTCATTTGGTCTCTCATTTTCCAGTTGTTCATTCTGGGCTAGTTCTCATTATGGCGCAGAATTCTAAGTACACCTTGATTGCTTAAGTCTTCTTGAGCTCCAGGAGTTGATGTGTCGTAGTGATACTTCTACTATATTCTACTGGCCAAAAAGTCACAGAGTCAGTCCAGAATTAGAAGTGAAGGAATCTGAGTCTTGGCCTCCCTGGTGGCTCAATGGTAAATAATCTGCTTGCCAATGCAGGCAATGGCACCCCACGCCAGTACTCTTGCCTGGAAAATCCCATGAATGGAGGAGCCGGGTAGGCTGCAGTCCATGGGGTCGCTAGGAGTTGGATACGACTGAGCGACTTCCCTTTCACTTTTCACTTTCATGCATTGGAGAAGGAAATGGCAACCCACTCCAGTGTTCTTGCCTGGAGAATCCTAGGGATTGGGGAGCCTGGTGGGCTGCCGTCTATGGGGTCGCACAGAGTCGGATACGACTGAAGTGACTTGGCAGCAGCCAATGCAGGAGACACAGGTTTCATCCCTGGGTCAGGAGGATCCCTGGAGAAGGAAATGGAAACAGACTCCAGTATTCTGTCCTGAGAAATTCCACAGACCAAAGAGTCTGGTGGGCGATAGTACATGGAGTTGCAAAAGAGTCAGATACAATTTAGCGAGTAAACAATGACAAAGTGGCAAGCAAGATGACTTTAAGTCACTTAAGTAGTAAGTACATGAATGTATTATTTGAGCTTCCCTGGTGGCTCAGTGGTAAAGAATATGCCTGCCAATGCAGGAGACATGGGTTCAATGCAGAAAACATGGGTTGGGAAGATTCCTGGATAAGAAAGTGACAACCTACTCCAGTATTTTTGCCTAGAAAATTCCATGGACATTGGAGCCTGGTTGACAAGGGGTCACAGAGTCTAACACAACTTAGTGACTGAATAAGCATGCACACAAAGTTATGATACAAAATGTAATCAGAAAGGTAGGAATGGTGAATTCAGTTATTTTTGCAATCAATTTATTACAGTCACTTTCTTCAAATACAAATACATTGCAAGCATAATTTAAGGGAAAAATTATTAAGTGATTCTGAAATAGATGAGACATATCTGAATTTCATAATGACATTAAACTAGATCATCTTTATATTATATGTAGAAAATTTGACATAGGTTTAGGTTGAAGCAATAGTTAGGCAGATTTGCAATAAATTAAACTGCCATATGCAAATATGTTTATAGAAAAATGTCAGCTTAGACATTTGCAGTGGCAGAGCATAAGGCTTTCTTCTCAATCCTGTTCTGTGTAACACTTATTGCCATTTATCATTGACTTGTATGAAAATATGATTATCCAAATAGAAGATGACATGAATGTGGAAGGAATAAATAGTGTTCTGAATGACAGAATTAGTATCCAAAAAGGCCTTGACAGGATGAAATAACAGATTAAATTAAATGCAACAAATTTTAATGTAGATAAATTTAAGGCAATGCAATAAAGTAAAAATCTCAAGATGTTCAATTATAGACTGGCTTACCTGGGTAAGAATCTTAAGAGTTTTAAACAAGAGTGGCTTCAATAATAATCAACAGTGTTAGCAATTTATATAAAACATCTGTGAATATAGGTCACATTAGTATATAAACATATATGAAAAAATAAAAAATAACCTTTTTTAAAACTTGATTATTATAACTTACAACTAAGCACATATAATAGTGGTGATTAGTTTTAGCACTATATTTGATATTTAATTTTGGGCCACTTCTCAATGTCATTTGAAAATCAGTTTCTTTGTTGTTGTTGTTGTTCAGTCACTAAGTTATGTCCAACTCTTTGCAACCCCATGGACTATAGTACCCCAGGCTTCCCTGTCCTTTCCTGTCTCCTGGAGTTTTCTCAAACACATGTCCATTGAGTCAGTGATGCCATCCAACAACCTCATCTTCTATCATCCCCTTCTCCTCCTGCCCTCAATCTTTCCCAGCATGAGGGTATTTTCCAATAAGCTGGCTCTTCAAATCAGGTGGCCAAAGCACTGGAGCTTCAGCTTCAGCATCAGTCCTTTCAATGAATATTCAGGATTTATTTCCTTTAGGCTTGACTGGTTTGATCTCCTTGCTGTCCAAGGGACTGTCAAGAGTCTTCTCCAGTGCCACAATTTGAAAGCATCAATTCTTTGAGCCTTCTTTGTGGTCCAACTCTCACATCCATACATGACTATTGGAAAAACCATAGCTTTGACTATTCAGACCTTTGTCAGCAAAGTGATGTCTCTGCTTTTCAATATGTCTCTGATGTCTACATTTGTTACAGCATTTCTCCTGAGGAGGAAGTGTCTTTTAATTTCATGGCTGCAGTCACTGTCCACAAGGATTTTGGAGCACAAGACAATTTCTTTGGGCATCCAAAAGTTCATTTATAAATAAATTACCTGAATGGCACTGTAACTATTTGTAAACTAATATTTCACTTAGAAATCTTCTCATAGACTTCTGGTTTCTGAGTCAATTAAAGGAGTTTGGAAGTCACCATTCCATCCAAACAAGTAAAAAAGATGTGGGTGCTCAATTGTGTCTGACTGTTTGCAACCCATGGACTGTAGCCCACCAGGCACCTCTGTCCATGGAATTTTCCAGGCAAGAATACTGAAGGAGTTTGCCATTTCCTCCTCCAAGGGATATTCCTGATCCAGGGATGGAACTCAAGTCTCCTGTGTCTTCTGAATTGCCAGGCGGCTTCTTTACCGCTGAGTCACCTGCGAAGCCCTTATTGTTGTTCAGCCAGGCTTCTCTGTCCTCATTATCTCTTGGAGTTTGCTCAAACCCATGTCCACTGAGTCAGTGATGCCATCCAACCATCTCATCCTGTCACCCCCTTCTCCTCTTGCCCTCAACCTTTCCCAGCATCAGGGTCTTTTTCAGTGAGTCGGCTCTTCATATCAGGTAGCCAAATTTATTGGAGCTTCAGCTTCAGCACCAGTCCTTCCAATGAATATTCAGGGTTGATTTCTTTTAGGATTGACTGGGAAGCCCTAAACAGACTCAAATATCAACAACTCTTTCAGAAATCTGTCAGAGAGTGGAGAACACTGGGGCACAACACTGCCCCAAGATTAAAGAAATAGATAAGCAAACACAGGGAGGCATGGCTTATTGGAGCAATAAGTTCTTTCTTGATCTCTTGTATGCCCTTTGGATGGAGAAGTCCTCTTACCATTGGGGTGGCTTGGATGGACCCCATCCATTGGGGTGGCTTGGATAGACCAACATGAATGGAGAATGTGTAGCCAAAAGATAGAGAGAGGGAGACAGAGATTTGATGAGTCCCTAGAATCAGTTGCCAGCACCTTCAGCCAAATTATTCATTTCAGTTTGTCTTCTTTTTGGTTAAGCTAGTGTAAGATTTACTTTTGTAATTTTTCACTTGGGAATGTGTCACTACAACCTACAAAACAACAATAAGGAAACTCTTATCAATCTCTGTAATTTTACATTTTGTTTATCTTTAAAATTTGCATTTGCATTAAAAACTTTTAAAAATGAATAATGTTTGTGTGGTGTGGGCAGGAGATTTTCCCCATATTTCTCTATTTTTCTTTTGCTTTAAATTGAGTATTTTTGTTTATATATTGAAAATTAATTAAAAATTAAAATCATGCCCAGAAGGCTATGTCCTATAACTTTTGTGTATGCATAAAATTATTTTTTCAATTAGTTAGGGGATTCATGTTTGGGAACGCTTGTACACTCGTGGTGAATTCATGTCAATGTTTGGCAAAACCAATACAGTAATGTAAAGTAAACTAAAGTTAAAATAAAAATTTTAAAAGTNAAAAATTCACGATTGTAACTTTTAAAGTACACTGTCAAGAATGGAATTGATATTCTTCATAGTTTACTTTATCATGGTTTTTGATTCTTAGATAGTTTAGAGCAATGTAGTTTAATTTTTCATCCATTCATAATTTCCTGAGTGCCAAGTTGAATAACAATAATATATATACCTACCTCACTAAATATTCTGAATATTCATTGAAAGGCCTGATGCTGAAGCTGAAGCTCCAATACTTTGGCCACCTGATGTGAAGAACTGACTCACTGGAAAAGATCCTGATGCTGTGAAAGATTGAAGGCAGGAGAAGGGAACGACAGAGGATGTGATGGTTGAAAGGCATCACCGACTTAATGAATATGAGTTTGAACAGCTCCAGGAGTTGGTGATGGACAGGGAAGCCTGGTGTGCTGCAATCCATAGGGTTGCAAAGAGTCAGACACAACTGAGTGACTGAACAACTGAACTGAACCTCACTAAATTATTTTACCTCCTCAGTTCTTTATCTACAATTAATACAAGGACAACTGTATGAAGAATAATTTGTCTTTTTAGTAAAAGTAATCAGTTAAATTATTTCTAAAATTTGTCATCAAATGTTGTGTGAGTGGCTCACTGTGACAAATATCTTTGAAAATTTAGGTATTTTGCTGAAGTTTGTTTTGACATAAGCATCTTAGCTGTTAAATATGCTTCTAAACATTAGAAATTCCTTGATACTTTAAATCCTCTCAGTACTCCTAATATATTACCAGGAAAGGAAGGAGTGCTTTTGTATTTGCTGTCATGATCTTATTTAATTTTAAATATATTTAAACCAGTGCTAAAATANCTTAGCACAAACCAATTTATTCAAATAAGGCAAAATTTCTTCTTATTTCACTATTTCACTTTTCATACATAACTAACAATATTAAAAGATCAATTTGCTAAGGGGACTTTCAATGTACTGCAAGTTTATACTGTTTATTATTTCTGTCAAACTAGATTAATGTCTTTTCTATGAATTTCTTACCTTTATTAGCCTATAATTATTCCAGAAAAACAGAGCTATTTAGCCAAATCCACATGAGGAATTTTATGGATGTGGATTTTTTTCTAAAGACATCATTTCTAAATGGATCCATATTTTAGCTCTTCTCGGCTTCAGGGAAGAAATTCACTTTAACCTTAGAGTCATCCTGAAAGCAAATTTCTCTCAACAACTTGGTTCAAAGACATTAAAAATACTATTTTGTCATTCTTCAACCCTTGCCCTTTCTCCTTAAATAACTACATGAGCACCTATATTACTTGGCACCTATATTTCTCAGAACGGACTTTACAAAGTCTGTCCTCCTAATTAGCGTATGACCAGCCTCCTGTCCTGCCCAGTGTGCAGCTGACAAGAAGCAGAACAATTTGACAGCAATGTGTGTGGTGACCAATGGTTCCGTGGAAAATTGGAGGAGCTGAGATTGTACTGTCTAGGAAGTGATTTTTACATCAGCCTGTTTTTCTTAATAAAGGGAAACTTAAACTACAAATTGGAGGCAGCAAACAGAGGGATCAAAAATGTGACTTTTATAGTAAGTGCTAGTGTCATTATCTCTGTGTTTGACTTCCTAAGAGGGACCACACAAGTTTCATAGAAAGACTATTGTGAGAATCAATAGCCAATTGTGTGCAGCTTTGTACAGATATCAGGAAAATTTTGGATTAGGCCACTTTTAATTCTTTTCCAAGTTAAAAAAAGCATGTTAAATTTGTGTCATGAAGACTAAATCTCATTCAACTTGATACTGCCTTTCTCACATCTTCTTAATGCCCTGCATGACTCTAAATTTATAGAAAATAAGAAAAATATTATTTTTAATATTTAATGTAAATGAAGATTTTTACAGGGAATAATAAGTATAAAAAATATTTAAAAATTTTAAATATGTGCATAGAATGTTTTGCAGTTATAAGGTAGTCACCATCGGTATCTTACTGGATATTTCACTAGTACATTGAGAGATTCTGCAACATTTTAGTCTTTTGTCCCTGCCTCGCCCGAAAATACAGTCAGAGTTGTGTCTTTGTTCCTGTGAGTCTCTTTCTGTTTTCCAAGAAAATTATGATGTTTAGAAATTTAAGAAACTGTTGGAATAGTGTCTATGTCTAAGGAAATATGGCCTCATTGATATTGGTTATTACTTAGGAATGCATCTTAAAATTATTTTGTAGAGACTTTCAATAAAATATTTTCTTTCTCATGGATACTTATAGTTAACATTTGCTTGTCATCTTGATGAGTATATTCATATTTAAGTACAGAATGAAGTTTTGGGTCGACACTTTGCTTTAGTTCTGTACTAGTGTTTAATCTGTACTAGTGTTTAACGCTTACTCCTTGGAAGGAAAGTTATGACCAACCTAGACAGCATTTTAAAAAGCAGAGACATTACTTTGCCAACAAAGGTCCATCTAGTCAAGGCTATGGTTTTTCCAGTAGTCATGTATGGATGTGAGAGTTGGACTATAAAGAAAGCTAAGCGCCAAAGAACTGATGCTTTTGAGCTGTGGTGTTGGAGAAGACTCTTGAGAGTCCCTTGGACTGCAAGGAGATCCAGCCAGTCCACGCTAATGGAGATCAGTCCTGAGTGTTCATTGGAAGGACTGGTGTTGAAGCTGAAACTCCAATACTTTGGCCACCTGATGCAAAGAACTGACTCATTTGAAAAGACCCTGACGCTGGGAAAGATTGAAGGTGGGAGGAGAAGGGGATGACAGAGGATGAGATGATTGGATGGCATCACTGACTCAATGGACATGAGTTTGAGTAAACTCCAGGAATTGGTGATGGACAGGGAGGCCTGGCATGCTGCAATCCATGGGGTCACAAAGAGTGGACATGACTGAGCAATTGAACTGAACTGAGTGTTTAATCATGAGTTGTGTGATATAATATTTACATTTGTTCAATAAAAAGTTAAATTAATTCTGAATGTCTTAATGGATTGTCCTTATGGAAGGTAAGTAACTCTATGTATACAGTGGTTTTAACAATACTGAGAAGGTTCTACAATCAAAAACTGATCTTTATCCCCTATTCTTGAAAAGGATTGATTTAGGTTAAAAGCTCCCTAGTGGAAGGAGTGATATAAGTCATTACAAAATTTTCACATTTATTCTGAGAGCAGGGTAAAAATGGAGATTTTTAAATACTGACATCCCACCCCACTCCAAGTAGCTGTGAGAAGTAAATGATGCACTGAAAAAGAGTGTAATGAGTGTAATATAATCGAGTTTGAAGAAATAAGACTAAATCAGAATCTGCTTGTAGTTATGATAGATGGAATACTTTTTTAAGGAATATGAAAAAAGGAGAGGGAAAAGGAGCTGAAAATCAAGGATGTCAAAATCCACAATAAACTGTGCTTCAAATTTAACTACTTGCCTTTCAACATAAGCAGGTTTAAATAATAACCTTGCTGATTTTCCTGAAACAAAATTAAGAGACAGATGACAGCATCAGCTCAATAAAAATGTGCCCTTGCAGCATTTTTCTTCTCAAGATCAAGTTTTCTTTTTGTTAACCCCAATCAAATATAATCAAAGGATATTCTGGTCTTAAGAATATTTTCATTTTCCAGATAGCATTCATGTCCAATATTTTCTCTAAATTACTTAGTGAATTTAAAATGCAGATATTTTGTCTTATTTAAAGTGAATTTTAATACAATAAGAATGCATTTTCACCATGTCAAATCAACCTAGTCTGTAACAGCAGACTATGACAACTGAAAGGAAGGTTCTCTTTCATCTTGTTTATATGTGAAACAGAGTGATAAAATTCTCAGATTAAAAAAAAAAAAGTTTGCAAACAATTTCAAGAGAGAAGGAAAAACAGGCTTTTAACTTAATTGTAGTACTGTATCTCACTAATGGCAGAGTCCGTACCAAAAAGAGCTCAAATTCAATTTAAACAATTAAGCATTCATACAACCTTATTTACCATTCACTTTTCAAACAAATGACTGTTTAAACAGATTTAGAAAAATAGGAAAGTAGACTTCAAATCTTCCCTCATAAAATGCCCTAAGGTCATTCATGTGTAATGTGTAATCAAACTCATTGCTGCTTCTTCCATCACTATAATTTTTCAGAAATGCTTAAGCTCTGCCTTTTAAATGGTTTAACATGGCATGATCTTTCCCTGACCACCCCATGTTCAGTGCCTCACCTTATTATTATTCCTCTTACATGTATCATAAGCTTCCTTATATTGTTTATTGCATTTGAAATGATGTCTGCCTTAACTATTGAATTGTACAGAGGGTCTTCTGAGATCCGGGTATTGGTATGTCCTCTCTCCATTCCACAGGGCATGTTTTCCTCCCCAGTGGAAGATATTCAAAATGTTTATTACAAAAAATACTGGAGAAAATATCAATACAATTGAGAGTTTAACGGTTTATATGCAGAGCAAGTCATCACAAATGGGTCTGCTTAAAAACTAGATTTAACCTTGATTAAAAAAAAAAAATGCCTGGAACTAAATACAGTACACTGTTATCAACTTGTTTACTGTGAGCTGTGGGTGATTTATTTCTTCCTGAGACTATCACTTTCATGATGATAGAAATAATATTTAACCCTACATGTTTTATTTAAATATTATTTTAATAAGTACATTCTGCAATAAGCTGGAAGAATGCGTACTCCAAGTAACTTTATAGAGTACTGTTGATAGCATCGGCTAGATTGTAAAAGAAGAAATTAAACATAGATATGTGGCTATAAAATGAGCTAGTTGGGTGTACAAATAAATCCATCAGTAAACAAATCTGTGTCTGCAGAAAGATCTTTAATTCAAGGAAATGACTTCCCTCTGAACTGAAAAAGGATGATGCTTCTTTCAAAAAGTGGTCACACTTGAAAATTTATGATAAACAAAAGATGTAGAGTATGTTCTTGCAGTTGTGGTTGCAAAAAAAAAATATGGGGGGACATACAGCACACAAAGCATGATGAGGCAGTGTAGTGAAATTAACACCTTCTGAGAATTAAAAAAGTTTCTTTCACTAGAAGAATTAAAAAAAATAAAATCAGTTTTGTTTCTGATATTTGATAAAAGTGCTGCTGAACGGTTAAAAGTCATGTACAGACTTGAAAGTCTTAGGAAAAAGCAATGGTGAATTAGAATAATGTGCACCATATAACACTAATTTCATGAGAAACCCTTCAAAGAGATTTCTGAAAAGATGTTTCCCTGTCCAGTTAATTGAAGAGAGTTAATATGTTTTACCATCTTGTAAAGAACAATGAGCCAGCATATCAAAATCTGAGAATTATAGCAGAAAAGCACAAATTCAAACATATACACATAAACCACTTTAATATTATTCAATTCCAAATGAAACCCTTTGCAATCTAAGACACATGAAAGTGTCAGAACTGGTATTCCATTAGCAAATTTCAGATGAGTTCTCTTCTGAAGCAGGTGAAAAATATCCTGATTGACTCTAATAGTGTTTGATGACAACTCAAGATTACTGAGTGCATATTTACTGTAATAAAAATTTTATGATTTTAGAACATATTTCTCTGAGCTTTGTATTATCTTTCAAATTAAAATGTTTTGGCAACATAAACTCATATTTATGGTTAATAGACTTAACAGAAATCTTTATAGATGCAATTAAGGATTTCAAAGTGAAAGTGAAAGTCACTCAGTCATGTCTGACTCCTTGCGACCCCATGGACTATACAGTTCATGGAATTCTCCAGGCCAGAATACTGGAGTGGGTAGCTGTTTCCGTCTCTAGGGGATCTTCTCAACCCAGGGATCAAACCCAGGTCTCCCACATTGCAGGTGGATTCTTTATCAGCTGAGCCACAAGGGAAACCCAAGGATTTCAAAAGCTTTCTATTTTATATAGGAATCTATACTTTTGGATATAATAGATATTCAGATTTAAGAATGAAAATTACAAGCAGCACATGTCACAGGATAGGAATAATCATGATAATAAGAACCTTTTTCTGGGAGGATTACTATATCCTATGTAGTGAGAACTTCCTCTTCACTAACAACTGAGGTTCCAGGAATTTTTTTAATGTTAGTGGCAGAATTACTATAGATTTGAGTCTATGGATGTCAGACTCCAGAGGTAAGTAAATTTTAAGCTTATTACCCTGGAAAGAAAACAGCAATCTCTAGGAGAGAAACCTTTTAAATATCAACATAAAAAGTCTCATGAAATGTTGCAATAGGATTTACATAAGCAGAGGAGAGAAAAGAGGTAATTTCAAAGGCAATAATATCTGGTAATATTCAGAATGTAATTGCTAAACATTAGCAATAAAGGATTAGCTAATAAGAGATCTACACTTAAAAAAAAATTCAATGCACTGATATAGGATGTAATTTTCCCCCTTTCATTTATTAAAGAAATATAGTTTAAATTTGGATAATGTAGTCACCAGTTCATATTTTCTAGTATTTTTCAAAGGTTCACATTTGTCCTCTTTCTTTACTATGCAATAACTCTGACTCAAAGAAGGGACAATGGAACTGGAAGGAAATCAGCTTTTTAGTGGACCTTTCTTGCCACAGCATCACAGCTGTTTTGAAATTTTGTTTCTGTCCCACTGAAGGCAAGGAATTGGCAGACTGGGAAGGTGATCAAATTGCAATCAGCCATGGAAGGAGTGATCTATAAACAGGATGAGGCAGAGGAAAAGACACTGGGGGCTGGAATGCAGAGCACTTATATCATAGGCCTCTGAAGCTGAAAATAGAAGTCTGTGTAAAACTTGCTAAAAGAATAGTCTTCAGAGAGTCAGAGAACCGTCAATGAAAGCGGCCTGTTGATAGGTGAACAAAAGAAGCCTTTGTGAGAACACTGGCTAATTAAGTCTTGCAATTACCGAAAGAGCTTTCTTTTTTGTGCTGAAGAGAGACATATAAGAGTGATGAACAAGTTCAGATTGAAAATACTTATTCATATTATCTGGGGGAAGGGCCACTTGCCTACTAAACAAAGCAAGGTTGCCCATTTCTCGCTTTGAGTAGACCTGGGAAGAGTGGGAAGAGACGGGCTTCTAAAGTAGGTGAAATTGTTGGCCATGAAAAGTGCCTTTGACTCAGTTTCAATGGATTTAACCTTTATTAAATATAGACCCCCTATCAAAATAGCTATAAGCTGAGAGAATTGCTTCCAATACACACTCCTTTTCTTAGCAGTCATAGAAAAAACAAAGCTTGATAAGCTCTTGGGGCTGAAGTATTCTTCTCCCATATGGGAGTTATTATTTCCAGTTCATTGTGTCTCAAAGTAGGGGTCGGGTCTCCCAGAGGCCACTGGGGTCTGAGAGGGTTAACACAGAACAGAACTACAAAACTCTGATCACTGTTGATGATGGTGGTGAACTGTGAGCTATATAAACCAGATGAAAAGGCCTCTACTTACCACTTCAAGTGTTCAAATATGTTCCATCTCCAAGAGGGGGCTCCAAACTGCAATTTTATGGCAGTGACAAAGAGGAAAAGTTTATAGAAATGGGGGGTGTGCTTGTTTCTCTGTGAGGGAGGCATGTAGTCAGCATGAGAATCTGAAGCCAGGAGAGCAGAAAGGAAAGACTGAGAGTAGGGTCAAATTTGTGAAGGAAGTTGGTAAATCTCTGGGGAGGCATAAACTGAAATCCCAGGTGCTCCAGAAAATGTGGACTCCAATTTCTTTCTTTTTCCTCTTAAGTTCTTGTCCAACTCTTTCCTAATGATTCCTCCTGTCCTTAATCCTCTTTTTTTGGCTCTTGAAATCTACCCAGGAACATTATATTTCACAACAGTAGTTTCATATAAGAATGACTCAGGAATTCATGGAATAAGGAATAGGGATTTTGTTTTTAATTGCCTAAGTACTATCTGATTTCTTAGCCTTTGTTTGGCTCTTATAATCAGTAATAAATAAGTAAATACAGAGTTGGGACACGAGATTTAGATGATCATCAAAACCAGCCCTTTCATCATTCACCACCTTTACTCATAGACCAGCAAAGAGACCCCCTTCTTTTCCCAGCCTTGTTGGCACCTACAGTAATCACTCCCAGGAAGGTAACTCTCCCAGGCAGTATTTCACTTCCCATTGACTGCATGAGTACCAACTTACATTCTTCCAGCACTGATGAGCAGTGACACTCTCCTGTCAGAAAGGTAATTTGTTGGCAGAAAATGCCACAGACACTTTAGCTTCCATCTTTCAGAATCCCTTATGCAAATGAGGCACAATAATTAGTGCCAACCATCCGCTTGCGAACGCATGGGCGCAAGTGCAACACGGTCATACGGAGTATAAAAGGGCATTGTTCTAAACATTCTCTTCATAATAGAATACACTGGTGGGCTCAAGGAAGACAACATGCTGTTAAAGTGTTAAAAGGCAGTATTTTCCAAATACTCCAGGAAACACCTGTGTCAGTGTCCGATGCCTTGTAACAGTTCAGATTCTGAAGCCACTAAACAAGAAGACCTGTGTATGGGGCCCCTGAAAATAAGGTTCACATGAATACCTTACAAAATTCCCTCACACTACAGTTTGAGAAGAGCTAGTTTCAAGTCAGTGCACATGCATTCAAAACCCTGCAACCAGGCAGCATTATTTCTCCATCATTAAATTCAAGAAACTTGGTTACATTTTTTTTGTGTGCCAGATACCACTATATTTATAAACATATATACAAGGTATGTTATCTGCTCTCAAGGGTTTTAAGGTTTTTTAATCTAAGAAGCATCCAGTCAAGAACTATAGAATGAAATCTGTAACAAAGTTTTAAGAAGGGGATACACAGGAAGCACTGAGAAAATGCCATCCATCTGAAGATATCTGTTGCTTTATCCTGCCCTGTAATTCAATGTACTCTTAAGGTTATGTATGCTTAATATTGAGCAGTTGTAACCCAAACTGTAGTACAGATTTTAAGGGATCTAACCATAAGCCCAGGATCAATGAATCTGGCAATCTGGGGAAAGTATGCACTTAGAAAATGTTGTTGTTTTCAGATATGTGCAAATATATGTGAAATATCTGGAACTTAGCTTATCTAGAAATTTGTACCTTTTCAAAAACTGTTTATGTTTCCTCAGCAAGACGTAGTAGGTGATTTATTATGATCTTTTAATTCTGCATGAAGTCAATGACTGTGCTAAAGACTGTTGAAATTCCCCCCTCCAGGAATAAGAGAAATAAGTTATTAATAGAAAATAAAATGCATCCCCAAATATGCAAAGAGTGAATGAATTAAACATACATGCAGCTCAGAGGTGCTTATGTATTTTGAATGAGTTTATTTCACAAGGGGGAATGGGTGGACACCTTTACTTATTTGTGTTTCTTTTTTTGAGGAAATAAAATTTTAATTTTTCCTGGAGAAATAGTCACACCATTCTCAGCATTAAGATTATCTGTACTGATACCAAATAGCCAAAGAAGTTTATTTATTTTGACCAAAATTATGAATGTCTCTTTGAACTGTAAATGTTCAAGGCTTTCCCACTGTGCTGGTTATTTCTCGTGGGCAAGCCCTGACAACTAAAGAGCCATTTGCTCGTTGTGGAGACAAAGTGCTGAATCTGAAGTGCTGACTCAGCTGGGCAGGAGGTGGTAAGATTAATGGACACCAACCTAGAGGGAAAAGCGGTCTGTGAGTGTTAAGGGCCTTGGTGGGAGAAACATTTCCCCAGTGAAAGAGAGAACACACACTTCGTCCTTCCATTCACCCCATGGCCAGACATCCTGTGGAACATGTCTGAGTCCCATGCAGTGGTCCTACTGCAAATTTATATCTCTATTCAGTAGTGATTGAATCAAGACCAACTCATCACACATTCTATTGTATACTTTAACTGCTGTGATACATCCTTTTCAAAGAGGGTCAATTGTATTTTCATCAATAACATATGCATTCTACTTGAAA
Organism: Redunca redunca; assembly: GCA_006410935.1. Classification (NCBI taxonomy): domain Eukaryota; kingdom Metazoa; phylum Chordata; class Mammalia; order Artiodactyla; family Bovidae; genus Redunca; species Redunca redunca. The sequence goes on from SJYQ01002819.1 coordinate 65,550, forward strand.
TAACAAGCATAATTGTAATAGAATCTATCAAGCTGCATAAGAAAACAAGATATGCTCAAGGGTATTTTTAAAGCACAACTTATATACTAAAGGAAGATAGTAAAATAGTGAATAGCTACACAATGGAATGATATAACAACAGATTAAAAGGAATAAATGGCATATCACCTAGTTACTTTTGGCTCTTTAACATTCAGTTAACTTTTGTTTAGTGTGAGAGAATGGGCAGGCAAGTGTTTTCCTGTGTCAGACAAAATATGTTCCATGTTTAACACAAGTATTTAATTGTACTGCAGCCAGAAGAAATCTGACATTTTTCACTTTTGTATTTACTGTTAGTCCAGGATGTTTGACACTCTAATGTATCCCATGAATAGATTTCCATAGAGTGACAGTTATAAAGCAACAGTAAAGTGATTCAAATCATGTTTAGCTAACAGACAATTTGTCAATATGGGTGGTTCAGTTTCAAGGCTTGACTTAATTCATTTGGTAGGTTAAAAACATTAGTTTTGGAGATACAAAATATGATTTATTTATTTTGTAAATATTTACTGGTATCTGCTCTGTATCAGGTGCTATTTCCAGCTACTGGAGATCTAGTATTAATGACTAATCAAGTGTAGAACAGTGCTAATGTCAAGAGGGGGAAAATGGAGGGTTGTACAATTCAAGGTGAAGTTAGATGTAACATAGAAAGTTATCATCCTCTATTCTTCCAGAAAACAAACAATATTACAATTTTTGTTTCTTCTACATGACTGCACTTTTGTTTTTTGCCCTTTTCCTTTGTAAATTCAGTGTTCCATGGATAACGTAATGGAGACCAAAGAGGAATGAACTGGAAGATCTAGAAATTTGCTTTCATCTCTCATACTAATTAACCTTGTGACCTTAAAGAAATTAATTAATTTTTCTTAGATTCAGTATCCTGGGATAATTTATAGAGTTTTATTTAAGATATAAAATAAAACTTCATTTCTGGTAGGGTATAATAAACTGGATAAAGACAAAACAGTTGTAGCCTGTTTTGTGGGTGCCCACATGAACCTTCTCAATGTCACCTGCAGGAGAAATGTTTCAGTTATAACAATTTACAGACAGCAGTCATCAGTATGTGTATATTAGGTAATTTCACAATCCTTTTCTAATTTCTTATTTTCTCAGATCTGTTTATCTGAGCAGGGGATAAATATTAGTAATACAGGGAAAAACAAATGTATTTTTCAGCTGAAAAAATTATACTCAAAATATATATGTATAGTAACTTAAAATACCCAAGGACTCATGTTTTACAATCCTGTTATAAAGTCTCCTTTTTATGTTGTCTCAAAGGAACAAGTCAAGAATGCAAGGGTAGGTATCCTGTGGTGAAATTTAGTAGAACTGTGGCTAATGGTGATATGAACAATTTGTCTTTTGAAGAACGGTGACAAGACTGAGATTTTCTCTATTTTCATAAAATATTTTTGTCACCCTCTTTTAAACACAGGTACACACACACACACACACACACACACACACACACACACTGTCTCCTCCGTCTTCCTGAATTGATTTTCAGAAATAGCTCAGTAGGATATCCTGATGGTATCCTTTTTAATCCTTTCTTGTGGGAGTGCTTTTCTCAGCCAAAAGAAGAGAGGAAAAGTTTAAAAGTTTCTGTTGTTTAGTAAATAACCAAATTAAGTTATAAATAGTGTCATTGCTTTCTATTCTATCTTTAAACTAATACAAGTATGTCCTTCCTCTAGAAAAATTGATCCCTGTTAGTTGTTTTGAATATGTCTCCTAGTTAACACTTTAAACTTTAATCTCTAAACCATTATCTTTTTCCTGGCTCAGCAGGAAATTCTGCCTGTCATTAAATCAGTAACTCCTTATGTTTATGACTACCAAGAACTGCAAAAGCCAGACTCCGCATGCAGTAAAACTTGTCTAATTAGCATCAGTCTACACATTACCATATGGTAAAAATAGCCTTTCATAGTTCCTATTGCTTTGGCATCTGTGTTAATTGACACAACATAGAATCATTCTTATCATTTTATCTTCTTGCTATAAGTTCTCAAGTATTTCTTTTCTTGTCTTTACCTATTCTTTTTTCTCTTTTTTACATTTCCTGAATTACTTTCAACATCATGACCTTTAGGTGCCTCATTCTTGCTTCCTGAAGAGGGATCATAGGCAGTACTAAGTTCGAATATGTTAACATCTTTATATCATCAAACCCTTTACCTCCCTACTTTAAAAATCTGCCTGTTTTTTAAAATCTACTTCAGAATCCATAATTTATCACTCAACACAACAGAAACTGACTGAGAACTGTAAGACCCAAACTACCATAGGTACAAGATGAAATAGATAAAAGAGAAAAAAAGGAGAGAACAAAAATATGGTAGAAGTGAACTATTTCTATTAAAATCATCCAATAGTCATTTAAACTAAGTCAATGCAATTTAAAAGTTACGAGGATGTTTCCTGGATTCAAATTTCTGAAAATTCTACTGTGCCCTTTTGAAAACAAGAAGTTAAATACTTGGGCTTTGATTACCACAATAAGGTGTAATGAGTAATAATGTTATTCTTCTTATGAAACTGAAAGCAAATTCCACTTGTTTATTCAAATACTTATACAGTATTTTTCAGCCTTATGTAATGTTGAGGTATTGTAGAATAGAGGTGAATTTATGTTTTTAATCTGTGGATTAAGAAAATAATTTTAAGCAAAGTTATAAATAAATCATTTGTACTTGCCAGTTGTGCAAATGATTTTGAATAAATGGGATCACTTGTTTAAAAAAATAATAATTATCACAGAAAATGTGTAATGTCCAGAATTCTCTGTTATATACTTTTTGATCATGTATTATATACTGATTTCCATCATAATTTAAATCAATACATTTTAGATTTTAAATCATTTATCTTATTTGCCACACAGCTCTTTAAATTTTTATGACTTATTTTCAATTTGCTGTAAGTTTATAATCTAGAATCTGGAACAGTGTTAACAAAATAGTTCCGTCTGTCACTGATTGGCTTTGTGGTCTTGGCTATCACCGTTGTGTGATATATCATAACATATTTTAATCTGGGCATCTTTCCTTCTCTGTCACCATTCCAGCGAAACTTCTGGCTGGAGAACACAAAAACTAGTAGTTTTTAACAAGACAAAAATACAAAGATATACATTTTCCTGATGATAATAATAATTCACCTATTATCACATTATGTCATGAAGTTTAAAATTCATATCATTCTAGAGTTTATTTTAAAATAATCACCCCAAGTGAATTTTGATTAGAACCATTGGTATGGTTTGAGGACAAAACTAAGATACTAGATTATACACTCATCAAAGGTCAGGCAAAAAAAGAGAGAAAACATTTTATCTTATCATTTACAACCTTCTTTATTGACAAAGGCCTGACTCTGATGGTGTTCTGCCCCAGTCTTCGAAGATTTAGGGGCTCTTTCTTGGAGAAGTCAACTGGAAAACATGCATAACCTAAAAGTTGAGAATTATGCTTTATTTGGCAGGTAAACTGAGGATAGCTCTGAGACACTGCTCTGAAGAGGCAAGGGAGGAGCCAGGATATATAACAGTTTTTGTAAGAAAGACCAGGTAGTCAAAGCTTCAAAAGAAAACTTAATTAAAGAAAACCAGATACCTCAAGTTAATGAATTTAGCACTTTTCTATGTATGGGAGGTTGCTAGAGTCTGGGGTCACTGGATTCATTCCTTTGTTACACACCTTGACTTTACAAGACCAGCATTCTGCTTTTCTCTATCCTGGATCCCCTCAGGGTGCATTGTTGGCTTCAGTAGCTGAGGGTTGGCAGCCAGCAGCCCATTTGTCTCTACCCCAAACCAGTCCATCCTAAAGGATATCAGTCCTGAATATTCATTGGAAGGACTGACGCTGAAGCTGAAGCTCCAATACTTTGGCCACCTGATGGGAAGAACTGACTCACTGGAAAAGACCCTGATGCTGGGAAAGATTGAAGGCAGGAGGAGAAGGGGGCAACAGAGGATGACATGGTTGGATGGCATCACCTACTCAGTGGACATGAGCTTGAGCAAGCTCCAGGAGTTGGTCAAGGACAGGGAAGCCTGGATTGCTGCAGTCCATGGGGTCGCAGAGAGTTGGACACGACTGAGCAACTGAGCTGAACCGAACTGAGTTCCCTCAGGGCTCACCAGCTGGGGTGGCGTTAGTGGCTTGATGACCGCAACATCCTTTGTTAACTGATACAAGAAGTAGCATTTTTCATTCACAGAAGCTCCAGTTACCCTAAAGCATTCCTTTCCCCTGGATTATTCCTCTTCTCTAGGTATGCTTCCTTAACTGGTAAATACAAATTACAGCAAACTTTCAAGTCAGTTGTTTTGCTTGCCTAGTCTTTAAGTTTTGGGAAGTCACAACCTATACACAGGTGGATAATTATAGTATAAAGAATAGTTACAGACCCCCCAAATGACAATAAGTCCAGTCTAGATAAAAAGGGCCTGGTTCTGAACTGTTCATTACCTATTTCTGTTTTATTTTTGAACCAAATGATTTTCCAAGAGAAATTAGAAATTTATTCTAATTTTGAACAATTTCTAATCCTAAATCCAAATAGAGACCTATATGAATTTCTTTTCCACCATAAAATCCTTAAATTGCTGTTCATCTATCTCCAAATTTCTTGACTTAATCCTATGATGCAGTTTATGACTTCTCACAAGAGTCCTAGTTAAAGTTAACTAATGATCACCTTTTGTAAACTGCAAAGTTTTTCTTCGTGATAATCACTCCTAATTTTTCCAAACGATGTGATTTTTCCTTGAACTTGTTTCCTGAGTTTACAGTTATTACAGTGTTTCAGTTTTATCCCTTACTGTCTTTTTACTATTTCTGTTTCCTGGATCCTCTCCCTTCAGTCATTGTGTAAACTGTGCCACATGACTCATATATTATATCCCTCTGCTCTTCATCTATTTTCTCCCTTTGAAGTTTCATATCTTCTAATGATTTAAACTATGTACTCCACTGAAGTGATTTCTAAATTTACCCAGTCTCTCTGGTTAACCCCATGTAAAGTTGTTGTCAGTGGAATCTGTGATCTTTGTCTCAAACTCCCCATGTTGATCAAATACAGCAAAAATTTCCCCGGACTTGGTTCGCCCACAAACAGTTTTATTTTTTCCTAGTAGAACTTTCATTTTCTAAGTGTTCAGCTCACATTCTTGCAGTTTTCCTGACTCTTTTACCCCAATCTACTTAATTATTACATCCATTAAATTCCTACACGACATGCTACTTTCATTTTCCCATTTCCATTTCCAATGCTATTATCATTATCTAGTCCAAGCTACCTAAACTCATACTGATACATATTAATAGTCAGAATAATATGGCTAATTTAACAATTTGCTCAGCTGTCTTCTTGCCCCCTTAAATACACCATATACACTGTTGCCAAAGGAACCTTTCTAAGCCATTCTTTTTTGTTTTAATTTAATTTAATTTTTGAAATTTTGGCTGTGGTGGGCCTCTGTGGTGTGTGTAAGTTACTCTCTAGTTGTGGCACATAAGCTTAGTTGCCCGGCAGGAAATGGACTTTTAGTTCCCCACCTGGGGATTGAACCCACATTCCCTGCATTGGAAGGTGGATTCTTAACCACTCGACCATCAGGGATGTCTCTCTAAAGCATTAGTTTTGCATCACTCACTTTTTAAAAAAAGCAAAAGTTTCACCATTCTTGAGGATCTGACGCATCCATGGCTTCCGGGCGGCACCATGCGCCACAGAACTCGGCCTCGGAGGTTAGATCCTCCCGGTGTCCAGGTAAGAGTTGGGACGAAAGTCTAGGCGAAATGGCCCTTCGCTGTCCGCTCCCGCCGCGGCCGTGGAACGTCTCTCTCCGCGGCGACCCGGGAAAGTTTCTCGGAGGCGTGCCTGCGCGATGCGCTCCGGCTCCCCGCGCCTTCGTGGACCAGATCCGTGCGGGGGAGAATGAGGGCTCGGCCAGCTGCAGGCCCCGACCCCGCAGCAGCTCGCGGGCCGCTGCCCGCACCATCCACGCAGCCCCCAGCCCCCAGCCCGCCCGGGCTCATGCAGAAAACCTGGGGAGGCTTCCCGAACCAGCGCCGGCTGTTCGCCCACCTGACGCAGAGGGCCGCGAGGCGCGTCTGTGGCCGGGTGGCCAACTCCAGGCGGAGATTTGCGAAGCCTTCAGGGAAGTTGCGTTGTGGCTCCTGAGAGTTGAGAACATCGTTGACTTCTCTCAGACCACTTTTAACCTGGCTCTATCTTCAGCCGCCTCACAGTTTCAGTAAAGAAAAAAAGCATTTACTCTATTGTGTCACAATTAGTTCCTTGAGACTTGCTACAAAAGTTAATGAAGAAAAGGAGTTAATTCCATGCATAAAAGACTTCATAAAGCGTTATGGCTCTGGCTATTCCCCGAATGAGCTCCTCAGGATGGAGCTGGCTATTCTGGACAAACCGCACTGGGACCTCTGCATCGGGACACCGCTGGACTTTCTGTCCACATTCCATGCCCTGGTGGTCCTGGGCTGGCCCCACGTGAAGGAGCTGATGCCTCAGAGGAATCCTTCCCTCCACGTCGCGTCCCTGACCAGGCAGCTGCAGCACTGTATGGCGGGCCACCAGCTGCTGCAGTTCAAGGGCTCCACACTGGCCTTGGCCATCATCACCTTAGAGCTGGGGAGGCTCATGCCCGGCTGCTGTACTCCTATGTCTGATCTGCTAAAGAAAGCACAGGTTGGTATTAGGCAGTGGAACCGCTGCAAAGAACTTGTAAAGGAGCAACTGGCAAGCTTTTAGTCATCCTCCTGCACGGACACTTTCTGGCTCCCCTGCCAGCGTCTGTGCCCTACCCCCAGAGCCCTTTACAGCATAATGGCAAATCTGGACTTAGACTCCTGTATATTCTAGGCTTTATGGATCCTGTAACAAGAAAGCAAGAAGGCCTTGAAACAGCGACTGAGAAAAGACTCCTGATTCTTCAGGAAAAAACAACAACAACAAGGGGGCAAAAAGACAGGTCAGGGTCCCTAAAGGGAAAGGTAGTCTGATAAATCAAACTCAGACTCCTGCCTCTCTCGCAAACCTGGGCCTGAAACCAGGGAGAGGGGATAAATGCTCATAGTGCAGCTTGCTTTTTCTTCCTCATCAAGGGCTGTATCAGCCTATAAGACAGCTGGACGATGAGGTCAGAGGCAGGCCTTGCTCAGGGCAGAAGGGCCAGGCTGGTGCTGACGGACAACTTTCTGCTGCTCCACCTGCCAGAACTGGCCGGGTCTTTCCAGCTTCCCAGGCCTGTACCAAGAGCATGTGCAGGTTTCAAGTCCCAGGTACTCTGCCTGCCTTTGCAGAAATGGGATTTACCCTGACTTGCCCAGCATCTAAGTCTTTTTTTTGTAAGAACTCGATTCATAAAGTGTGCTTTATTTCATATACAGTAACCAGAGCAAGCTTTAGGCATATTTCTGTTTAGTTACTCTTAGTTTACAGGCTTAACTAGAGGAATTTTTGTGTTTAGAAAATGACACTTCGAGGTGATCCTTGTGTTGGGAAGGCACAGCTCCCTCCCCGAGTTTTGGTTGAGATGAGCAGGTCCTGAGGCTGAGCTCCCACTACTGCAAGGAGGAGGGAGAGACCACTAGCATGGCTGTGAGGGAGAAGCCAGCTGCCCCTGGGAAGCAGTGACACTATGGAGCCATTCTCTAGGCAGTGGAGTCCAGCTGACAGTGAGGCCAGCTGGGACTGCGGAAGCAGTGCTGGGGATGTGAATGACTGAGCCACACATTTAGAGGTCTTCTGTGAAGTCCCTCCACAGTGAACAGTTTTCTGTAAATGTGCTAAGCCACGGGGAAGGTGATCTGCTACTAGGTGCAATACTAGCTATACCGTATTAGCGTCTGTTCTGTGGTCAGCACAGATCTCTGCCTTTTGTTAAGACAAATTCACTTGTTGGAGCTTTTGTTCAAATACACTTTCTTTCAATCCAAAAAAAAAGAAAAGTTTCACCATTCCTGCTCTGCAAAACAAGACTGAATGCACTCATTTTCTTAAATATGTTTTCAACCTCATGTCTTTAAATAAAAATATGCAATACTGTATTCAAGAACACTGTTCTGACCTTATTTATTTTATTAATATGTAAAAAGCATATTTCAAAAATTTATACCTTTTTACTTATAGAAAAGATCTATGATTTACTCATTAGTATCTGACTATGCTGTTTTGAACTGTGGTATTGGAGAAGACTCTTGAGAGTCCCTTGGACTGCAAGGAGATCCAACCAGTCCATTCTAAAGGAGATCAGCCCTGGGATTTCTTTGGAAGGAATGACGCTAAAGCTGAAACTCCAGTACTTTGGCCACCTCATGCGAAGAGTTGACTCATTGGAAAAGACTCTGATGCTGGGAGGGATTGGGAGCAGGAGGAAAAGGGGACGACAGAGGATGAGATGGCTGGATGGCATCACTGACTCGATGGACGTGGTTCTGAGTGAACTCCGGGAGTTGGTGATGGACAGAGAGGCCTGGTGTGCTGCGATTCATGGGGTCGCAAAGAGTCAGACACAACTGAGCGACTGAACTGAACTGAACTGATGCTATCTTGAGGGGCTTCCCTGGTAGCTCAGCTAGTAAAGAACCCACCTGCAATGCCGGAGACCCCAGTTCTATACTGGGTTGGCAAGATCCACTGGAGAAGGGATAGACTATCCACTTGAGTATTCTTGGGCTTCCCTGGTGGCTCAGCTGGTAAAGAATCCACCTGCAATGCAAGAGACCTGGGTTTAATCCCTGGGTTGGGGAGATCCTTTGGAGAAGGGAAAGGCTACTCACTCCAGTATTTCGGCCTGGAAAATTCCATGGACTGTATAGTCCATGGGGTCGCAAAGAGTCACAAATGACTGAGCTACTTTCACTTGTACTATCTTGAAGATCTTCTGGAGGAGGGCATGGCAACCTACTCCAGAATTCTTGCCTGGAGAACCCATGGACAGAGGAGCCTGTCTGGCTACAGTTTGTGGGGTTACAGAGTCAGATATGACTGAAGTGACTTAGCACATATGTGTGCTATATACATAATTGAAACTATTTTTTGTGCTGTTCACTACAGGCCAGTGAGTATATCCCTTTTTTGATCTTTTTTTTTTTTTTCTGTTTTGGTAAGCATTCTGACTTTTCAAGTGGATCTTAAGCACCTTGGAGACAGGAACCTAACTGTATACTTTATTGTTACATCAACATCTTAAAACATTCTTCACTGTTAAAGATGAAAAGAAAAATAATAATAATATAAAAAGAAATTGAAAGAGAAAATAGGAGGTTCCTACCAGTCCATAAGCTTCCCTCGTGGCTCAGATGGTAAAGAATCCACCTGCAATGCAGGAGACCTGGGTTCGATCCCTGGGTTGGGAAGATCCCCTGGAAAAGGGAAAGGCTACCCACTCCAGTGTTCCTGCCTGGAGAATCCTATGGACAGAGGAGCCTGGCAGGCTAGAGTGCATGATGTCACAGAGATTGTACACGACTGAGCAACTTAGTGCACACCAGTCCATAAGGGCTTCCCTTGCGGCTCAGTGTTAAAGAATCCACTTGCCAATGCAGGAGATGTGGGTTCGATCCCTGGGTCAGGAAGATCCCCTGGAAGAGGGCATGGCAAGCCACTTCAGTATTCTTGCCTGCAGAATCCCATGGAGAGAAGAGCATGGCAGCTACAGTCCATAGGCGCTCCAAAGAGTCAGACATGACTAAGTGACTTTGCATGCCTAGCACACATCAGTCCATAAAATTAATCTTTCAACGAATTCCTCTGTAACTGCCCTAAACTAGGACAAATTAAACTCAGAAAGCTGGCAATATATCTCTTTTAAAACAAAATTTGAAATTTTGTCAACTTTGTCACTAATTGCTTTTCACATCTCATTTAAAAAAAAATCTTCATATAGACTTTATATTGAGAGAATCAGATTGAGGCCTTGGAACCACCATTTAAAACAATGTTTCAAATTCTAAATCTTAGATCCGTGTTTTCAGGTGGCTGGCTATTGGGTATGTTCCTTTTTGTCAGTTTGACTAAAGTTAAGTACAAGATATAGACAATTGATGCACAATATCCCCAGAAATATAATAAAAGGAAAAAATTAAAATATAAGCTAATGGGAAACTTTCTAGCATAAAATACAGAAATGTAATCCACATTGAAAGTGAGTCTAATTATTGGTAAGTGAACCTTGTATTTATATTGATTTTCATCATAACTTTAAATAAAAAATCTTAGGGAGTTTGGGGTCAACATGTACACACTGCTATATTTAAAATGGATAACCAAAAGGTCCAATTGTATAGTACAGGGAACTCTGCTTAACAACTTAATTGAGAAAATAATTTGCAAAAGAATAGATAGATGTATCAGATAAACTGAATCACTTTGTCCCTCACCTGGAACTAACAGAACATTGTTAATAAACTGTTCAGTTCAGTCTCTCAGTCTTGTCCGACTGTTTGTGACCTCATGAATCACAGCACGCCAGGCCTCCCTGACCATCACCAACTCCTGGAGTACACCAATATAAAATTAAAAAGTTAAAAAAAATCTTTCACATCATGTTTTAANAATGACAGGCCAGTGAGTAAGATAACTATATTGACATTTACTTTGGAAATAGAAGTCAATCTCTGCAGGAAAGGGTTAACTCAGCAGATCTGAGTTGTTGAAATCTACACATTCCCAAGAAAGAATATCTTCAGGACTGGCTTTTGATTGGTCCTGGGATGTGAGTGTTGAGTCCTTGGATATTCTACCTGATAAGAGTAGTTTTTTTATGCCTAGAGACACTGAACCTACAGGTACCATTATCTTCAGATAATTCATGCTGACAATGTGATTTATGGTGAGTGCATGCTTTTGTTCAGATGCCAGTGGCTGACATCTGAGTGGCTAAGGTCAGTCCGTGTAGACACTACATGTCTACATGACTGACTCCCAGGACAAAATCTAAGCATCAAGAATCTACTGAGCTTCCACGGTTGGTAACACATTGTGTGTGTTGTCACAGATCATTGCTAGGGGAATTAACCATGTCCATGCTACTCTACTGGGACACCTGAAAACATTTGCCATGATTCTCCTGCCTTGATCACATCATGCAGCTTGCCCATTAGCTTATTTTAATCTGTATCCTTTCACTGCCATAAATCATAATTATGAGTGTGACAACTTTTTTAAAATCCCCAGAGGCCTTCTAGTGAATCACCAAACCTGAGGATGAGAATCACCAAACCTGTGTAAGGGAACCCCTTGCACACAGTTACTCCAGGCAATCTTCTTGAGTGTCTTTCTAAGGAAAGAAAGTGGTGAGCCAAATGTATACTGTGTCCCTCCTTTCTAGTACATGAAGGTCTGTAATTGTGATCTTGAGAGGACTAGCTCTTTTCATGAACAGTGGACATCACATTGTGAAAAATGCCACTCTTTTATGTTTCCAATTTCTTATTTATATCACACAATGCTCTTAATGGTAAAAAAAATTCTTTTGGTTTGCTAGAATGTTGGTAGACATGGAATTTGGATGCAATATTGGAAATATATACGTATTTTTCCTATCTTTTCCTTGTAAACAGTTGGACACAACTTGGTCTTCCATGGTGGCTCAGAGTTAAAGCGTCTGTCTGCAATGAGGGAGACCTGGGTTCGATCCCTGGGTCGGGAAGATCTCCTGGAGAAGTAAATGGCAACCCACTCCCGTATTCTTGCCTGGAGAATCCCATGGGCGGAGGAGCCGGGTGGGTTACAATCCACGGGGTCGCAAAGAGTCGGACATGACTGAGCGACTTCACTTTCACTTAGGGACTAAGCAACAACTAATATATTTACATGTGCTTCTGTGTGCTCAGTCATTCGGTCATTTCCAACTCTTTGGACCGGTGGACTAGAGAGCCCACCTGGCGCCTCCACCCACCAGATTTTCCAGGCAAGAATATCGGAACAGGTTGTCATTTCCTCCTCTAGGGGATCTTCCTGACCCAGGAATCAAACCTGTGTCTCCTGCGTCTCTTGTATTGTCACATGAATTCTTTATCACTGAGCTATCTGGGAAGCTTATATGTGTGGGTGTGTGTTCATACATATATATAGGATTTTACATATATGAGGATTTATATATATATATATATAAATATAAAGCGTACACATACATACACACACACATATATTTTTGCATGTACACATATGCATTTTAGGGTTATATGGATCTACATGAATCCTGAGAAAGGCTGCCTTTGGGAAATTAGGGGTGATGAACAAAGAAGGTATTACATGTAATGTTTTTAATTTTGTATCACAAAAGTGTATTCACTGTTAGAATTTTAATTTAAATTATTTTTCAAATGAGGATTCTAAAGTGACTAGGTTTATTTAACTTTGGTAGCTGAAAGCTAAATGAGTCCTTAAAATCATTTTTAAAATCCGTAAGTTTTTATAGGAGTATATATAATTACCCATTACTATCCAGATTATATCTCAAGGACATGAAAATAATTTTCATCTTTAAGACTGTAAATCAGATGGTATCATGAGCTTCACGAAGTTGAATAGTAAAATAAATTGCTCATGAAAACTAGAATCCTATTCTGCAGAAGTCCTTAACATTCTTGTAAGTCTAGAATGAGACATGTGGATTGAACGATTGTTGAGCTATGTATACTAAAAATTGATGTACTTGTCTGTGCTCCTTGCTGTCATGTTCAACTCTATGCAGCTCCATGGACTGTAGCCTGCCAGGCTCCTCTGTCTATGGAATTTTCCAGGCAAGAATGTTGGAATGTGTTGCCATTTCCTATTCCAGGGAATCTTCCCTACTTAGGGACTGGACCCATGTCTCTTGCATCTCCTGCCTTGGTAAGTGGATTCTTTACCACCTAGCGTCACCTTGGAAGCCCAGTGGACATTTCTAACCATTTTTTTTCCCCACAATATTTCATATGAAGAAACAAAAAGGCACCCCAAATCAACCAAAATAAAACAACACCTTGGACCAACATAGGGGCCTTGTCACACAGGTTCCTCAAGCAATTTTCATAAGCTTCTTCCAAGGATGGTGGGAGATTAACCAGGTGTCCAGCTCGCTCATCTCTCAAACAGGAAGACACTTACTTGTGGTATACAGAGAACTGAAGCTAAATCATCACCCATGAGACATTATTTTCATGGCCATCTTGTGCCTTGAAATGATGACCTGACTATTGTTTTACTTGTCCCATTCTTCTATCACAGTTTCTGCAACTGAACATAAATCCTATAATATGTTAAAATACAATGAGATGTACATTTATTCATAACAGACAAGCCCAGGTGAAGTGCAACATGGCAACCTAATAATTAAAACAACTTTCCAATGAAGAAACAGGAAAAACAAACTTGATACTAATATTGTTTTGGAATTGAAGATTAAAAGCCCATCCAAGTTGGTCAGGCTTTCCCAAATGGCATTTTTGATCAAGCCCAGAGATACTTCCCTTTCTACTAGAGTACATCTGTAAACAGGTCTCCACTTCCAGGGAAAGGCCTGATTCCATAAACCCTCCCACACAGTTTCGTAAACATTCAGGATTCTACATGTGGTATCACTCATTAAATGGAAGCCTGTGCTTTCACTGTATCCCCGTCACTCTGCGGATTTTTCCACTTCAGCATAATGTATCATCTTGTCTTAGACAAGCAACAACGTCTTCTGATTTAAACTGCAAAATATAACAGATGACAGAATTTGTTGAAATAAGAAATCTGGGGCTTGAGAACCCTCTTTCATAAGATCCTGTAGGACACACCCACAAATGGCAGCAGGCAGCCTTGTTTTGAGCAGGGATCCATGGTTCCGTTTCAGAGGCAATTCTGTACTAGTGATAGCTGCAACTTAGCAGGAAGAAGTGCACACATACCAAAACCAACTTTGATATCATTTTACTTAGTCAGTGTTCCTATAAGAAAACTTAATTTTGTTGATATGTGACTACAAACTCTAAAAAAATGTCTGTACCCCTTATAAATGATCAAAACTTGTGAGTTTATGAAAGCTTATTTCTAAACCTGAATAGTTTAATCAAATAACATTCCAACCTAGAACACACAGGGCATTATTATGTATCCATTCTTCATCTTATATTGTGGCAAAACAATTCTGCTATTGAGAACTTCCATCTCATGACTCTGAGGTTAATTCCCTGGATAATCAGGATGTCACTTGAGTTTCAGAGCTCAAGTCTGACACTTAAAAGCTCCCCAAAGACAAAGTCTGAATAGTTGTTTCAAGTGTCTTTTGGACTTGAAGTTATGGCACTAGAGACCCAAGAAATATTTATTTCTGGTAGGAATGAGTCCAGGTGGTATCTTATAAGACATTTGAAGAATGCTCTAGCTCATATGATTGTTTTCACACTTTCATGCCTGGGAAATCCTCTTTCCCTTACATGTGTATCAAGGAAAATTTATGTTTGATTGAGTTTAAGTATTTTTGAAAGGTTAAATCACTTTGAAATAAAGTGATAAATATTTCATTCTGTACAGTTTTATTCAAGGATGACTGGAATCACTTACATCTCCTGATATAAGATAAAAATGATATGTGGAAGCATTTTATTATCCACAAACAGCTGCCTGTCTATAGAGCTGCAAGTTCTGATTTGACTGATTTGTGTCTGGCTTGATGCTACTTGAAAATAAGGGTTCAGCTCCTGCCTGCGCATACCTATTCCCTCTTAGAACCATCAATCAGGGCTTCACTAGAAGAAGTTCAGGAAGTCATTGAATTTTTATTGTTGGTTTCAGCAACAAGGTACCAAAAAGAGTGGATGCAGATAAAACTGAGATAGCTATTATATAGGGTAGAAGTCCTAAATATTTTTGAAAGAGTCTACATATGGTATCACTCAGTCATTAGATGCTTTATCTTTTCCTGTCATGATGATGAATTTTCCCCAGTTCTGTGTAATATACTATCTCTTATATTAGACAAATGAAGAACTCTGCTCAGTATTTCTCCAAGAGGTCACTAGACAGCTGTACCCAGTTTGTTTCCTGAAGATACACATTAAAAATGAGCCAGAATTAACCCCATTGAAAAACAAACACTGGCCCCCACTTTATACCATGTGTTATTCTTGATGAAATGCCTTGTATGAAAACATTTTCACAACCAACTCTGATAATGTAGATATAAATGAACATTCTCACATTTTTCCTTCATTCAAGCAGTTTTGCTTCTATCACTGACCACGCTCCTGGTTGGAGACTATGTGTAATCGCTACAGATTTCTTTGAAGATGTTCAGTTGAAATTTTGCCAAACATTGTGACAAAATGAGACATATTTTAGTTTGACTTTGTAAGTATCACCTGTCATTTTTCTAGCATGAAGAGCCTTAATGTGGCATCTATATTGCAAACCTCAGGGTGACTGACTAGTTTGGTTGAAACAGCCTAGAGAAACATGCAGAACGATTTAAAAAGCTAAACTGTTAGCAGGAAGCTGTCAAGGAAGAGTTGAGGTGACCTCGTTGCTTTAGTTCGTGGCAACAGTATTTTAAAAAGAGGTCAGGGTAAGGTCACAAGTAATAGATAAAGATAGCATCTTAGGGGGGAATTTGTGTATATGAAGATGCTTTTCCCTCAAATCGATTCTGATATAGGTCACTGCCTTCAGTTTTATGTGTCAGAGTTTGCATTTCCATTTTCTGTCAAAAGTCATGATTCTAAGCATCATAGTATATGTTGGCAACCAAAGAACCAGCACCGAGTGGATGTACTGAATATTTGTTTTCCATTATTGTTTGCAAGGTGGCCTCACACTTACCTGATGTGAAGCTCTGTAGGGTTTTAAAGAACTAAACAGTGGTCAGAAATCATTAGATTCCATTCCCTCTGTGTCTCACACCCTGAGATGCAACCCAGTTCCCCAAGGAGAGCCAGGTGGCTGCTACAGGTGCAGGTCTAAGTGAGAAAGCACCATGAGCTGCTGATGGCTGCAATAGGAATGCTGCTAATTCTCTCCTGCTATTATGGAAATGAAGCTGAGGTAAATCCTGGTCCAAGCAGCACTGATTCCAACTGCTCCTTTTTCCCCTTCCTCCTGATCTCCTGGGACGTCCAAACATTAACCATTCACATGTTTAGCCACATCAAACTAAGTCATCAAAGAGACATTGGATTAATCCTGCAGCAATGTAAAGAAAGGTAAGCAAATCAAAATCTCACTGGCATAAGGGGTATCACATCTCACATTTATAGCAGTGCATGAGAAAGTTTGAATTATCAAAGGAACTTCATCCTGGCGCTGTTGCCAGGTCAGTTCTGCCCCACAGTGATTTATATTGTAATGCCCTTGCAAGCACTTCTGTTTGGGTTGGTTGTCTCTTAATGTCTTTGGGGATAATTTCAGGATAAAGTGATTTACTCCATAGAAAACCAAGTATCCGTCTAATTGAAGAGAGTTATTTTTCAAGTTTAACTACTAATAACTATACAGTTTCATCAGATGGAAATTGAATATTTGTTCTCTGTTGTTGTTGACAAGGTGGCCTCACACTTACCTGATATGAAGCTCTGGAAGATTTCACAACAGTAGCCAAATGTGAGATGATTCATCTTCTCAGAGAAATTCACTTTGTATTATATAACAGACATAAAAAGGCACATGAAAGTTGCTCAGTCATGTCTGACTCTTTGCAGCCCCATGGACTACACATCCATGGAATTCTCCAGGCCAGAATACTGGAGTGGGTAGCTGTTCCCATCTCCAGGGGATCCTCCCAGCCCAGGGATCGAACCCAGGCCTCCCACATTGCAGGAGGATTCTTTACCAGCTGACCCACCAGGGAAGCTCAGGAATACTCAAGTGGGTAGCCTGTCCCTTCTCCAGTGGATCTTCCCAACCCGGGGATCGAACCAGAGTCTCCTGCGTTGCAGGATTCATAACCAACTGAGCTACCAGGGTAAAAGGCCCACAACACTAGATAAATTTAGGCATAATAAAATAAAAATTGTGTTCTACACCAACTGGATCCTGGGAAGTATGAGTATTTAATTCTGTCCTCATTGATTAAACTACTTCTCAGAAATCTTAACTTCACTTAAGCTGCTGCTGCTGCTAAGTTGCTTCAGTCTTGTCTGACTCTTTGCGACCCCATAGACGGCAGCCTACCAGGCTCCCCTGTCCCTGGGGGTCTCCAGGCAAGAACACTGGAGTGGGTTGCTATTTCCTTCTCCAATGCATGAACGTGAAAAGTGAAAGTGAAGTCGCTCAGTCATGTCTGACTCTTAGTGACCCCATGGACTGCAGCCTACCAGGGATTTTCCAGGCAAGAGTACTGGAATGGGGTGCTATTGCCTTCTCTGTCCCTTATGCTAGGATATTTTAATTAAAGGAAGACTAGTCATAAGATTTCCTGCTGAATCAATAGTTCTGAAGAGACACAATGTGTGCCCACTGTAATAGATAACAAGTCTCTTGATAATCAGTGTATTTTATATATTTTGTCAAAAAATTTCTAAACTTAAAATGTTACAAAACCATTTCAACCTCTGTCAGTACAAAATGTTGTGCTGTGATTCAGTGCAGTACAGAGTAGTTTCCCAGCAGGGATTCTTCAAAACAAATATCTAGTGAAAAGTGTTCTGTGGTCAAATAAATCTGAATGATGTAGAATGAGCAGAGTTAAACAGATGTTTTAGAGCTGCACTTTCTAGAGACTTTAATAAGAACGCAAGCATAGAGATTCACCAATAAGAGGTATAGAGTGTATAACATTTTCCAAATTCAGTTAGTCACAATACCACTACTGTTTTTTCCAAAGCAGAGCATTTTGTGTAAACCAGTATCTTTCCCCGCCCCAGGAGCTCTTTGTGTTTTTATTTAAATGTATGTAATTTGTAGGTATAATTATTAGCAATGCACATTTATTGTGATCCTTGGAAATGAATCAACTGTAACTCAAACTGATGTGATAACTACAATTTGTCTGCAGTAGGAAAAGAATGGAAGCACAAACTGACATGTAAAACCATTTACTACAGACAGCACAGGTACATGACTGTGAGAGTTCAATTTTCTTTTTTGCGTAGAGGGTTCCTGAGGATCCTGTTTTAATTTCTAATACACTTAGATTACAACCTTTTCTATAGAAAAATACTGGACAAAATATATAAACTGCATAGCTCTTATTATGAGCAGTTGTACCAGTTCTCTTTTAATGGAACAGTATGTGACACAGTATGTGAGAGGGAAATTGATGCTAAATAAAATATCATTGATCATTCATGAAGCTATCAGAGAGCTTTGCAAAACTGTATTTCCAGGAATAGAAAAAATGACCACAAGGAATCTGAAGAATTGGGTATAACTTGAAATTTATTTTTCCACTGATTACATTTCTAAACTCTCTTTAGTTTGTTCATATCAAATAAAACGTTAACAATCACTTTTGATACTTCACAACAAAAAAATTTTAAAATACACATGTAATCCATTATGAAATCAATTTTGGTAAGTATTAATTCTAGAAAATAATGCTTCTTTAGGGGAAGGCAATGAAACAATCAAAAAAGTTATGTTTTGAAATCAGTGAGCATAATTTAAAATGGTCACTTTTTAGATTTCTTAACTATTACAAAGGTGAAGAAACAAGAGGAAGGAAGTGAGTCTATAGGTAGCTTTGAAAAACTTTCTCAGTATTTTAAAAAATGGTTACAGTACTAAAAGGCAGTCAAAGATTTTTCCTGAAGAATTCTGAAAATAGATGCAGATCATGCAAGGGTCCTGGATGTAAAAAACCTTTATTAAAAAAACTCTAAAATCATGAGCAGCTGGTTCTATCCAATTCCTGTGAAGTGGAGTGCTCTGGTTCAAGAGTTTTCTTGTCATGCAATCAAAGGACGGAAACATTAAGACTGCAGATGTTGAGTGGTGACACTCTGTAATTTCATACAGATCATAAGATGGTTTGGTGACATAAGAGTTACTAGACCATGAGGCCTGGGGTCCACGAAATGGATTAAAGCTTTATTGCTCTTTGGAGTTCTGACAATGACAAATGCTCTCTCTGATGTTGGGATTATCTTGTCTAAACTTTTGTTTCCTTAGTTTCAGGTTTCACTTTTTCTTTAACCATTTTCTAAGATCCCAAATAACTTCCGCTTTTTTCTTTGTTATTGGAAGACATTTAGAAACAGCCCCTCGCCTTATGCTTTCGTCTCTGGCAGCACATCCATGCATAAGTCATTTTTAAATTTCCAATTTCCTGATAAACGTTTTGAATGATAGACTTAATAATATGGTCACATGACCCAAGTTTGAACTCCTATTTAAAACAAGAAAGAAAAAATGTGAAAGGCAATGAGAGAAAATTGTACAAGAAAAATTCAGGTACAAGATATCATGAGTATTAGTTATTAGTACAATTATTCAATTTCTGGCATCAGTTAAGCATATTATTGATAGCAATGTTTAATAACATGTCAATCTCACATGATATGTATTCTTCCTACCATAACACTCATATACACACATATATCTTAAGTTTCAGAAGTAAGATTTCTGATTTAAGTTGGAAATGAAGAATTTAAGAGCATTTCAAAATGTTTTGCCAATGTAATCATTTTTCTTTATTGAAATGAAAAAAGTAACACATAGCAAAAAGAAAGAAGTTTCCTTTTTTTTTCTTTAGACTCTGAACCTGATGGCACTTTTCTCTCTTCCTGTCATTCTGTCTTTGTCATTATCATGCATTGTGAAAACACTACTTCTGGTGAAGTTAAGTGGGTGAAATATTTAATATGAGAGGAGTTATATGGTACATCAGTTCAGCAAAATTTGAGGACATTAACATTCAGTGTTTCTCTAGTACCTGATAAAAAGTGTGTGAAAATCTTGCAGATGGAAATTCATTAAGATTTTACTTATTGCTAAAAATTTTCAGTACGCCAGATTGGAAATTTTCATCTAAAAGCACTACTTCCATACAGAGTTTCAGACTGAAATTCCCTCAGAATGCATAAAATTTATGTTATAAAAATTTTAATAATTGAAGAGTGCTAAGTGTGATACAAGCTTACTTGCCTGTTAGTTTTTTTGTCCTTCAAAAAAGAAAAATAGCCATAACATAATCTACCAACAAAATAGAAGTTATATCAATTTGCACAGCAAAGCGGTGTAAACAGCAAAGTGGCATAAATTTTGCTTTCGGGAATATAGAGAAAGAGATCAGCAAAACTGACTCTTTTTACAGGTAGAATGTAGATTTTTAAAATTTCCAAGTATAAATATCCTGTGATTTGGGATTCATTAGGAGGGGAAATTTTAAGAATAAGGGAATAGTTCATGGGAGCTTATTTCATTTATTATTCTTTTAAAAATCCCAGACTATGAGCATAGTGTTTGGAACATGAGTGTTAAATAATTATTAAAATGATTAACCAGCTGATTATAAACCACTGAAACTCTGCTGTGTGCGGAGCATTATTTCAGATCTTAAGATAACCATTACAAAAAAACAAAAAGAATATCCATACCAGTAGTCAGTTTACAATATCAGAGTATTTCAATTCTCTGAGAAATTAAAGCAGTGGATTTAAAGTTAGGCCAGCTTTTTATTTTTACTTTGAAAGTGAAAGTTGCTTGGTTGTGTCCAAGTCTTTGTGACCCCATGGACTGTAGCCCTCCAGGCTCCTCTGTCCATGGAATTCACCAGGCAAGAATATTGGAGTGGGTAGCCGTTCCCTCCTCCAAGGGAATCTTTGCAACTCTGGCATAGAACCCAGGTCTCCCACATTGCAGGCGGATTCTTTACCAGCTGAGGCACCAGGGAAGCCCAAGAATATACTGGAGTGGGTAGCCTATTCCTTCTCCAGGGGATCTTCCCAACCAGGAGTTGAACTAGAGTCTTTTGCATTGCAGGCGGATTCTTTACCAGCTGAGGCACCAGGGAAGCCCAAGAATATACTGGAGTGGGTAGCCTATTCCTTCTCCAGGGGATCTTCCCAACCAGGAGTTGAACTAGAGTCTTTTGCATTGCAGGTGGATTCTTTACCAGCTGAGCTACCTTACTTTAATAGCTTTTTATTTAAGTATAGTTGATTTACAGTGTATTAGTTTCAGGTGTACAGAAAGTGATTCAGTTATACATATATGTTTATATGCATATTCATATATATATTCTTTTCTGATTCCTTTCCATTATAAATTATGACAAGATATTGAATATAATTCCCTGTGCTACACAGTAGGTCCTTGATGTTTATCCATTTTGTATCTAGTAATGTCTATCTGTAAATCCCAAACTCTTAATTATCCTTCCCCAAACTCTCCCTTTGGTAACCATTAATATATTTTCTGAGGCTTTGACTGTGTGGATCACAATCAACTGTGGAAAATTCTGAGAGAGATGGGAATACCAGACCACCTGGCCTGCCTCTTGAGAAATCTGTAGGCAGGTCAGGAAGCAACAGTTAGAACTGGACATGGAACAACAGACTGGTTCAAATAGAAAAAGGAGTATGTCAAGGCTGTATATTGTCACCCTGCTTATTTAACTTCTGTGCAGAGTACATCATGAGAAACGCTGAACTGGAAGAAACACAAGCTGGAATCAAGATTGCCGGGAGAAATATCAATAACCTTATATATGCAGATGACACCACCCTTATGGCACCTCTTGATGAAGGTGAAAGAGGAGAGTGAAAAAGTTGGCTTAAAGCTCAACATTCAGAAAACAAAGATCATGGCATCCAGTCCCATCATTTCATGGGAAATAGATGGGGAAACAGTGGAACCAGTGTCAGACTTTATTTTTTTGGGCTCCAAAATCACTGCAGATGGTGACTGCAGCCATGATTAAAAGACGCTTATTCCTTGGAAGAAAAGTTATGACCAACCTAGATAACATATTCAAAAGTAGAGACATTACTTTGCCAACTAAGGTCCGTCTAGTCAGGGCTATGGTTTTTCCAGTGGTCATGTATGGATGTGAGAGTTGGACTATGAAGAAGGCTGAGCCCCGAAGAATTGATGCTTTTGAACTGTGGTGTTGGAGAAGACTCTTGAGAGTCCCTTGGACTGCTAGGAGATCCAGCCAGTCCATTCTGAAGGAGATTAGCCCTGGGATTTCTTTGGAAGGAATGATGCTAAAGCTGAAACTCCAGTACTTTGGCCACCTCATGTGAAGTGCTGACTCATTGGAAAAGACTCTGATGCTGGGAAGGATTGGGGGCAGGAGGAGAAGGGGACGACAGAGGGCTGGATGGCATCACTGACTCGATGGATGTGAATCTGAGTGAACTCTGGGAGTTGGTGATGGACAGGGAGGCCTGGTGTGCTGCAATTCATGGGGTCGCAAAGAGTCGGACACGACTGAGCGACTGAACTGAACTGAACTGAATATATTTTCTATGGCTGTAAGTCTATTTATGTTTTGTAAATAAGTTCATTTGTATCTTTTTTAGATTCCACATGTAAGTGATTTCACAATATTTGTCTGTCTGAGTTAGTATGATAATCTCTAGGTCCATTCATGTTACTGCAAATGGCATTTTTTATATATAAAGTACTTCCCTGGTAGCTCAGATGGCAAAGAAACCACTTGCAATGCAGGAGACTTGGGTCTGAGTCCTGGGTCAGGAAGATCCCCTGGAGAAAGGAATGGCTACCCACCCTAGTATTCTTGCCTGGAGCATCCCATGAACAGAGGAGCCTGGCCAGACAGTCCATGGGGTCGCAAAGAGTTGGGCATGACTGAGCAGCTAATCACTTTTATATATATATATATATATATAAAACATATTTTTTGTCCATTCATCTATCAATGAACATTTATTTAGGTTGCTTCCTTGTCTTGGCTGTTGTGAACAGTGCTGCTGAACCCCTACTCTGTAGATCTCTTCAATTTAGAGATTCTGTCAGACCCCAACAAAATTCATTTTAATCTCAGTTGTCAATTACTAGCTGTTTCATTAGGCAAATGTATAATCTTGTATAAGGCCCAATTTCTACATCTATAAAATAAAGAAAATAATATATACATCATAATTATGATAACAAAATAAAAGAAGTAATTTTTGTGGAATTGTTGTCCCATATAAAGCAGTCAGTAAAATATTAGCACTCTCCCTTGCATCAGAAGAGTTAAAATCAAAATTGGTAATGAGTCTTTCTTTCAAATTTGAGAACTTCAATACTTTAGTATTCCATTGAATACGTTGGTCTTGTTTTTGCATGGTGAAATATTGGGAAAACAGGACATTTAGTATTTTAGAGTGGAAAGTCAAAATGTTCCTCTCATCTACGTCTCCATTTGTTTTTTCTCTAAAAATGGATAATGGTTTTCTTGAGCAAGCTGCTATTGGTAGAAGTGATGGATTGATAGCATGAAAGTTCTTAGTCAAAATGTATTCCACATTTCAAAATGCCACTTGAAATGTAGCTGCTGTAGTAAGAGGAAGGCTGAGAAACATGAGAAAATTTATAAGATTATGTTTGTTATAGACTGTATTATGTATCTTTGCATTTTAATGGAATTTCTAGAAAAGGAAAATCTACAGAGATAGAAGGCAGAACAGTGTTTGCTTGCGGCTGGGTTGGGATTGCAAAAGGATACAAGGATACAAGGAAGATTTCTAAAGTGAAGAAAGAATTTTTAAATAGTAGATAGACTATTTAGTAGATAGTAGTATATAGCAAGATTATAAAACTTACTAATAATAATCAAAATTGTACACTTAAAATAGGTGAATTTATAGTATGTAAATATATATCTCATCCATGAGATATAAAAACAAGTTATAGTATAGAACTATATTTTCATTTGGGGGATATCAATGTCATCACATCAACAATTTAAATCTATCAGTTTTAGCCATTATTTTATTTATTCATCTAAACCCTTGAAAACAAAGTCTATCATTATTGTTTCTAAGAACAATATTTTCTTCTCAAACTCTCAGTACCAACAAAAGTAGAATCTTCCACCAGAGTTGGGACCATCTGTATCTTTAGTGTATTACACACAGTACTTGAATAGCCATAGATATTCAGCAACATTTCTGTTGAACAGATATTATGCATTTTGAAAAGTAGATACAAGCACTAGGAAGAGTAAATAAATGTCAATATTTCTAATTCACTATTCAATGTATTCTCACTTAGACAGTCTAAATGGATATTCAACTTCATTGCTTGAATTATTTGGGAGCATATCTGAACACTGCATTTAACAAAACATGAGACTAGACAATTTACCAGTGGGAAAAACAAGGACTAAAGTCTGCAACATAGTTTACATTCAGACTTTTTCATTATCCAGAATGTTTCAAATAAAGCTTGTCTTTGCATTAACAAAGAAATCCTTTACAAATTGTAAAGAGAAATCAACAATATATAGTGTATTTGATTTAATAATGTCACACATTTCATATTTATTTGTTAGTGTTTTTGAGAGTTTCAATGACATATCATTGTCCTTCATATCTATTTAATGTTACTATATTTGTTTAAAAGTGATTAAATTGATTTTGATTAAGTGCTTATCATATACACATATGAATAAATTGAAGAACATCTCTTAAGTAGGAAGAACTAGAATCTCAATACAGAACTATTAACATTTTGTGTTGTTAACTTATGAGGCATATGGACATTTTTTGATAGATTCATTAAGAATATTCTTAGAAATATCTAAGGTAATTGAATCTGAATCATATTACTTATAATAAACTATATGGAAAGTAAAATATTTTGATAAATAACATACAATTTAAGAAATTCACAGGGTACACAAAACAGTTGAATACAAAAGTGAATTGCATTTAGAATTTTCAGACAATCTTTATATATTACAATTTGGTATATTATAGATCCTATGGATATTTGACACCCAATAAATATGAATGCAAAAGTAGGAAGTCAAGAAACACCTGGAGTAACAGGCAAATTTGGCCTTGGAATGCAGAATGAAGCAGGGCAAAGACTAATAGAGTTTTGCCAGAAAATGTACTGGTCATAGTAAACACCTACTTCCAATAACACAAGAAAAGACTCTACACATGGACATCACCAGATGGTCAACACCAAAATCAGACTGATTATATTCTTTGCAGCCAAAGATGGAGAAGCTCTATACAGTCAACAAAAACAAGACCAGGAGCTGACTGTGGCTCACATCATGAACTCCTTATTACCAAATTCAGACTTAAATTGAAGAAAGTAGGGAAAATCGCTAGACCATTCAGGTATGACCTCAATCAAATCCCTTATGATTATACAGTGGAAGTGAGAAATAGATTTAAGGGCCTAGATCTGATAGATAGAGTGCCTGATGAACTATGGAATGAGGTTCGTGACATTGTACAGGAGACAGGGATCAAGACCATCCCCATGGAAAAGAAATGCAAAACAGCAAAATGGCTGTCTGGGGAGGCCTTACAAATAGCTGTGAAAAGAAGAGAGGCAAAAAACAAGGGAGAAAAGGGAAGATATAAGTATCTGAATGCAGAGTTCCAAAGAATAGCAAGAAGAGATAAGAAAGCCTCCTTCAGCGATCAATGCAAAGAAATAGAGGAAAAGAACAGAATGGGAAAGACTAGAGATCTCTTCAAGAAAATTAGAGATATGAAGGGAACATTTCATGCAAAGATGGGCTCGATAAAGGACTGAAATGGTATGGACCTAACAGAAGCAGAAGATATTAAGAAGAGGTGGCAAGAATACACAG
>SJYQ01002819.1:98757-124222 GCA_006410935.1 Redunca redunca
AACAAAAAACTTCCCTAGTTTAAAAAAAACTGTCAAATTTCACCATATTTTATATGCATTTTTCATATAAATTTAAATATTTACTTAAGAAGCATCATTTAATTATTTTATATCCTTGAAGATACTTACATCCCAATTTTCTATATAGTCGTTCTTAACCAAGGGAAAGCAGAGGACAAGGGGATTGATCTGTACTCTCCAACGTGATAAAAATATCTTCCATTGAGACGAATGTTTGACGGTTTAGCTTGAAGCCCATTATAGAAAACTAAGTTTCCTTAAACGCAAGCGTCCTTACATTCAACAACCCACTGCATATGCAAGCATGATGTGACTCTATTTCTCTTACTCTATAGAATTCAGGACTTGTGAAATCAGCATGTGAAAATGATGGATGACACTCTGTGTACTGCTGGAAGTGCCAAATTGTCCATTGTCTCAAACCCAGAAAACTCATGTTCTTCCACCTGTATCCATGAAAGTGTGACAGGCTAACCAGTTGTCTTGTAAGAAGGGTAAAATCTCAAAAGTGTCACAATTCTTGATAGGTTTCTTTCTCCTTCCCCTTCCTTGAGATGCTTGTATTAAGAACTAGTCACAGTGTTGTGAAGCAGCCCCATGCCAGGAAGACACCCCATGTGTAAGCACTTCTGCCAATAGCCCAGTTATGCCCCCTATGATAGCCAATATTAGTCAGTAGATGTTAGTGAATAAGCATTCAGATGTTTCCAATCCCCAGGCTTTGAGTCTTCAATCTGAGGCCCAGACAACTTCTCTCCGTTCTATGCCATGTGTGAATTCTTGACCCATGGAAAACTTGGGAGATAAATGGCTTTAAGGGAGTTTTAAGCCACTAAATGAAATTATGTAACCGTAGTAACTGGAACATTCCTTAAAAACAAACAAAGAAACAAAAAACAACATTTTGCTTCAATATACCTTGATCTCTTATGTACAGGCTGTTTTAGAAGGAAAACATTTCTCAAAAAATTTTAATCCTGTTTTTGGCTTTGACATTTACTAACCCTTTAGATTTTAGTAAGTCATTTACCATATTTGTATTCCCTTCCTTCACAGCAGGGTGATATCATAGGATTCTTTCATTACCCATAGTGATATTGCATTAAAAATGTTTATCATTTAGTAAACAACAATGAGTTTATTTTATGGTCTAGGCCATGGACCAGGTCATGTGTTAGATTAGACTTTTCTTTACAAAGCATGTTCTCTCTCTAAATGTTTGAGCGAGGAACATTAATCAGAGTGGAACTAAATTGCATGTTATTCACAGGATTCAGGCCATATTAGTTGACAAAGGTAAAACTATTCATTTGACACCCTATAATATTTTTAAAGTTAATTCAACAAATATTTGGTTTGGCCCCAAACAATCATTTCGGCCAACCCAGTTCTTATGGTATGCCTACTTACCATGTTCTAGACACTGTGTAAGGCGTTTAATAAATGATCCACCACTATCAGTACTAAATATTATGTGTCATGCTAGAGCCTTCCGTGATCTAATGATGCCTCAAACTGAACTGTAGCCAATTAAAAAAGAAAAAAAATCCTATTCGTAAAATGTCATTGAAAATTTGAAAATAAGAACCAATTTTAATTGTTTGATTCTGGAAGAACATGGGTGTGTGTGTTAATCACTCAGTCGTGTCTGACTCTTTATGATGCCAAGGACTGTAGCCTGCCAGGCTCCTCTGTCCATGGAATTCTCCAGGCAAGAATACTGGAGTGGATTGCCATTTCCTTCTCCAGGTGATCTTCCCAACCCAGGGATCAAACTCATGTCTCCTGGATTGCAGGCAGATTCTTTACCATTTGAGCTATCAGGGAAGCACATATTAAACATTCATTATTAAAATGTAATTCTATTACCCTAAGATATCATTGTAACATGATGTCAATATTCCATAGAGTGTGTGTGTGTGTGTGTGTGTGTGTGTGTGTATATATATATATATGATCTCTTGGGTCAGAATCATAAAACAAGTTGAATATTAAGGGGATTCCAGCCCAAGATAAATAATAATATTGGCAAATTGAGCATTCTCTGAATGAGAGTATCCAAATGAATTTTGACTGCAGTCTTTTTCCATGTTTGTGTTGCTGAGTTGCTGATATGAAATATATATTTATTATATGGAGCATACCTATGGCAGTTAAATTCAGATAGTGTTATCTGTAACAATTTGTGTTGGCTTCCTCCCAAGGCTTTTGATTTGCCATGCATGAGAATAAATGAGAACCATATGAAAGTCAATAAGTTCTTGATAGTACATGACATTCTGTGTTCTCTCATCCTTGATTTTAGCAAACATTCCAAGGCTTTGGCTTCCATCATAGATGGTGATAGGCTTAAAAAATGTAAGTGCTTTTTTCTTGGCTTCAGATAAGAATCCCAAACTTAACACACTTCCATAAATCATTGGTGTGGAAATCTGTCAGAAAATAGCACAAGAGTACTACTTTTTCCTTGTGGTATTTGGTGTTTCCAAATTAGATTATTTGTTGAATGTTCAAGGGAGCATGTTTTCTTGAAGGGTTCACCATATGTCAGACAAATCTCATGCTCTTGAAATGGAGTTCACAGAAATGAAATCAAGGGTAACTGCTTGCTCCTTCCTCTACTACAGTAGTAAGAATCAAAGGATTCTGCAGAAATACGTCTCTGCTAGAGTCCCTGAGTATCGTCATGCATATTGAAAAGGGGTAAGATGGAGACTACCCACGATCTTAAATTCAGTATGAATTTCATGACTGTTCTTCAGATTTTATCCTCATTAGTAGTATTATACTGACAGATAATAAAGTGTAGCCATTTAGAGCAAGGGTCCTGCAGTTGATTTTGATTTAGCTCTACTTGATAGCTGTGTAAATATATATGATTCTTAACCACTCTAAACCTCAATCAATATAGAAAATAATAACACACATATCATAGAACTGTTGGGGAAAATTAAGTAAAATAGTACATATGAAGTGCTTGGAAAATGACAATGCTTAATTATTTGAAACAAATAAACATAATAATACATATATATGCACATATATGTAATAGAATTTATGAAACAGTTTTAAAATTCTTGTTATCATTGCTCTTGTCACTTTTATTAATTTTAAGTGGAAAATTATTGTTGTTCAAGGAAGAAAGACGATNACTTAGTGGGAAATGTGATTTAATTATGACTATTCTCCATCAACTTGTAACTGGGTTTTCCCAGCAAATTTGGGGGTGAGGACTCCTGTAAATTCCAAAATCTTCATTTTATAGTGTATTTAACTCTACCACTTATTTTTCAGAATTGTGTCAAGATCCCCTGGGTCAATAGAATGTGTATCCCAAGTGCCCCATAAGATGGATAGTTTTTAGTAGGCATGTTGGCATTATTTGTACATAAGAAGGGGGTAGGGAGGATCAGAATAGCTTTGGCATTTACCTTGTTAAATTTTTATAGCTAAGCTCTGGTTCAAGGGTCTACTTAAACGACTTAACTGCACTAAGAAAAATGAGAGCATTGAGACCTATGAAAAGAGTCCACAAAATTCTCTGAAAATGAACCAGTTCTAGTAGAAATCAGCATATTTAATGATCCAAGATACACAACTGGAACGTTAACTAGTTTTTATTGACATGAAGGAATTTTATACTTCTCTTTATAGAGACAAAAATTCAGGGCATTCCTCTTTATTACATTTTCAAAAATTGTTGTTGTGTTGTTCAGTCACTAAGTCATGTCTGACTCTTTCTGGCGCCATGGACTGCAGCACACCAGGCTTCCCTATCCTTCACTATCTCCTGGAGTTTGCTCAAACTCAAGTCCACTGGGTCGGTGACAAAAATAGTTTTAATTAATTGATCTAAATTTAAAAATTGAATGCTTATTATATATCAGATATAGCAATGGGCTGGGGGGACACAGTAATTTGCAATCATATTTCCTGCTCAAGGAGGTTTCAGCCAGTGCTGGGAAGATGAGGAGACCAGAAGAATGAATAGAGATTGGCTAAGTGATTCTCTGAGAAGGCAATAGCATCCCACTCCAGTACTCTTGCCTGGAAAATCCCAGGGATGGGGGAGCCTGGTGGGCTGCCGTCTATGGGGTTGTACAGAGTCGGACACGACTGAAGCAACTTAGCAGCAGCAACAGCAGGTGATTCTGGACAAAAGAATAGAAAGTTCAAAGATGATTCATAAAAATGAAAAAAAAAAAAGTGAGGCTTACTCAGAGAACTACAAGTGATTCGGCGCAAGTGTGAGGAGTTAGTGGACAGACATGAAAATGTAGAGAGAAGCAGGGTTTTATCCCAGGCAGGTCTTATGTACCAATATTAAAGAGTATTCTGTGTTCTAGAAACGGTTAAGTTGGCAGCTGCAGGCTAAGTTCAGCCCTTAGATGTGTCTTCCTCATTATTATGTGTGTTATCTCATTTAAAATATATATAAAAATTTTCACAAAAACTCAGATCAGAAATTCTCTTGAAAGATCAGGAATTCACATTGCATCCTTGTAGCCCTGTGGCTGAGAGGTTGCTTCTGGAGGAATGAACAGTGCTTTTATGTGTCACTGCCTTCTCCACTTGCTTCACTCACTTTTATCACCTCACCTCATTCGAAGAGTTGACTCATTGGAAAAGACTTTGATGCTGGGAGGGATTGGGGGCAGGAGGAGAAGGGGACGACAGAGGATGGGATAGCTGGATGGCATCACTGACTCGATGGATGTGAGTCGGAGTGAACTCCTGGAGTTGGTGATGGACAGGGAGGCCTGGCGTGCTGCGATTCATGGGGTCACAAAGAGTCGGACACGACTGAGCGACTGAACTGTACCAAACTGGGCCCCTGAAGCATTTGCTTTTGCAAGCCTCCTGAGGAGAAACTACAAAACTAAATTTGCTTTAATATTTTAGCCTGACTCATATTACAGCTATCAGGTTTGGATTCAGATGAATTTACTTAAGAGATTACTTCAGTAATCAAGGTGGGGGGTAAAGAAAATAATAGAAATTAGCATTCCTAATATGGAACCATGGCTTTGGTGATCTAAAAGAAATTTAAATGATGTCATTTTAATGTTCAGGTTAATCAACTTGAGGGTCATTGTTTCAATTTAGATGTTCAAGAAGCAGATGCCAATCTAGAATTAGACCTGCAAAGAAGTTTTTCGTGGGCATGCCAATGAGGCATTGAAACGGAGGCATAGAGGGACTTCCGTGATGGTTCAGTGGTTAAGAAACTGTCTTCCATTGCAGGGAGGTGGGTTTAATTCCTGGTTGGGGAACTAAGACGCCACAGGCAGCTAAACTCCTGTGCCGGAACCACCAAGTCTATGTGCTCAAGAGCCTATGTTCTGTGATAAGAGAAGCTCCCATACTGCACGGAGAAGGCAATGATACCCCACTCCAGGACTCTTGCCTGGAAAATCCCATGGGTGGAGGAACCTGGTGGGCTGCAGTCCATGGGGTCGTGAAGAGTCAGACACAACTGAGCAACTTCACTTTCACTTTTCAGTTTCATGCATTGGAGAAGGAAATGGCAGCCCACTCCAGTGTTCTTGCCTGGAGAATCCCAGGGACGGGGTAGCCTGGTGGGCTGCCATCTATGGGGTTGCACAGAGTCGGACACGACTGAAGCGACTTAGCAGCAGCAGCATGTACTGCAACTAGAAAAAACTCACACACTGCAGTGAAAGAGCCCGCACACCACAATGGAGACTTAGTGCAGCCAAAATTAAATAAATAAAATAAAATAAAGTAAAAGAAGGAACAGAGAGCGTATAGATCGAAAAACCGTCCTGACACCTATGAAGCAAAGAATGTGGGATTGGATCTAATGCTCAGACTGCAGTGCAACTCTGAGAAAGTCTCAGCCAGCAAAACTGCAGCCTGATATTCAAGGCTGCCTATTGAAGGAATCAGTTGCTTGAAAAGAAATGGGG
This sequence comes from Redunca redunca, assembly GCA_006410935.1. NCBI lineage: Eukaryota > Metazoa > Chordata > Mammalia > Artiodactyla > Bovidae > Redunca > Redunca redunca. Next base: position 104,709 of record SJYQ01002819.1, read on the forward strand.
CAGAACTGGTACTCTCACCATTCTGCACCGCCTGGTGTAAACTATGCTGGGGACTTTGAAAATACAACAGCTTGAGTTTGTCAGCTAATTGCTCTCCTTCTAATACGTTTTCTCTTGAAATGAGATATGAATAGTAAATGCCCATAGAGGACACAGCTACCACTAATAGACATATTGGATTCAAGTAATGAGAGAAGGCATTATAAATGATTGCTTGTAGAGAAGAAGGAATGAATAGATTTATCAAGAGACTGATGTTTCCTTAAAGGCCTTTTGGAAGGCTATTACACGATAAGCCTTCTTACCCTTACACTATAAGTGTAAGAGACACTTACGAAAGGCACTTTGTGAGTGCTCATTTGCTTGAGTCATGTCCAGCTCTTTGCTACCCTAAGGACTGTAGCCCGCCAGGCTCCTCTGTTCATGGTATTCTCCAGGCAAGAAATACTGGAGTGGGTTGCCATGCCCTCCTCCAAGGGATCTTCCTGTCCCAGGGATTGAACCCTCATCTCCATTAAAGGCAGATTCTTTACCACTGAGCCACCTGGGAAGCCCCCAACACACTACACATGTGAGTTAAATAACTTAGGGCAGAGATTGCTCTGTGAATTCCAAGTTCTTTTTTTTTTTTTTTCTATTATATGCAAGCACACTACTTGCCCTATGAAGGTGAAGGTGAAGTCGCTCAGTCGTGTCCGACTCTTTGCGACCCCGTGGACTGTAACCTGCTAGGCTTCTCTGTCCATGTAACCTACTAGGCTTCTCTGTCAGGCAAGAATACTGGAGTGGATTGCCATTTCCTTCTCCAGGGGGTTGCGTTATTCTGTGTCTAAAATTGTATTTTTAGTATGATAATCTCCAGGTCCAGCCATTGCTACACATGGCATTATTTCATTCCTTTTAATGGCTGAGTAAAGTAAGTCAGAGTGAGAGAGACAAATATCATATGATATTGCTTATATGTGGAATCTAAAAAAATGACACAAATGAATTTACCTACACAACAGACTCTGAGCAAACAAATTTATGATTACTGGGAGTGTGTGTGTGCAGGGGGATAGATTGGGAGCTTGGCACTGACATGCACACTTGGCTACATTTAATATAGGTAACTGGACTTCCCTGGTGGTACAGTGAATGGGAGTCTGCCTAGCAATGCAGGGGACTCAGGTTCAGTTCCTGGTGCAGGAAGATTCCACATGCTGCAGGCTTTAAAAAGCCCATGTGTCACAACTACTGAAGCCTGTCCTTGACCCACAACTAATGAGCCCCTGTGCCACCACTACTGAAGCTTACACTTGCTAGAGCCCATGTACCACACCGCAACCTCCGAGTCCGCATGCTGCAGCTGCTGAACCTGATGTGCCTAGCACCTTGCTCCACAGAAGAGAGACCGCCGCAAAGAGAACCCTGTGTGCCACAGTGAAGAGTAGCCCCCCTCACCGCAACTAGAGAAAGCCGGCAAGCGGAAACAAAGACCCAGTGACACCAAAACGAAATAAATAGGTAACTTGGAAAAAATAGACAACCAGTAAGGACCTACCGTATAGCACAGGGAACTCTTCTCAATACTCTGTAATAACCTAAATGAGAAAATAATTTGAAAAAGAATAGATACACATAGAGCTGAATCACTCTTCTGTATACTTGAAACTAACAAAGCATTGTTAATCAATTACACTCTGATATAAAATAAACATTTTTTAAAATAAAAAATATATTTTTATTATTTTAAGCTGATGACATTTGGAGATCAAANTGATATAAAATAAACATTTTTAAAAATAAAAAATATATTTTTATTATTTTAAGCTGATGACATTTGGAGATCAAACTATTATACTAGCTAACATTAACCTAAAAAAGTGGTCCAAGATAAAGATACAAGTATATGTATCACACAAAAGATATATAGATTTTGACATAGTATCAGAGACACATTTTTCCTTTGAATTATTTTTCTAAAGCTTTAGCTTCACATTCTCAACACTGTGAATTTATCAAGGTTTGACTAGCACCATAAATTTAGCAAGCTTACATATTTAACTTCTCCTAATTCCCTACTTCTAACAATAGTGCCAACATTTCCACAAACACTCCAGACATTTTATTGTTCTCTTTGATTCTCAGCTCTGGAACAGTTTTCATGTTCGATTGGTAAATTCTCCTTTCTTTCTGTGTCTTTGTATGCATCCTTTTCTCCTTATTTATTCTATTACTATCATCCTAGAGTAAGTGTATAATTTCTTGCCTAACAACATGAATATAGATTCTTACTTAATCTACAGCCCTTCCCCAAATTATTTTTGCAAATGGACCCTGTTGCTGTCCCCAGAGTATATCAGGGATTACAGTAACAATTATATTACAGAAAAAAACACAGAATAAAGAAGATCCCAGTTTGAAATATCTGTTTATTAACTGGGATGACTCTGGAAAGATGATCTGGACATTCAGAGCCTTGATTCCATCATCTATTAAAAGTAGATAAATCTATTCAAACTACCACACAATTCCATTCATTTCACATGCTAGCAAAGAAATGCTCAAAATCCTTCAAGCTAGGTTTCAGTGGTATCTGAACCAAGAACTTCCAGATGTACAAGCTGNAATTCCATTCAATTCACATGCTAGCAAAGAAATGCTCAAAATCCTTCAAGCTAGGTTTCAGTGGTATCTGAACCAAGAACTTCCAGATGTACAAGCTGGATTTAGAAAAGGCAGGGGAACCAGATATTAAATTACCAAAATCTGTTGGATTGTAAAAAGCAAGAAAATTCCAGAAAGACATCTATTTCTGCTTCACTGACTATGCTAAAGCCTTTGACTATGTAGATCACAACAAACAGTGGAAAATTCTTAAAGAGATGGGAATACCAAACCACCTGAACTGCCTCCTGAGAAACCTGTATGCAGGTCAGGAAGCAACAGTTAGAACTGGACACGGAACAACAGACTGGTTCCAAATTGGGAAAGGAATACATCAAGACGGCATATTGTCACCCATGCTTATTTAACTTCTATGCAGAATTCATCATGCAAAATGTCAAGCTAGATGAAGCACAAGCTGGAATCAAGATTGCAAGGAGAATTATTAATAACCTCAGATATGCAGATGACACTACCCTTATGGCAGAAAGCGAAGAGGAATTAAAGAGCCTCTTGATGAAAGTGAAAGAGGAGAGTGAAAAAGCTGGCTTAAAACTCAGGATTCAAAAAATGAAGATCATAGCATCTGGTCCCATCATTTCATGGCAAATAGATGGGGAAAAAATGGAAACGGTGACAGGCTTTACTTTCTTGGACTCTAAAATCACTGTGGACAGTGACTGTTTGCTCCTTGGAAGAAAAGGTATGACAAACCTAGACAGCATATTTAAAATCAGAGGTATTACTTTGCCTACAAAGGTCTGTATAGTCAAAGCTATGGTTTTTCCAGTAGTCATGTATAGATGTGAGAGTTGGACCATAAAGAAAGCTGAGCGTCGAAGAAATGATGCCTTTGAACTATGTTGCTGAAGAAGACTCTTAAAAGTCTCTTGAACAGCAAGGAGATCAAACCAGTCAATCCTAAAGCAAATCAGTCCTGAATATTCATTGAAAGGACTGATTACTGAAGCTGAAGCTCCAATACTTTAGGCAAAGAGCAGATTCATTGGAAAAGACTCTGATGCTGGGAATGATTGAATGAGGGGACAAAAGAGGATGAGATTTTTGGATGGCATCGCTGACTCAATGGACATGAGTTTGGGCAAGCTTTGGGAGATGGTGAAGGACATGGAGCCTGGTGTGCTGTAGTCTATGTGGTCTCAAAGAGTCAGCCACAACTGAGCATCTGAACATAACAAAATATATTCACAGGACTGTTGCAAAATTTAATGAAGTGATTTGTAAATGGTGACAGGAAAATACCTGTCTCATAATAGTGCTTAAAATATATATCTTGAATTAAATATATTCTCTTTATCTCCTGCTTACATAGTATTCTTATTCCTCGCAACAAGATTGAATGCTATTTCTTTTTCAAGGAAAACTCAAATCTGATCTATTTTGTGACTACCTCTATGGCAATCTTGATCACTTATCTTGCCTCATATTGTGAGTTAGCAATGGTTTTCATGTATAATCATTTTCTTTAAATAAGTTCCAAATGATTAGGAATCTACTTTATTCAAAGTTTTAAGTGTTTCTTAGAATATTATTTGAAGTTGCAGTTTGTTAGTTGTTTCTAATTTTTATCTGACCCATTCAGAATTCCTTTCTTCTGTTTTCATAAGTGATATTCTGACATTCTTTTGGACATAAACTACTCTGACACCTCTAATCCCTAAGGAACATCAATCCACAATCTCTAAGAGCAGGCTCAGGACTAGGAGCTGTTATGAATCTAAGTCATTCATTCTCCCATCCAAAGGGATTCAGAGAGCGCTTCTAAGCCAAGAAAGGCTCCATGATTTCTGTTGGAACAACAGAGGGAAAGCAATTATCTCACAGGAATTACAATGTAAGATTATATCAACTAGAGTAGTATTTTAAAAGATATACAGTCACGCCTCAACAATGCCTATGGATAACACAACATACATCTCTTCCTCACTAATGGAGAAAAAAGAAACAGAAGCACATTCTTCTTGACTTGCATAAATTTCATTATTTTGCTGTTTAAATAAGCACATTTTTATAATATTTAAAAAGGTTCAAAGACCACTTCCATATTCCAATCTGTAAAAAATATTTTCGTTATGTTTATTATAAAAATATAAATGTTTCCACTACAAATCATTTTACATTAGTAAGAGGCCATCTACATTGTACAACATAGACTAAATGAGTAATGTTTTGAAAATGAAAATTTAAAGTACACACATATTGCCAATCATATCACATTTATACATGGCTTATTTGATACTTAGTACAGCTTAACATGGGCAAGTTACCAGAAATAAATATGTAAGTCAAACTTAAGATACAGTCAGATAATATGGTACATGGTATTATGAAGCAATTGTGGTTTTGTGTTTACTGAAAGCCAATGCAGTTTCTGTACAAAGAGATGGCCATAAGCATTCTAGTACCTCTATTCCACAGTTAAGAATCGTACACTGTTATGTTTACATATGTACAGGGTAAGGATTGTGAAAAGTAAATTTATAAGAAGTCAGATAGAAAAATAGTGAAAAATGAAGAGCAATATACTGCATATACACTTTCTACTTTCAAATGGAAACCACAGCCAAAATAAATGAAATAGATTAAACAATCCTCAACTTCTCTTAATTCATGAAATGCACAGATTTTGTGGAGTGTGCACAGAATAGTACCTAAGAAAGTAAATGCTAGTCTGGAAAAAAATGAGATTGAAGCTAGATTCAGATCTCAGTCTAACATTCCATGAAACTAAATGTTTGCTTAAAAAAGGGTTTTGAGCTGCTTCTAGCAGGCTTAAGTGAAATTTATAATTAATTTCATAATCATATATATCTTTTCAAAACGTTCATGCTCTTATACACCCAATACATAATTCTAGTAGGATGATTTGACTATTAAGAATATTGAAGACATTTGAGAAATAATTTTATATATGAAGGAATACAACATAAGCCTTATTACACTAAATTTACAACAGATTAGCACTTGTGAATTTTGATCTGTGATTGTAAGCTGTATAAGTGTTCCATTTTGCATAAGAACATAAAGGTTGCAGCATTGTTTTATCCATTCTATTCTTCTGACATATGCATTTCGTATTCCAATAACATGATCATATCAGCATTAGAAAGATTATAGATACAGCTGAAATGTTGCTTCACAATCTATTATGGCTAGATCTCCACCAAGTATATATTTCAAATATTACGGAGTATGTTCATATTTGACCTTTACGGAACAGCAAGTCCAAGTTCCTTGCAAGAAGAGATCTCTCCAGATTTTGAGTCTTGATGGACAACCAGCTATTTTGAAGATTATATGTTCAATAAGTGTCAAGAAGCTCAGTGTTTCTAAGATATATACCAAAACTATATAGGTGCATTTCACTGGAGACTCAAAGATAATAATACTTGCTATTGATGATGACAATGTTTAGTTAACTTAGCAAAAGCTCAGTGATGCAGATGAGTAGTTTAGTAATCCTTATTCCTTATAATCAGCTCAACAAGTTTAAGCAAATGTATAAAGAGGCATTTCAAAACCAGTCAGCCAGTGATCTTTTTGATTCATGCATCAGCTTATAGGCAGCTTCTGGGCTTACATTGTCAATTGATACAGCAACCTCAATAGTATCCCAATCCTTTCCAGTGTAGCATTCTCTACTCAGGAGCTCTAATATAGCTCTTTTACCAATGGAGGAAGTTTATGGTCTCCTAAGCACCAGAGCAAGGCAGGTATGTCATTGAAAATCCATTATACACAAGTTGGTATATCACACTAAATTAGGAGTACACAGTTTATAATAAATGGAGAGACAAAAATGAGTGGAATAATTCAGACTGTGAGAGATTTGGTTAGTGTATGAACCAGGAAAGGGTTTCGTTTTTTTATATATATATAGATATAGATACATATGAGTGTATGATTCAAACAATCCGGAAAGAAACGCATCATTTTTTGTGACTAGTTTATCATGTTTTCTACTGCTGACAGTTTGAGAGAGCATTTGGCACTTGGCTGTCACAAATCCAAATTAAATCATCAAGGCATAAATAGAAAACAATAAAAGACAATTAAAAAGAAAATAAATATGTACTTTTCTTCAAAATTAAAACACATTTTTACATGATAATACTTAAGGAGGCTAACAATCAAAAATGTGTAGTACTTAAAACAACTACAAACTTCATTTCTATATGCTTTTTAACAGATAAAAGAGAATAATACAATGAAAAGGTAGTAAATATGGCCAGATAGTTTGAGGTATGAATTCCTCTATTTTGCTTGCTTTCAAAGAAACAAAATACCTGTTACAGATCTCTTCTGTGTATAAAAATATCACAAGTCTGTTTTTTTGTGGCTATTCAGAAGCACAGCCACCATGTTCATTGCATTATTTCATTTGTTTTGCTTTTATGATAGTCAGTTTATGATCAATGGCTCTACGCTATTTCTTTGTCATTTTGAACTGAAGAATTCTGATTTAATCCATCAACTAATATAAAAAAGCAATTACAAAACAAAATGCACCCACCCACCCATCCACTAAACAACAAGGGAAAATAAAGAGTTTTTAAAGTCCATTTTAAGGCATTTTACTCATATCTGAGTGTCTTATTGGGCTTGGAAAGTCCACCAGTATTTCCAGTGTTGTCATCAAGTCTGCAGAGTGATGCCACATCTTCCACTTTCTTCCAGAAATAGCACTTTACACTGGAACTGGACTATTCTTGGATTGTGTTTCTAGAACTTTAATACTACTGATGATCTTCTTCTGTGGCCCAACCACAGTGACACCGACCTTTTTCATGTCGCTGTTAAAAAAAGAAGAAAATTTCTGGTGAGAATCATGGCATCCTGGACAGTATGTAAATAGAATATTTTCAATTAGAAAAGCTTGTACAATTATAGATCCCAATGCTCTAGGTATAATTTTCTGATTTTTGTAACATATGTGTAGTATTATATATCCTGATTACTCCACCTTTCTCCTTGTGGAAGAATATAGGTTGTAGGTTGAATATAGGAAGTGGGTTGAATAGTGTTCCCCTCAAAATTCCTGTCCATCTGGAACTTCACCATGTAAGGGCCTGCTTGGGAATTGACTGATAGATTGTGTTTAAAGCGACACTGTATCAGTTTCTGCATTCTGTTCTTTAGCAACTAACAGATTCTACTTCTCCTGAGGCACCCTCTCTAGGCCCCAGAGCTGCCAGTGGAAAAATATAAGTACCTATTGAAGAGGTCATCAGTAAGCATTTGGTCTACAGTCCTAGGTATATGTAGCATCTGAACCAGGGCAAAGAAAAATGAAACCATCTCAAACCCTCTAGACTAGATCAGATTTGTGTTAGTTTAGCACCAGAGGCGAAGAATCACTCACCTGAGCTCTACTCAAATTCATGACTCATGACATTGTGTGTACAATAAAATCCTTGTTGTTTTAGCCTTTTAGTTTGGGGAAGTTTGTTGTTCAGCCAGAGATCAGTGGAATAATTTCTTTAAAGTATAAAGTTCTTTCAAATTACAAAAAATGGCAAGGATATTTCTCTATCAAAATCATTAGGTTTAAAATAGTTAATACTTGGAAACCAGGAATTGAAATAAATATTATAAGAATACATGGAACTTCATTTGGGGGGAAGGGGAAGACTTAGCTAAACATGTGCAAATAATTAATTAAACATTCTTGATTTAAGTAATTAGCTCATATAATCATCTCTTTCAGGTCTTGATCAAATATCCCTCTCTTATGAGATTTCCCTGATGCTCCTACTTCATATTGTAAAACCTCTCTGCACTCATATCTGCACTTCTATTTCTTTTCTTGTTTCATTTTCTTCCAAAGTATTTATCACCATCCAGCATATTGCGCCCCCCCCCTTTTTTTGGTTTATTTATTTTTTAACTCTCTATCTCGTTTCACAAGAAGGTTAATTCCATGTGAACAAGGATTCTTGTGGGTTGTACTATGCTTATCAAACACACCCTAAACAATCACTCTCATTTAGCAGGGGCACAATATGTACTTACTAAAGAATAAATCAGTTGTCCAAAATATATTTATCTGGGAAGGTAACAGATGATTAAGTGTAACTTGGAATGCTAGGGAAATTGAAAATGGCAAGAAGAAGAAGCACACACATGCAAATGCGCACAAAGGTTGGGCTCCTTTATATTGAGCATTAAAGAAAGAATGAAAAATTGGGAATTTAACTACGTAGAATTGAACCAAAGGATTTGTTAAAAAGTGAGTTCCCAAGCAATAAAGGTGTGCAAGAAGAAAATAGGCAACCACTTAAGAAGCAATTTACATGTTTTTTAAGCATCTGCTGCATAAAATTAATCAAAGCTCAGTTGCATTCCTATTATCTAAGCTGGGAGTGAAATCACAATGCCCTACAGGTTACCCCTGAACCCTGCTGCCATTCAGGGGGCTAATAAATTCTCTCTGGATAGCCTGTATTTTACTTGAGGTCCTCTGTGGTCACAGTCTTTAGCCACCTTGCTTCACCAGGAAGGCCAATGGGGAGCTATGCTGACATCTAGCTTGCTGCCCTTTGTGTAACTGCGGATAATGAAACCTTCATTTAAGTGTTGCTGTTGTTCAGTTGCTAAGTCGTGTCCAGTTCTTTTGGACCCCTTGGACTGAAGCACGCCAGGCTTCCCTGTCCCTTCCCACACCTAGGTTATCTATGTTGAACCCTGCTTTTGAGAATGCGTGCTATACAGGATTTTGATTCTTTTATAAAGATACCAGAGATCTATCTTTAAAATGAACAACAAACATTTCTCTATTCATCCTCAAACTATTACAAAGTCAGGTTATGAATCTAAGAGCCAGAAAACTGGACAGACATAAATATATGTGTATAAATCAATAGAGTCTCATTGTTTTTATATTTCTTCTCTCATCTTTCTTCCAATTCTCTCTCTCTCTCTCTCTCTCTCTATATATATATATATATATATATATGCATACATATTATACCTTGCTAATTTTTTTCTATGTCTCCTCTATTCTGCCTTCTTTATAAGCTTAGAAACAAAATGCAATCATGGGAAGATAGAAAAAATGCTCCAAGGTACTATACTAAATTTCTGAGGTCATTGAGAAATTTCAGCATAATGAGGGAGTAATACAAGCTATGATGCTTAACCCTGACTTTTCCTCTAGAACTGAACCACTAATTCTCTGGCCATTGAAAAAAATCAGATATTGCAAGTTTACAGACCAAATTTGGGACAAGTCTGAAGGACCAGCCCAGCTTTAGGACTTTTGTTTCAACAAGTAGAACTTCTTCTTCTTCAGTCCAATGCTTCCTCATCGCTTCTTTATTAATATGTCCCAAGGGTACATGAAGAAATCTGCATAAAACTGTTTCAGATTCAGCATCTGGGAACCCAGTGTGAGCAAGTTGATATGTGGTCTTGTTTCTATTTAATGCAAAGGATTATACTGGAAAAGAGAACTACAGTAAACATCCCTGTAGGTTATGCCTTAGCTTGAGCTGTTATGTACCCTCTACTCTCTTCCCTCCATCAAAATGTTTTCTACCTACCACCCTGCCATGACCGAAATCTCTCTAAACATCCAGCTGCTGTAGTCTCAGTAACACTCCCTGTATCCTTATCTCATTAGGACTACCCTATTGAGGAGAGCAATGGAAAAGTTCAAGACTAAAGAGCAGTTCAAGATTGAGACCAGAGGTTAATAAGCTATCTGATACTTCAAAGGCAAAAGGATAAGTGATGACACTTTGAAAATGGCATCCAAGGGTGCAGGGTAATGACATGCAGAAATTAATCTGCCTCATACTCATTCCGCACACTTAATTCTCTTTCCAGTTTCGATAATCACTCTTGCCCTTTCTTATTCTCTCTTCCCTTCTCACATTAACCTTCCTAAATCCATCCTAGGCTATGAAATAATATTTAAATAATATTTAAATATTTAAATAATAATTTAAAAAATATTTTAAAAAAAACGTTGACTGAATAAGACCACACATTTGAAAATTAAGTGACGAGTAGCTGGCATGTAAATAAAATCTCTAAACTAATTGGAATAAGCTAATATTTATTTGAGTATGAAACACCTATCCTGTGATTGATAGTTTGGATAGGAAAAGAAAACAAATTTAATATCCTTTCTTAGGTAATAATCTGAAAATCTTATTCTAAAAGAAATTCTAGAGTTATTTGGTCAAGGGAATCATTTCTGAATTGAGTCTGGACAACACAAAGAAAATAAAGATTGGAAGGAATCAAATTCAAGCAATACACCTAAGACTGCAAAAGAAAGGATGAAATATAGAGTTAAATATTTTTATAGCATTGAAAATGAAAATGTTGCCTCACTATATTTCCTTAAATGATTAATGTATGAAATATTTTTAAATTCTTATATTTGTGATATAAACAAGGAAGGTGGCATATGAGATAGAGAATGCAGAGAACCAAGAAGTCAGCAATACTTTTCAAGGAGTTTTAGGTCAGCAGATGTTAATTCTATGTTGACCCTAAATTGAGAAGAAAAGACAGAAGAAAGCACTTTGAAATACAGAGATCTGAAACCAACTGGCTCAGTGTGAAGGGGAAAATCTGAAAAAGTCGAGTATCCTAGGAAAAATCAGCTTTCATCTTGCATATAGACTCACAACTTGTTTAAATAATCATAACCACTAAGTGGAAATATTCCAGCCAGCCCCAAAAGAGCTTACTATCCAATGCTGTACCAGAGATAAACATATTCCTAAGGTGAAAGTATAACAAAGTCTGCCACTTCACCTTTTTAAACAAATAGCATTCTGTCTACATTTGTAGATTAGAATATCTGACTATATTTAAATTGTGAGCTCGCTGTTAATCATATTAACAAGGTTCTGCCTCATCCACTTCAGTATACTGTTTCATTATCTAAAAGCTCTGAATGTTGATACTCTATTGAGAATAAACATTTGTATAGCTTTGCCTTTGAAAATCTGGCAATCGTGCAGAAATTTTTAGCTTTGTGTTTGTTCTTTGCTATGCTTCTGTGCTCTAAAGCAGGTGTCTTGTATATCACAACCCAAACTATTTACATTACTAGAGTAAGAATTTCTAAAAATATTTAAATATATTAACATATCCTGGGGCTGTGTCTGATCAAAATAACTATCACAGAAACCCAAAGCACATTGTCAATTGGGTCAGAAGTCTATTCAATAAATACTGTATTCTATTTCAAACAGGAATGCTAGCACATATTAAGTAGACAAGTGTGAGTTTATATTCTAAGAATAAATTCACCTCTTCCGTATAATATACCCTTTCTGTAGATCCTTTTGTGATGTCTGTGTTTTTGATAAGGATGCTATACCACTAATAGTAAACTCCTTTACCTATTTGTTAGGTGCTTGTATCTCTATTAATTACACTACACACTCCCTTTTGGCATCTATTCTATAGATTTCCAAGTGACTTTATTTAAATGATTGACAAGATGACAAAGTCCTTAGATGCTCGACAACATTTGAATATTCAAATATTGGATATGACTTACAGAAAGTTGAGGGCACTAAAGGGTCTATTTAATGTAATAAAGATCAAAGGTAGAAGAGTTTGACTCAACGATGGATACAGTTTCCAAAGAGAGTTTACAAGCTACAAAATTGTGGACAATTTTGATGTATCTGTTCCACACAAAAGCTCTTTCTTTGGAGCAGTCCTTTATGTTACCCTCAGGAAAGAATGCTTAGAGCTAAGTTCACGCTATCTCACTCCACCTCCTTTGAAATGAAATGATTAGCTCATGGGAAACATGTCTTTGGAGAAGCCAGTCTATAAGCAGGACTGAGGCCTTCAGAATGTCTCTCCTGGGGACTTAGAATAAAGGGAGCTGGACCCTGGTCAGCTGAATGACATACCAAGGTTGTGCGATCTAGGACTAAGAGAGTCATTTTCAGCTATGTGCATGGAGATACAGAAAAAGTCACTGTATAGAACAAGAAAAAATGATGCAGCCTCATTAGAAAGTGAAGTCAACTGTCTCATTCACAGAGTGATGAAGAATATGGTTTCCAGTTTTCACTTCCTATTTCCACTTAGTAAACTGGTGAATGAGGATGACTTATGGATTATTCATTGGGTTAATTTATTCCTTATAAGCCCCTTCCCCTTAAGGCCATGGGTTTCTCATATCAAAGAAGTCCTATTACCACAGGATTGCTATTGTACCACAGGATCCCTAAGATACATGTTTGTGTGTGTGCTCAGTCCTGTCCGACTCTTGGGGGCCCCATGGACTAAAGCCCACCAGGCTCCTCTGCCCATGGAATTTTCCAGGCAAGAATACCAGAATGGGTTGTCATTTCCTACTGGCTTGTAACATATGAAATCATAAAAGAAAACTAATTAATATTTATCAATTGTGCATTTCCCTCTTTCCAAACTGATCATAAGCCTTTTTAAGGAAAATTATGTCTTAAACTTGCTTATAACTTTATTTTCTAGCATGAGATCACTTAAGAATAGGTGATAGTATAATATAAGTTGTTTATTTAGTATCTTTGAGAACTGCTTTTAGACTTTGGCATGTTTCCCTGTATATCAGATTATCCACCTAGTTCTCAAATTTCCATTTCCACAAAGGTTAGGCTTGGTTAAAAATATCAGAAAATCACAAAGGCAGGGATATAGTCATCATGCTACATCTGCATATGTTCTAAATTAGAGGCTTGGGTCTGTTGGGGTGGGGTGTGGGTGTATATCTGGTGGTTTATCTGAAGGTCACAGTTCAATGAAGATAGCTTTTGTGGGGACCAAGCATGAGGGAGGAAGACACATCAACACATCGATCTAGAAGGCATCCTTGAGAAAGAGACCCAGGATCCAGCTTAGTGGGTTCAGGAGAAAGTTAAGTACCTTAGAGATTCATTTACTCTTTAAATATATTAATTCAAGACATATATGTCCACTATAAAGTTCAGAATTATTCAGTCAAAAACTTATTCTTACTCTGCAGAAATCTTGGCTATGGTGTCACAAGAACTGTACTCTACGCCGGTGAAGATTTCCTTGCACTGTGCTGTTCGGACACCGTTAAGCCAGTCACCTGTTGTGCGGAAGGTAGTAATGTCGATGTTACTTTGGTCCAGGAGAAGGTTTGAGGGCCTGCAAGAAAATAAAATACCAAAGGGAGAAAGATCAGGAGTCAGCAGAGTTGCTGTGTGTCAAAATTCAACACCAGCATCAGCAGGAACTTCCAGACTTCATGTGGCGCTCCTGTTTATTTGTAAAATTTATCTGCCATGAAGCCTTCATCTGCTCAAGCTGGCAGCTTGCAAGAACACTGTGTAATCATCTTGTCTCAGGGCTCCCTTCTCTACTCATGACTGCTTTTTAAATTACTGAAACTTTGCCAGTGAAGAGCATAAATATATCCATACATATTCTATAATTTAATTTGTTTAACCATTAGCAAGGATGGTGGTAATTGAGGTTGCAGTTACAGCTGACATGACGTTCTGAACACTCTGTTGTCTGCTTTGGTGGATGGATTTGTTGCCAATATTAAATCCTGCCTACCGAATGTTCACCTGCAGACATTGTACAGGTTGCTGTCTAAGGGAAAATTTGAACAATGTAGACTATACTTACATCAGGATGTAAAGTTCGCACAAATTTAATGTCAAAATGTCATTAAAAATAAAAAATTGAAAAGAAATAAAAAACAGTAGATGAGTAACAAGTGAAAGTCTAACAACTAGGACAACAAGAAATATATTTTACAATATAAATATGTATGTGTATATATGTGTGTGTGTATATATATATATATACACACACACATTCAGTTCAGTTCAGTTCAGTCGCTCAGTCAAGTCCGACTCTTTGCAACCCCATGAATCGCAGCACGCCAGGCCTCCCTGTCCATCACCAACTCCCGGAGATTACTCAGGCTCACGTCCATCAAGTCCGTGATGCCATCCAGCCATCTCATCCTCGGTCATCCCCTTCTCCTCCTGCCCCCAATCCCTCCCAACATCAGAGTCTTTTCCAATGAGTCAACACTTCGCATGAGGTGGCCAAAGTACTGGAGTTTCAGCTTTAGCATCATTCCTTCCAAAGAAATCCCAGGATCGATCTCCTTTAGAATGGACTGGTTGGATCTCCTTGCAGTCCAAGGGACTTTCAAGAGTCTTCTCCAACACCACAGTTCAAAAGCATCAATTCTTCGCCACTCAGCTTTCTTCACAGTGCAACTCTCACATCCATACATGACCACAGGAAAAATCATAGCCTTGACTAGACGGACCTTAGTCAGCAAAGTAATGTCTCTGCTGTTGAATATACTATCTAGGTTGGTCATAACTTTCCTTCCAAGGAGTAAGCATCTTTTAATTTCATGGCTGCAGTCACCATCTGCAGTGATTTTGGAGCCCCCCAAAATAAAGTCTGACACTGTCTCCACTGTTTCCCCATCTATTTCCCATGAAGTGATGGGACTGGATGCCACGATCTTAGCTTTCTGGAGGTTGAGTTTTAAGCCAGCTTCTTCACTGTCCTCTTTCACTTTCATCAAGAGACTAGTTCTTCACTTTCTGCCATAAGGGTGGTGTCATCTGCATATCTGAGGTTATCAATAACCTCAATATTTCTCCCGGCAATCTTGATTCAAGCTTGTGCTTCATCCAGCCTGGCATTTCATGTGATGTATTCTGCATATAAGTTAAATAAGCAAGGTAACAATACACTACCTTGATTTACTCCTTTCCCGATTTGGAACCATGTTTTCCCGATTTGGTTCCATGTCCAGTTTCTAACTGTTGCTTCTTGACCTGTATATAGGTTTCTCAAGAGGCAGGTCAGGTGGTCTGGTATTCCCATCTCTTGAAGTTTTCCAGTTTGTTGTGGTCAACATAGTCAAAGGCTTTGGCATAGTCAATAAGGCAGAGGTAGATGTTTTTCTGGAACTCTCTTGCTTTTTCGATGATCCAGCAAATGTTGGCAATTTGATCTCTGGTTTCTCTGCCTTTTCTAAATCCAGCTTGAACATCTGGAAATTCAGTTCACATACTGTTGAAGCCTGGCTTGGAGAATTTTGAGCATTACTTTACTAGCATGTGAGGTGAGTATAATTGTGCAGTAGTTTGAACATTCTTTTGCACTGCCTTTTTTCAGGATTGGAATGAAACCTGACCTTTTCCAGTCCTGTGGTCACTGGTGAGTTTTCCAAATTTGCTGGTATATGGAGTGCAGCACTTTCACAGCATCATCTTTGAGAATTTGAAGTAGCTCAGCTGGAATTCCATCACCTCCACTAGCTTTGTTCATAGTGATGCTTCCTAAGGCCCACTTGACTTCACATTCTAGGATGTCTGGCTCTAGGTGAATGATCACAACATCGTGGTTATCTGGGTCATGAAGATCTTTTTGGAAAAGTTCTTCTGTGTATTCTTGCCAACTCTTCTTAATATCTTCTGCTTCTCTTAGGTCCATACCATTAGGATTGACTTATATAATTGCAGGTCTGACTATAGGTCTATGACAAACTGCAAGGTCTAGTGACTCAAAGGAACAACAGGGATTAAAAAAATGGAGGAAACCATGTTTTCATCTCTGAGGAGCCAAGAAAAGCATCCTATTGGTAAACTGCTGTTGGGTTGTTTTTTCAGCTTTCAGTGATCTCTTTAATTGTCCTGTGACAGATAGAACTGGGACCGGTCACCAGGTAGACACTTGATTGTCTTTCTCTTTATTCTTTTCTCTTAGTATGGATGCTTGAGCAAATAGTAGTTATGAAGGCCTTTGCTTTGAGATGAACAATAATAATAGCCATAAGGCTTATGTTGAACAATTATGAACACTAACAATATGCCAGAGACTATACTGGCATAGACTAAGCATATGTCCCTACAATTCTTGTGGAAGCTGAAACTAAAATTAAGTGACAAATCAGAGTTCTGCCCACATTTAAAAGGAATTTTTTAATTGGGGGATTTCTGTTACTACTGATGATATTTCTCCAACTTACTCCCTAAGGTATGAGACATGCGTAAGCATGAGGTCAAGATTCTGATATCTAAACAAACATGCCGTACATCTGCATGCTGCTGTTGGAAACACATAAGAGACATGCAAATTCATTTGGATTTTGATGGGGAGATATTAAATTTATCTGCTAAAGATACAGTTTTAATTAAAAATAAGTTTATTTGATAAAAATGAGGTTATTTAATACAATTTTAATGCTGAGTTTAAGAAAACATCGACAGCATGACTATTTGGTTCTACCTGTATTTGCAGGCTCTGTGGAAAATACATATGAGTAGTAACTTCCCTCCTTGTCATGATTCGTGAAATGGAGACAGCTGAATGTGGAGGATTTTTCAACCTTCTTTCCATTAGACTAAACTCAACCACTTCAATCCTCTTTACCCCAAATGTTTTAATTATAAATAAAAAATTAAAGTAAAAGTCACTGGGTTGTGTCTGACTCTTTGAGACCCCATAGACTATACAGTCCATGGAATTTTTTAGGCCAGAGTACTGGAGTGGGTAGCCATTCTCTTATCCAGGGGATCTTCCCAACCCAGGGATCAAACCCAGGTATCCCTCATTGCAGGTGGATTCTTTACCATCTAAGCCACCAGGGAAGCCCAAGAATACTGAAGTGGGTAGCCTATCCCTTCTCCAGTGAATCTTCCCAACCTAGGAATCAAATAGGGGTCTCCTGCATTGCAGGTGGATTCTTTACCAACTGAGCTACCAAGGAAGCCAAATTAAAGTTATGAAGTTTGTAATTTATTTTGCTGTGTTACAGTTTAGTTTTAACTAACCCTCACAGGTCATCTAAAAGAAAGAATGAGAAATTAATCATTATTTTACAAAGCATTATCTTTCCTTTAGGAATATCTAGAACATCACAAAATATAACTATAGCATTTTGTAAGTTATTATATTCTGGAAAATATACATAAATAATTTTCTATGATTGGGAACTCATGTACACCTGTGGTGGATTCATGTCAATGTATGGCAAAACCAATACAGTATTGTAAAGTAAATAAAATAAATAAAAAAGAAAAAAAAATTACTAATCTGAAAAAAGTTCATTTTTTAAATCATTGAAATTTCTTGTTTGTGTTTTATTTTCTTAACAATTTGAGAAATTACAGAAATAGATACACATCCAGGTTCCAAAACATGCATAATATTCTTGGGTGGTTTTGCATGACCATCATGAATGAAATATCCTTGGTCACTGGCCAACATTGGATATAATACTGTACCCATTGGATGAGACTTGAAATCAGTAAACAAAATTGATAAGTGCAGCATTAAATCAGGTGTGAGGAAAATTTCTAAGCAAAATGAAGTGAGACCTAGAAAGGAGACAATAAAATATTGGACTATCTACAGGCATGCACACACACTCACATACACTCACACCCTACAGCTTGGATTTCTACAGTAGCTGAAGCACAGACTAATCTAATGTTGACTTTTGTTGACTCCTGGTCCCATGAATAGCAATCCTTTTTTATTTATGAGCTTGTGGGTATGAAGAATCAAACCCCAGGACATTTATTCAGAATATTTATGAAGTGTGCCTAATAGCAAAATGTAGAGTTTTTCTTTTTCAATTCAAAATGGTTTGTATTTTTAAACTCAACAATATAGTCAGACTCAACAAGAATTTGGAAAAAATTAGTACAAACAAATTGAAATAAAACAGGACGGGTGGATTAGGGATTAGAGTGACCCCAACTGAGTCTTTTGTTTATTACTTGGATCAAAGTATAAGGAAGACAAAGAATGACCTAATTTTAATGCCAGTGACCTCAGAATAACCAGCCCTGCAAAGTATCATTTTTCCACTTCCAGGATTTCTCTGGGGAATTCAAATAAAAATTGGTTCTTTTCCTCCTCCGAGAGGACATCTGGAGAGTTTATCAATGGATAGGAATTTGTCTCTCACTGTGAAGAGCCTGTGATGTCTCTTCATGCGCACCAGGGGAATGTAGGCTTTTTGAGCAGCTGCAAGCATTGGAGTTTTTTTAGACCTAGCCCCAGACATTGGGTCTGAAGGGGAAATTTATAGGCTGGGTGATGTGCACTGTGAGCTCACACTTTTACTAGACAAATTAGATAGGTTTCAATCCGTGCAGCTGTAAACGATGTCCTGCAGAGTTCCACCTGATCTTTTACAGCTTTTCATAAATCAGTACCTATTGGCCTCAGACTGCAGTCATTAAAAAGAAATCATGGAAATTACATGTTTGCTCAGGGGAAGCAAAAAATAACTTTCCTCCCTTTCTTTCTCCCTCCTTGGATTTTGGTTTGTGAATTATTCTTTTGTGGATTTTCATACTGTTGCTTTAAAGAGGTACACATATATTTTCTTCCCATCAACTCTTACTTTATCTGTAAATGCTTATAACAATTAGCACCAGATACTCGGGACAAATGTCAATAAGTAACTGCTAGTCCCAGGAATATCTTCTTATAATGATCTTATTTTGGTATTGCACTAGAATTCTAACTCTAAAATTGAATGTTAAGTTATCCTTTTATCATATAGAAAGACTCCTTTGGGTTTACAAAGGGCTTTATTTTTTATGTATTAAAAATAATGATTTATATATATTTCTTGAATGAACAAGTAGATGTCTACTGAGTCTAGAAGTAAATATTGGTAATGTTGAAGATGTATTCTATCCCACTATAATTATGTACTTTTTCTCTGTTGTGAGTAGTTTCTCAGCAGCAAAATGTTAATTACATCTATATTTATTGATATTATTGCCTAAGAATGGTAATATACTTTTCAATTCCTTTTATAATTTATTGTTAATATTTGAGTCTTATTGTATTTCAAG
>SJYQ01002819.1:131535-151718 GCA_006410935.1 Redunca redunca
TGAAAAGGTATTCTTTTTTGCTATTGAGTAAAGTTTAAAAGAAATGGCTTCAGGGTATAAAATGAGGACCGTATGGCTCAGGGAAAGGCAGGTTTATTATCTTGTTGGTTGTTAAACTGTCAGGTGGATTTCCAGTCTCATTCTGGAATTTAGGACAGAGATTTATCCTTGCAGGATAAGTTATCAGTAGTTTTACCTACTGGATATATATTAATAAATTCAATAGTATTGATCTTCTAAAAGTTATTTCTAACAAATAATCTATGACCCTTGTATACTTACATTAAGATTTTGATGCAAATTCTCTTTATTCATTTTATTCAAATGTAATGTAAAAGCTGGATCATATATGCTCGGTATAATTGTTTCCATTAAGGTAAAAAATTAACTACTCTAAGTGCATTAGCAAGCACTCTATCAAGTTGAAAGTCACAACTGTTAATACCTGTCAGTCAAAACAACAGATGTACACAAAAATAAGAAAATTCTTTCCTATAAGGTATTACATTAAATCTTTTATACATGAGTCACAGTAAATCATCATTATGCAGCATGTATACATGTTAATTAATATTGTGGATTTTTGTGCACAGTAGGTGTAGTTCTTTTACTAAAACCCTGTAATTTAAGAACACATTATCAAAATGTAGAACTGGTTTTCACTTATGTGCACAATGAGCATATAATTGACATTTCTCAAAACCATTAGGACAACTCAGTGACTCTCAGCTGGGAGGATTATGCATCGAGTCTGATGGACATCGTGCCCTCAGGGTTGCCTCATGGCTACAGTGTGTTGACATTTGTGTTGCTGTCCAGGAACACTGACATTATTATACTCTTAGTTTTATCCTTCACAGTATCTAACAAAGTAATTGGCACATAATAAGGGTTAAACAAAGATTGGTTTAATCAAGGGAAAATTGCATTCTGCTAGCCAGTGCAATGGCTTGGTGGCACTATTATTATTTTTGTAATTTTATTTTAAATGAGGATTAAATCAAGACTTCGCTAGAATTACCCAACACGCTACATATCCTTTTTTTGTTTGTTTGTTTAAGTAACAGAGAAAGAATGTTTAAGTTTGTTTGTTTAAGTAACAGTGGAAAGAATCTATGTGTTCAGGGTTTCTATTGTGTAAATACTGAAGCCTGAATGTAAACGTGCTTCTAGGTAAGATGCAAGTTAAAAAATATCAGAACTTTATCAGTGTCATAAATAGAATGAGATTTCCTCCTGAAAGTTAAAAAATGAACAAACAAACACGTCTTTCTAATCTTGAGGAATATAAGTGTCAAAGTATGCAGTTGAGGAAGTGGAATACAAAAATTAACACCTTGGAGATAAAAATAGTCATCTCAGAGAGCAGGATGTAAAATCAAATGTGTCACCTTGCTGCCGCACTGGTGATGATCTTCAGACTGCCTGGGTTCCGGATAAGCTTGTCCAGAATGCTGACAATCTGCTCAAACTTGGGTCTGTTGTTTCTGTCTTTCTGCCAGCAGTCTAGCATCAGCTGATACAACGCAGCTGGGCAGTCCATGGGGGGTGGCAGTCGATAGCCTTCATCCACAGCTTTAATTACCTGTGTGAGATGCAAAGTTTCCGGGGACTTAAAGAGGTGGAATTTCTTTTATTATAATACTTCTTTTTGGGCAGGTCACACTTATACGTATATTTCAAAGTAAAGTGAAAGGTTTTCATTTTAAATTTCTTAAAAGGATAACATCTTATTAAATAAATATTATTCATGTCTGAAAAGGTTATATAAATAAGATCGAGACAGAGAAAGTGGATTTAGGAATGAAAAGTTTGTACAGTAACTTTCTGGATTAAAATCAAAAGAAATGATCTATGATAGCGGAAATTTAGAAAACTATAGAGAAACTCTTACGTGGTAATACATATTTCTGTGAAAACTATATATAAATGGATGAATGCAGAAAAAATACCACAGATTTTTAGTTATATAACAGTTCGAATGGTACCTCTCAAATCGTAGTCAGTTCCTTTGTTAAAAGCCCATGGCTTGAACAATTAAGTGACTCTTAGTTAATCAGCATTTTTAAATCATGTAAAGTCATGATTTTCAAACATTACTCTGTATCAGAATCATCTGGAGAACTTATTAATACACAAATAGCTAATCTTTGATTCAATAACTCTGGGGAAAGTCCTGAGAATTTGCATCCCTGCAAATTCCCAGACCTTGCTAAAGCTGCTGGTCCAGAAAGCACATTTTGAGATCCTCTGATACAAAAAGAATTTGGAAATCAGAGATGTGGAAAAGTGAGTCTGATTTTCCCAGTGTTATTATAAAACATGGCTTGTTTGAAGAAGTTCAGAAAGGTTTTTATATCCAAATACATTAAAAGCAATTTTATATGTGGTGAGTAGGAAATGACTAAAAGCGTCTCAGCTTTCCTTCTTATGTGTCTTTGAGATCATGCTCAGTTTCTGGCTAAGCATAAAGAAAACTCTCTGTGTGCTGAATCCATATGCCAATAGCATCCTTGCACTAAGCATTAGCAAAGCATGACTTATAAAAACAAAAATCCTTTTGAAAAATCATATCACAGTTGTTATAGAAAGTTAACGATTATTTTCTCTATATCGAGACTTCAATTTGTATAACTAACTACACGTGCAAGTTTAATACATTATAAGAAACAACATGTTAGAGATTGGTTGTTTTGTCTGACTTTGGGAAATGCTATATTTAAGTAAACAAAATGTTGGCACAGATGCATTAATTGAATCTACAAAGGATGGCAGAGTGTATCTTACTAATGTTACACAGAGACAATTTTGTAGCAAAAATAATTCAAACATTTCTTGATATCTATTGGCCATTTTGTCAGGCACTTATTTCATCACATTTTATTACAAATGTTTTCCTTTTGTCTCACTTCTAAACCCCTGCTTTAGGGAAAAATGTGAAGCTGTCACAGCAACTCAATTAATATCTCTATAAGATTTGGAAACAATTTCATTTCTTCTAAGTATTCTGTTTCAGTGTCACAAACTGGGAGCCACCTGGTTTCATTATGCTCCACTTCCTTGCACAGCTTGATCTCTTAATCTGAACCCATAACTCATAGACTACAAATACTTACATCCTGATTGGACATCTCCCAGTATGGTCTCTCTCCATAGGACATCACCTCCCAGAGAACAATCCCGTAACTCCATACATCGCTGGCTGATGTGAATTTGCGGTAGGCTATGGCTTCTGGTGACGTCCACCGGATCGGGATCTTCCCTCCCTTGGAACGTGAAATCATATATACATAAACAATCAATGACTAAAACATACTATATACATTATCATCTGAAATCTGACTGAATTTGTTGGGCATTTCTTTTATGAAATGGACTGTGGGTTTCTTCTGATATATCTTGATGTTCATCTATTCTAATACCAACGAGTGAGTGGCAAAGGGGAAAACATTTGAAAATTGCTAAAATGCTGACTTTTTTTTAATCAGTTACGGAACATTTATCAGTCATCTGTAACAACAATTTAAAGTAGATAGGATATATCATATATTAGAATTAATTGAGGTGGATGTGTGTGCTTAGTTATCAGTGATGTCCGACTCTTTGCAACCCCATGAACTGTAGCCCGTCTGGCTCGTCACTCCATGGGGGTTCTCTAGGCAAGAATATTGGAGTGGGTTGCCATGCCCTCCTCCAGGGGATTTTCCCAACCCAGGGATCGAATCCAGGTCTATTAATTGAGGTATCTCAAATCAACGTTTATTGATTTAATAGATTTATGCCTGAACAAACAGTGCTAATGTTGATTTGTAAAGAATTTATATCACTTATTGACACACAATTTCTTGTATTTGTTAATTAAATACATTGTAAATAAAATTATACATCTAAAAACACTTTAATATATTTATCAATCATCTTAATTAATTTACTCAGTGCCTCACTCTACCATGTACCCTCCATGTACAAGGTAGGCGCCATATGAGCTAGAAAGATATAATGATTACAATCTGAGAATTTACAGTCTAGAGCAGATATTGCTTCTATGAGTTATGGGAGATATAAATGTATAACTCCCATGGAATTTGCTCTCAGTTTAATAAATACATTTAATAAAGATGTGCTGAGTAGTAACCATATGGGAAGTATTATGGTGGTCACTCTGGGTGAGACAAGCATAAATAACACACTGGCCCTTCTGTTTGGGAAATATCAAGCAAATAGTAATGATAATTAGTTGTTGTGAATAACTAAATGCAGGAACAATTAAGTATCCAGTGCTTCACATCTGAAACTTTGCAATAGTGTCGTCTTGGGCTCATGCTGATTAAAACAGAAATTCTGATTCAGTAGTTCCAGAGGGTAGGCAGGATCTGCAGGTGATTTGGGAGCTTTTTAGAAATCAGATCCTGCCCGCATTGAGAAAGAAGACAGTAGTGGAACGGCTGTGACGCAGAACATGGAGCCAAGTTTCTCACTAGAGAAATTGAGGTGGTCACATATGAATTGAGCCTTGTAAATTGCACCAAATTTTATATAACCAGGAAAAAGGGATAGATTTTCCAAAGAATTCATATTATCAAAATATTATACTATATTCATCAAACTGTGTTCTAATGACGTTTACCTCATAGGACTTCACTGCTTCTTAAGCAATGCTTGAGGGTGACCGTATATTGCTTTGGAGAAATGTATTGGTGACTTGGGAGGTAAGTTATTAACTCTCATTATGCTTGAATTTCCTCATCTGTTATTTTGGAAACTAACAGTTCATAGCATCATTGTGAGGCTAAATGACAAATTTCAGTAAAATCTCTAGCATAGCTCCTGGCATACAGTAAAGCCTCCAGAAACATTAGCTTAATACCACCATACTTTTAGAGAAATGGCATAAATCAAAGCACAGAGGAGGAAAATATATGTTCTGGAAAAACAGTTTCCAGTGTGGTAATACTACAGAAAATGTGGAGGCATGTAATAGGAGAGGATGGCAAAAGGTCGAATTGGCTTTAATCACAGCAACATTGAGCAAGTGCTGTCCTTGAGAGGAGAGTGGCATGTGCGACTGGAACTAGCTCAGTAAACTGTTTGACACTTTTCTTTGATATTTTCACACAAGAGAGCTGTTCAGAAAGAGTGGTGTCAGGAGGTCTTTGAAGGAGGTCAGGCTTACACCGGGTTTTGAAGGATGTACGCAACTGGAGAGAAGTGAGCACAAAAAGGAGGACTGAGCACAGCCTTCTTGAGATGATCCCAGCCTCAGGGTTGTCCATGATTTATACCAGTACAGTAAAATCAAGTTGGAGAGATGGGGGCTGGATTATGAGAGCTTTGGGAGTTAGTGGGAAACACTATAGAGCTCAGCGTGCACTGGAGTAAAGATGATCCAGAACCAGAAAGCAAAATGGAACACACTATGGAGAAGTCCCTCCGCTGTTCACCTGAAACTATCACAAAATTGTTTGCTAATTGGCTACACACTCCAACACAAAATAAAAAGTTTTTTAAAAAGGGCTTATTTTCTTAAAAGTTGCCCCTTTATTTTCCATCTCACTTATACTCATTTATTCATTCTCATTTTTATAGTTTATATTCTTTTCAACAAAAATGTAAAAGATCCTTTTTTATATTTAAATTTGGAGGGTATTTTTCCCCCCAGGTCTAATATTGCCCTTCCTCTGCCAATACATTCAGTGTTAATAATAATAATAACATTTAAAAAAAGAAATTAACTTACTTGCACCTGCCAAGACCAAGTTTGGTTTTTAAGGATTCAAGATTTCAAATACTATCCCATCATTCTGATAAAAACAGAACTACACATGTGACATTTAACTGAATCTATTCAGGATGCCAAAAGGAATGAAAGGGCATACATTCTTTCTGTTTTAAAGAACTCTGAGAATTAACAGAAGTCAAACAAAGTGTATTCATGGGGCAAAGAAAAGATAATATTTAAAAATCTCAGCTGAATGTCTTATCTTTGCCATTTCCTTTCCTTTGCCCAAAACAATTTACTAGTAGCACAAAAATTGCATGAAAGAAAGAAAGCTTTCCGTGTTGAAAGCTTTGTATCTATTAAGAAAATATAAGGAACAGATATGTATCACCTTATCAAGATCTCTTGAAAAAAAAATACAGACATAAAGAAAAAAAATCCAAACCAGTAGATTGAAACAACCATAGACAAGGTGTTTTAGACTGACTGGTTTTGCCCTGAAAATGAAACAATAATCACACATTCAAGATGTTCATCCTGCCCCTAAGCAGCCATCACTGGATGAAGAAGAGAAGGAAGATGATTAAGGATTATTGATTAGCATTCAGGGATTTTTTGTCATTGGCAATAGATTTATAATATACATAAAGCAACAAATAAAGTGTCTAATCTTTAATAGAGTACTCAGTAATTGTTTTGCCCTTTCTTCCATTCCAATTCCCTTCAAATAGCACACTTTTACAATTTGTTTAAAGAATTTGATAAGTGGATATATGAAGGAAAGCTTATTGCCAACTATTAATACAAAATATTCAAATTTATCATTTGCTTTATTTTTGCTAAAAATACAACAGAGTAAGAAGAGTTTTATAAATTTTTTATTTTTTCTGTGATCAGTGAACAACTTGGCACTCTGTCTTCAAATGAGAGAAAAATAAGCCAACATATTCATAGTATACACTTAATTAGAAATCAAACTACAGGAGCAATTCTGAGCTCATAATATTGTAGAGTTTGAGGAAGGATGAGTGTCCTGTTATTACAAACTCTTTAAATTGAACACTGTAGTTTCAAATACTTTATAGTCAAGGTTAGCAAAATAAATTTGAATAGTAGCTTTTATCCTATGAAAGTGTGTTTGTTGCTTGGTCATGTCCAATTCTTTGCCACCCCATGTACAACAGCCTGCCAGGCTCCTCTGTCCCTGGATTCTCTAGGCAAGAAGCCTGGAGTGGGCAGCCATTCCCTTCTCCAGAGAATCTTTCTGACCCAGGGATAGAACCCAGGTCTCCCTCACTGCGGCAGATTCTTTACCATCTGAGCCACCAGGTAAGGCCTCTTGTCCCATATATCGCCATAAATGAATTGTGACCAAACTATCATTTGAAATCATAAACCTATGAAAAGTTGAACAGGTTATAAAGCTAAAGAGAATAAGCATAAGGCACACTGTGCTCACTGCTGAGAGTAACTATTTTAGATATTATCTTGCAAATGTGCAAAACAGGCACTCAATAAATGCTCATTGACTTGCATCGAATTCCCTTCTTCTTAAATGCATGCTATTGTTTTTTCTTGGGAATCTTTTGCTCTGCCTGTTTTTTAAGAACTCGAAGACTTCTTGTTTGAACAGCCTATTCAAATGTGAATTTATTGGTGGAACATTTTAGAACCTTCTAGGCTAAGATGGTGACTCCATTTTCTGTGATCCTTCTACTACTTAATTACCCTGACTGGACCAGGATGTCTAAAGGAGTCACTGCCTTTCCCCCTTCCTCTCTGCATCCCCACATTTTAAAACAAGAGTCTGACTTTTTAGCTCTCAGATTAGGATTAATTATTTTATGAATTTAGAGTAGCAGATTTTACTGGAAGTCTATGATAATTTTAAGAATAAAAAAAGCAGTTCATTTTAAGAAAATAATACAAAAAATTCATTTTTTTCAGAACATATGTAAATATTAAGAGTGAGAAAATATATAACATAATAATAGTTTTAAAAAATTACACAATTTTTGGAAGTACTCTTCTTTCCCTCATCTACAGTTTAATAATGCTGTTAGTCTCATGATGATAGTAAATATAAGAATTGCTGAGCATCAAATTTTCACAGTATCTATAAAATTATTAAACTATTGTTAGGGGAAACACAGACTGAAATTGCTCACCCTGGCCAGGCACCACAGTAATCATTTGCCAGAGTTATTTTATGACTAAGGTCCTGGTAAGGAACAGAGAACTAACAAACAACCACCAACTAAAAGAATCTGGGAAAGGTCAAAATTTCATGTGCCTTATCAACTTCGAAGAATCCTCCTCACTCAAATCCATCTTGGTTGAGTGTGCAACCAGGAAGGATCCTGAGGCAGAATAATTGGCCAGACACAACCCAGAAGCTAACCCCATCACCATAAAACCTGAGTCTGCAAGCCATAGGGCAGAGCAGTGCTCACAGGTTCCCTCACCTTCCTGCTCCCCACTTGGGTGTCCCTTCCCAATAAAGTCTCTTGCTTTGTCAACATGTATGTCTCCTTGGCCAATTCATTTCTGAGTGTTAGACAAGAGCCTACACTCCAGTCCTGGAAGGGGCTGCCCTTCCTGCAATATTGTCTCACAGGTTGTTGTATGGACTAAGTATTTTAAAGTTTTCAGAATGTTATAAAGATTTTCATTTGACTCTATAAACTACACATCCTAGATCAACAGTCTCAATATTAATGTTGTAGGAATTTTCCATCCTAAAAATATCACCAATAATTTAATAAGCATGTTTAATCTATGCACATGATTATTACTTCATTCCTTTGTGGATGAGGCTAAGTAAAATCTTAAAACATGAAAATAGTTATGCAAAAGATAGATTCGAATGCTGACTAAAAATATGCAATATATTTACCTGTAGGTGAATGATTATTTATGAGTTTATACCCATGGCATTTTAAAATTGAAATCCAAACATCAAAAGTAAAATGGTCATGTTTAATATTTAAAGCTTTGAGTGGAAAAAAAAAAATTAACTTTCAACAGTTAAATCAAAAGCAACAGAGAATAAAATTTAACAAGAATAAAAAGATGTACAATTTATTAAGCTATGTGTGATTTATCAAAGTTCAACATCATAGGAGACCTGATGGCAGATGGCTAGTCTGTTGCATAGTTTTCACAAATGGCAGTGTATTCCACGTTATCCCCTGTAACTTGCAGTCTAGTGTGGACAGAAGTTATAAAGTATCTGAGAGAGATATTTGATCCCAACTTTCATTCGTTACACATGTTGGGTAACTTTAGATCAAAGTCTATATATAGTAGCAATTTTGACATTCTAGACCAGATTAATTCTTTGCTGTAGGGACTGTCCTGTGTATCGTAGTATGTTTACTAGCATCCTTGACCCCTACTCACTAGATTACATCAGTATCTTTCCAATTGTGACAACCAAATGTCTTTAGAAATATCAAATATCCCCTGGAGAGCAAAATCATCCTTATTGGAATACTACTGTTTTAGATTATTTGTGACAAATCCAATCAACAAGGGAAAATGATTCAAATGAGATCCAGGATTTAACTGGATTTTATGTAAACCAAGAGATATCCTTTCTTTTTTCCTTTTTTTTTAACCATTAGCACAAATTTCACAGATATTTTTCTCCTGTTCTAGTCCAGAAAAGGGCCAAGTTCATCAAAGTTAACCTTCTGATATGTGGATCTTGGTAAATATAATAGCATCCCCTTGAGATTTTTCTATTTTCTTTTCTTTGTCTCATTTCCAGTCTTTAAATTTTTTGAAAAGAAGCTAACTTTGTATTGCTAGGAAAACATATTAAGCATCAATTTCTTGTTAAATGGAGGCCTCAATAATGAAAAATTTTGGTAATAAAAAGTTTTTCCTACAAAAGCAAACACTATCCATGGCTACAAAACATGAATGCCATTGGCGTAGTAAGACATTGGATAAAAGTCCTTGAGGGCTCAATTTAGTTCTGAAAAAGGGTTAAAGAAGAAGCTGTAGCCCATAAATTTTAATTTAGTCACACTTCATGATAACTCTGTCTGCCTTCAAGCTGAGCATCTGTAGATCTGAGGCTATCAAAATAAAATCAATTTAACATACAAGAGTCTGACTAACAAAATTTCCTACAAGTAATGCATTGCAGGATTTATCTATGTTCCTGCTTCTGATTGGACCACAATTCCTCTTCCTTAACCCCTCCCACTTCAACAAATTTAAGCTCACATTGTTTGACTTCTATTTTTTTCTTCTTTTTCACATTAAGAAATTGCCTTTTCAGTTTATACATGAAGGGAACATTTTATATTTTTAGATGCTTACCAAACACATCCTTCAATGAGCTATCCCCAAATTTGGATTTGATGAGGCAAATGATGTCATCATTTGGCTTACTGCCTTCCTGACACAGTAAAACTTTCAAATGCAACTGTTATTAATGAGCTAAAACTTTGAAATCAGTTGGCAATTTAGGTTTTGGTTGGTAAAATGCTACTAGGCATTCAGAAAAGTAAAGTGCCAGATAGTTTCTATAAAAATAATTTATGAGGATGAACTTTTTCACAATATTTAAACAGATCATAAAATGAAACATTTACTTAAGGTGGTCTTTCTACCCACATGTAAGCTCCCCAGATATTTCCGTATTTGAGAAAAGTCTCCAGTTGCCTGGAGCAAGCCCAGATGCATAGCATATGGACTGTGTATAAAACCTCAACTGCAGAGGAACCTCCAGTCCAAATTCAACAGAATTAGAAGTTAACTCTTGTTCCCCATATTTACAATACCGAACCCAGAGCCAGTTCCTGCCAGTGCTGGTGTCTCATCTATGACAGTTAGTAACTGGGCCTCTAGGGGGACTTGTGGTCACTTGTTCCATTTGGATTCCTAAGTTTGGTAGGAATTAGGAGTTGTCATTTCTAGGCTTAGCTTTGACCATATTATTTAATTTTTGCCAAGTGTCTTAGCCTCTCTTTGCAGATATCTCATCATTCCTAAACCAAGGTTCGTGGAAAACATAAAACTTGACTCTATATTTAAAGTTCTATCTCTAGGAGCTATGCTAACTTATAGACTTTTGCTTTTCAACTTTCAAATTTCCATCTAAGGATGGTGACATTATTAAAATTAATTAATTTGGACTCTTAAAGATGATCCTAACTTTGGACTAAATTGCATACCTATTGGCTGTAATATCTGGATTTGCTTTCATTGAATGTTTACAGAAAAGTAAAAGAAGAATAAAATGATACAGGTAAAGATACTAAGGATGATCTGGGCAGAGGCATTATATAATTGCTGAACTCTAATATAGAATTAAAGTAGTCCAAAATCTTGTTCATTTTGTCCAGAAACGGCAGTTAGAATAGGATTCATGCAGTAAACCTGTTCTTTGAAGATCTGCAATTTGGCTCTCTAAGTTTAATGAATTTAGACAGTTTAAATGAGACGTTTGGCTAAAAGCCCTGAATTTTTCAGATGCTTAACTGAAGTCAGCTCATTCACTGTGCGCTAGGGGGCTTCAAGTCTTGATTTCTAAAGAAAAGGAATGTAATTGCTGAAATCTTTGGACACTGAAGCCTAGAATCTTATGTCAGCCCCAATTTTTCTCTAATTACACACACAAATCTCTCCTTACTGGTTTAGGAAGTGTTTGGCTGATCCATATTTCATATGCTTGCCTATGAGCTCTATCAGGTCATACCCAGAGTGACAAAGGACTTTGCAGAGTTTATCTTAGTAAACCCAGAGTAATTGAGTGTTTAACCTGGAGGCGAATATTGGCTTCTCAGGTTAGAATTGGAACTACAGAGATAAATCATTTGACTTAAGAATTTAGGATCTATCTATTGTCAGGAAGTAAATTTCACTCACTGTAGACAACAGGAGACAACAAGGTGAAGGGCAATCCAAGAAGACTCTCAGGGGAAGCATCTGTCTGAATTCCCAGTAGTTCAAATCTAAAAGCCATTGAGAGAATTGTTCCAGCAGATGTTGATTGCCACCAGAGATCAGAGACAGATGATCTCTCAGGCAGGAAAAGTCAATACTATGAACTTTTGAAATTTTTCAATATTATGTGAGATGCTTAAGAATTTCTTAAAAGTATTCACCTTGCATTCTATTAACAAGTAACTCTATGACTATCCAGGAAATAAAGTACAAACAAATAACTTTTCTGTTACTTTCAGACTCACACAATACAATATAAAATTAGGTTATCTGATGTATATATTCAACATAGCAATAAAAAATTGGGGGATAAGACTAAATATATATCCTAATATGGATACAGGTCTTTTCAATGTTCAAAGAGATTTTAAATATTAAACTTTGTGTTTTATATCTACTAAATTCCTACTTTATTTATTAAAGATTATAGAAATTCATTTGAAAGTGAATTTTTAGCACTTAGAACACAATTTTTTTAAAAAAAGCCATATTAATAGGTAAACAAGTCAGAAAGACTTATTCAATATACTAGGAATACTGCATATTTATAATAAAAATAATGAAACAAAAGTATTAAATTTATTCTATTAGAAATCAATGAAAAAGTACATAACTTTAGCAAGCTTGCTTCCTTGGTTTTATTAATATTGATAACTAAAAAATTAAAGATAGTTTGAGATCTCATTATCTGCTGAGACAATTCCGACAAGACATCAATACAATGGTTCCCTTGTATATCTATGTTTGGTAGAGATTGCTTGAAATATGTGGGCAGTTCCAGAGCAATGGCTAGCAAATGAAAGGGAAAATATAATGGGAGTGGACTTGAACCATGGCATATACAACTATGATTGAAAAAGAGTCATAGGACAGGAATGAGTCTAATTATTAGCCATTCCATGCATCAAGTGATAGGACTGGCTTGGGACAAACACGACTGCTATTCCTCCCTATGTCAAAGTAGTTGGGGCTGGTCATTGGCTTCAGCATCTATGGGAAAAGCCTCAGGCAATGTGCTATCACAAATCTGAAAACAGGGGATATTCACAAATCAACTGGAAAAGTTTTAGAAACCGATTTTTACTAAGCTTCCAGAGCTCACCGACACTACAGACTGGCTCAATCATTATTCACTTGTTTTTTAGTCTGAGTTATATCATTAATCTGATTACTTAATTTGTCTTGCAAAGTGAGCCTGTTGGAATTAGAGAAATTATTAAAATTATTTCATTAAGCAGAAAAGTAGTTAGGGCAAAATGAATCTTGCCTAGTAACCTCAATATTAGATCATTTGCTCCTTTACTCTCATCAATTTTCTGTCCTGTCATTTTATCAGAGAAACTCTCTCTGATCATCTTGTCTAAAGTAGCAGCTTTCCCACACTGTCCACATTCCTCAAGCAAGATGCCTTGCTAAATCTTTACCTGTTTTTTTTATTAAGTGAAATTCCACACTAGAATGTAAGCTCATGAAGTCAGGGCTTTGCTTCCAACTTTGGATCCTCAGGTCTTAGAACAGTGCCTAGTATGTTATATAGGCACTCAAATAATTGCTGAATGAATGAATGATGCATTATAGAGAAAACAGTTCCTGCTAGAGACTATGTATAATGTATTTACATAGAACCTCCTCACTCCTGTGTGCCACTCCAAAATCATAGTTGTGATTTTTCTTCACATAAATCTGGATGGATTATTTTCACATGTGGAAATGGTTGCACTACCCATCTGTCTGAAATGAGTGGCTAGAAAGTGTCAGTTCATTAAACTTTGATGTGACATTAACTGAGGTTATAAAACCTTCCAGAGCTTTTTGATTTTTGAGTATATAGCATTTACTTTGTGAAGCTACATAAAACATAAGCTATGTACTGATCTTAAGAGAGTAAAAAATATCTGCATTATTTGAGCCCATGCTTATATTGTATTACTATATGAAGGACACTGATTATTCACTTAGTTTTTCATTCATATATAAATTACACATGACTTATATTACTTATCAACATAATTATCTTTTTTATTGCACAAAAGTTTTTAGTCCTTGAGAATTCTACAGAACTAAGGCTCATGTTTTCTAGTATTTATATTTATAATATTGAATATTATATTCAAATAGGGTTATCTTGAACCAGAGTATTCAACCACTTAGCTTTTAATCATTCATTTTGGCCACTTTTTTCTTTTTTGTTTTGCAAATAAAATTACATAAGACAAAGTGATAGTAGAATATTTCTGGCATTAACTTGGCAGAGTCACAGAGAAAAAATATAGAATAAATTATTACGTAAAATAAGATTCCTTAACACGCAATGCCTGAGATAAGTTTTCATTTGGTTTTATCTTCTAAAAATTAAATAGGTGTTAATTTGCCATGGGCAATGTGACACAAGACAAAACTTTTCATTCAATATAATAATCCACTTGGTAATTATTCAGTATCCATGTCTACAACATAAGTAAAAAGAAAAAAATAATTAATGAAGGATATAACCAGAACACATTATTTGGTTTTCTCACATTTCCTGTCAGTGTATATGGTAATTATACCACTAAAATGAATTCGGGGACTTAAGAACTGGATTGACTTTACATGTCACAGTATATAAATTAGATAAAAGTCAATATTTTCCCTAACTTAATCCTGCTTAAAACAGCAAATTGAACACTATTATCTTGGAATTTTGTATCCCATCAATTCAATATAAAAATATAATATATGTGTGCATTTAAAGTACACATATATGATATATGTGTAATATTTAAAGTGAAATTTCACATGAAAAAGATTAAAAATTATTCATTCAAAAACAGTCTCACCAAACACACCCCACTTCTGATATTATAAAAAGAGCAATTATTAGTTCAGTGCAAAAAGTAGGAAAATGCATAATTATACTCTGAAAGTTACATGATGTGTAACTAAAGAGAGGCAATTCATTTTTTCATTTGTTTTTCTCAATAACAAAAACTTTGATGTTTTAAATTGGTAGAGCTAAATACTCTAATCATATTCATTCCAAGTAAAATCCAGGTCTTTTAAGATGGTTTGCGACCTTAGGGATGCAACCATAGATAAACTTCAAGACCTTTATTCAAAACATGCTATAGCATATAATACTATATCATAAGTTAGATGTTATATCATTTAACAACCACTCAAATATTTACTTACTTTTTAAGATGCTATTTTCCTCATAAAGTATCTATAACAGTGGTTCTCAAAGTGTTATCCAAGAATTTCTGGGTGTCCTCAAGAGCATTTCAGGGGGTCTGCAAGACTGAACTATTTTCATTGTAATATTAAAACTTTATATCTTTCTTATTCTCATATCTCATGAATGTACAGTCATATTTTTTAAAGGTTACAGATACACAATAATATTGTAAAATAAAAGTGTCTGTGTTTGGAATTTCCGCATAAGTCAGTAGTGAGAAATAAAGAGAAATAACTAGAAGTGTGTATTTAAAACAATGTCCAATTTCTTACCCAATATTCTTATGGAAAAGATAAACACACATAAAAGTGTATATTATTATCTCAGCTGACCCTTTCCTTTAGGCATACTATTGAGGATTCAAGAAAGGAAAACTCAGGATATACTTAAGGCAGTATCAAAAGCAGCAAGATCAAATCTCTGATACCTTTTTTTTAAGTTGTGAAACTAAGGGTTTTCTCAACTGCTCAGATATTCCCTTCAGTTTGTGTGTGCGTGTGTGTGTGTGTGTGTGTGCTCTGTTGTGTCTGACTCTTTGCAACCCCATGGACTGTAGCTTTCCAGGCTGCTCTGTCCATGGGATCAGGCAAGAATACTAGAGTGGGTTGCCATTTCCTTCTCTAGGGGTTCTTCCTGACCCAGGGATAGAACTTGCATCTCCTGCATCTCCTGCATTGGCAGGCATATTCTTTACCACTGAGCCACTGGGGAAGCCTCCGTTTAAGAATCTTTAAATGGCAACCCACTCCAGTGCTCTTGCCTGGAGAATCCCAGGGATGGGGAAGCCTGGTGGGCTGCCATCTATGGGGTCGCACAGAGTCGGACACCACTGAAGCGACTTAGCAGCAGCAGCAGCAGCAAATATAGAATTAGTGGATATAATTTCTATTTCTCTTCTGTTCTGACTGTCAACCACAAAACTTTTAAAAAATGACAATAGCACACACCCTACATCCATTCAGTGTCACTGAATCTGATATCTCAAAGATTTCTTAGTGCAATTACAATCTCTACCTAAAGGCAATAATTTTCAGAGAAGCAGTGGAAAGGGTTACTGCACTGATGCACTGAATGCTAATTCCTGAAATGTGTTAAGTGTGACTAAAGTAACGTGACTGGTAAAAAAGATTAACAAGAATGTGTTTATCCAAAAAGAATGCCTTGGCACACTATTTTAAACGGTGAACTTGTTTTTCTGAAATAACCGTAATCATAGCATGCTAAATCTAATAAATATGGCAGATGTCTAAGCTGAATAACACTGTTTTTGGTTAGGAAAAAAAATAGACTTTACAAGAGAGTACTATTTTCCTTATTTATTTACTATTAGCTTACTGAAACCACAGATTTTATCTTAGTCAAGTCTGCTTCCCAAAATACTATATGCTTAAAGAATTTTGAGTGATAGTACAATTTATACTCTAGTTATAAAGATAATTTCAAAGGAGAAAATCCTGAAACATTTTGGGCAATAGCAGTCTTCCTGCAGTAAGTACACACTCCTAAAAAGACAGCTTAGTATGACAACACTCATTTACTCGCTTCAGTGTATTTGTTTAAAAAACAATATAGCAGTCCTATTACTTTATAATCATACTTCATATTTTACATAAATTATAAAATTATTTTACTGAACAAGGCTTATTATGGGAAATTAAATCAAAGATGTCTAAATGATTTCAGAAATGCAGATGCAAATTACAGCCTCTCAGAGGGAAGTCAGAACCACCCCAGATATTTTGAGGAGTTCCAAGAAAATACAAGGATGGACAGTGAAGAACTCCAAGTAACCATTTATTGGTAGTGAACTGAGCCCATTTGGCTGAAGCGATTTTGAAGAATCTTCTGGGCATGAAGCATCGATGCAAAGATCCTGCTGCATTTTTATTTCACGAATACTAGGGAGGAACTTTGACACAGCAACACTGTCCTTTTACTAAGTTTGAAGAAGTGACCTTGAGGACCCCATGGTTCTGAAAAAGTAACAATCAGTAGAAATAAAGCTCTGAAAGTTGACAAGATATAGTCTGCAGAGAGCAGATGATTTAGATTTGAATGAATCTTTCAAGTTTCTACGAGAGAAATTGTTTCCTGGAGTATCCTGGTGCAAGAGTTCAGAACCAACCACCCCAAAATATTTCGCTTTGGGATGTGAATGTTTCTGAGCCAAAGGCAATCAAGACCTTTCCAGTTCAAGAGAACCTTCTGCCTCTCACCTGAGTGAGTGAAAGTCACTCAGTTGTGTCCAACTCTGCGACCCCATGGACTATACAGTCCATGGAATTCTCCAGGCCAGAATACTGGAGTGGGTAACCCTTCCCTTCTCCAGTGGATCTTCCCAACCCAGGGATCGAACCCAGGTCTCCCACATTGTGGGTGGATTCTTTATCAGATGAGCCCCCAGGGAAGCCCCTTAGCTACCCGAAAGAATTTATATCAGGGGGAGAGTCCTCAGGGGAGAGTCCTTTCTTTGAACGAGATTTGTTAGCAGAGATAAATTTTACCTGCATGGCCCATATGTATGGTAGAGCAAACTTCTAGTTGCCCAGCATCAACTCTTCTTAACCTTGTGAATTACTGTTCTTTCCTTTGAAGTTCCAGGCTGTCCTTAGCTCAAGGAGGCATATATACCTCATTTTATCTTTCTCTCTTTGACCCTTTCATATATGTGGGATTCCCATGCATATGAAATTAAATGTTATTCTCTGGTTAATCTGTCTCATGTTGATTTGATTATTAGACCAGCTAAAAGAAACTTTGAAGGGTAAGAAAAAATTTTTCCCCCTAACACTGGAAATCAAGACTAGTATTGCAAATAAGAGTGCTCTTATTTAAAAATGGGATATGGAATACAGTTTAGAACCTAAATGAATTACCAGAAAATAGAACATCTGACAAAGGCTTTTATTCACAAAATAGCTTTTATTAGAACTAGAAAAATGTTTTGGATAAGGAGATTTTTGTAACAGGGATAATGCCAGCAAGAATGATACTTTTCATGGAGTATGCTAAAAGCTCATATAGTATCAGAAGATTATGAGGGGTATCTGTAGAAGGCACAGTTATTGATGTTGTTTAGTCGCTAAGTCATATCTGACTCTTTTGCCATCCCATAGTCTTTAGCCCACCAGGGCTAAATCTCTGTCTGTGAGATTTCCCAAGCAAGAACACTAGAGTGGATTGCCAATTTCCTTCTCCAGGGGGCCTTCCTGGCCCAGGGATCGAACCCACATCTCTCGCATTGGCACATGGATTCTTTACCACTAAAGATGTCAGGGAAGCCCAGAATGCAGAGTAGCAGTGAGTAAAATAAAAACCATTTTCCTCTGGATACCAAATATATTATTGTCTGCTGCATATGTTGTCTCCTATAATAATAATTTAGTCACAAAAATGCTTTGCTGCAACATGTTGGCTAATTAATTTTTTCTGGTCAAAGAAGAAGCACTAAAAGACACTATCAAGATACTTACACCCCCAAAATGTGTGATTTTTTCACATTGTCAGAGCTGTGTGGAAGTCACTGTTCTAAACTCAATCAACTAGCTGCAAGATATAAAATTTTCTTACATTTCTCTTGCTCTTAATCTAATGAAGTAAGAACAGCAACATTTTTATGAGAACTCAGTTTCTAAAAACACAGATTCGTGAACAAAGGTAATCTACTACAGAGCATAACTGAACATGGGAAATACAAACAAGAGTGAAAGCTCTTAGGAGAGTTCTAACTTCTAAATCAACACATCTAGGGACATGTCTGGGGCTCTCAGCTTCTTTCTGTGGTTCTATCACTATAGTTTTACTCGTAGATGAAATTCAATCTTGCATATTGAAAACTCTTTCTTAGAGTGACATATAGTTGCTATATGACATCCTTAGAGGTTAATAGCTATTGAGATTCTTGACGTCTGAAAAGAATGAAAATTTTTTACTTGTTTGTTTAATCAGGGATAAACTTCTAGAATTAAGAAGAAAACAGCAGAAGTTGACTGTCTTTTTCTTAAAAAAACCTCTCATTCTCATGGCTAATGAAGATTTGGTACAGTAATTGCCTAACTGCTTTTCATGTAGCTTGTATCACCTTTTATTCTCATGTATAAAGGCAACCACGATGAAAAGATGAGTAAGTAAGATTTAGTTGCATGAGAATCTTGCTGCCTTTTTGCGGAAAATCATTAAACCAACATATGAAATTTCAGAATTAATGTAATTACTCACTTAATGGACAGTGACCATCTATTTTCCCAGATAAGTAACAATATTTTATTTTTAAAGGATAAATCTCATTTGAGGGAAGATATAGTTGACAAAGGGATTCCCCTGTGGCTCAGGGGTAAAGAATTTGCCTGCAATGCAGGAGATGCAGCAGACGTGGGTTCCGTCCCTGGGTCGGGAAGATACCCAGGAGCAGGGCATGGCAGCCCACTTCAGCATTCTTCTCTGGAGGATCCCAGGGACAGAGGAGCCTGGCTGGCTACAGTCCATGGGCTTGCAAAGAGTCTAACACTACTGAAATGACTGAGCAGGCATGCATGCACACATAATTGACAAAGCATTTTGGGATGTGACTTCTATTTATTTGTTAGTCAACATAATGCAAGTTGTTAAATATAAAAGAATAAAAAAAGTTACTCACTCTTGTTGTGTAAGCAGCTTCTGGGTCATCTTCTAGAACCCGTGAAAGTCCAAAATCAGAAACCTTACACACCAAGTTACTGTTGATCAAGATGTTGCGAGCAGCAAGGTCTCGGTGAACATAGCCCATGTCTGAGAGATACTTCATGCCAGATGCTATGCCTCGAAGCATCCCTACCAGCTGGATAACCGTAAACTGGGCATCATGTTTCTGAGAAACAGTTCAAATGTACAGTTAAGACTTGTTGCTATTTCCTAAGACGTATTTTGATTACATTTTCATATACTGAATTATAGAGCCTATACATCTTGGTTTTAAGTACACAAGCCTAACAAGATATACAAGAGTAAAGCAAAACAGTATAGTAGCTACAATACTTTGTAGCAAGAAGTTGCCTAATATTCTTTAATTTCAGGTTCAAAACCAGAACTTTGCTGGTCTTTTGAGGAGACAAACTCCTCAGAAACTTTAAGGCCAAGAATAATGAAATAAAATGGATCGTCTGGCTGTTTCTCGCGTTTATTGGCTTGATTAAATGTTTATTCTTCCTTTTTGTTTTCATCTGTTTTGTTCAAATAAGGTAACTTTAAATCTTTCATTATAAAAATAGTTGACAATTAGTCAAAAATATTTACTGAGTATATGTTTTT
>SJYQ01002819.1:154974-178030 GCA_006410935.1 Redunca redunca
GACTGTATATTGTCACCCTGCTTATTTAACTTATATGCAGAGTACATCATGAGAAACGCTGAGCTGGAAGAAACACAAGCTGGAATCAAGATTGCTGGGAGAAATATCAATAACCTCAGATATGCAGATGACACCACCCGTATGGCAGAAAGTGAAGAGGAATTAGAAAGCCTCTTGATGAAAGTAAAAGAGGAGAGTGAAAAAGTTGGCTTAAAGCTCAACATTCAGAAAATGAAGATCATGGCATCTGGTCCCATCACTTCATGGGAAATAGATGGGGAAACAGTGGAAACAGTGTCAGACTTTATTTTGGGGGGCTCCAAAATCACTGCAGATGGTGATTGCAGCCATGAAATTAAAAGACGCTTAGTCCTTGAAAGAAAAGTTATGACCAACCTAGATAGCATATTCAAAAGCAGAGACATTAAGGTCTGTCTAGTCAAGGCTATGGTTTTTCCAGTAGTCATGTGTGGATGTGAGAGTTGGACTGTGAAGAAAGCTGAGTGCAGAAGAATTGATGCTTTTGAACTGTGATGTTGGAGAAGACTCTTGAGAGTCCTTTGGACTGCAAGGAGATCCAACTAGTTCATTCTAAAGGAGATCAGTCCTGGGTTTTCTTTGGAAGGAATGAGGTTAAAGCTGAAACTCCAGTACTTTGGCCACCTCATGCAAAGAGCTGACTCCTTGGAAAAGACTCTGATGCTGGGAGGGATTGTGGGCAGGAGGAGAAGGGGCCGACAGAGGATGAGATGGCTGGATGGCATCACCAACTCGATGGACGTGAGTCTGAGTGAAC
This sequence comes from Redunca redunca, assembly GCA_006410935.1. Classification (NCBI taxonomy): domain Eukaryota; kingdom Metazoa; phylum Chordata; class Mammalia; order Artiodactyla; family Bovidae; genus Redunca; species Redunca redunca. The sequence continues at coordinate 155,771 of SJYQ01002819.1, forward strand.
TCTGGGAGTTGGTGATGGACAGGGAGGCCTGGCGTGCTGCAGTTCATGGGGTCACCAAGAGTGGACACGACGAGTGACTGAAGTGAACTGAACAGCTAAGTTGCATTATTACTTTTTAAATTTTAGAAAATAATCCATCCACAAATAACAACATAAAACACATGTCATCCAACATGCTGCTGCTGCTGCTGCTAAGTCACTTCAGTCATGTCCAACTCTGTATGACCCCATAGACAGCAGCCTACCAGGTTCCCCCATCCCTGAGATTCTCTAGGCAAGAACACTGGAGTGGGTTGCCATTTCTTTCTCCAATTCATCCAACATAATTCCTTCTATTTCACTATGTGAAAGTGGCCAATGGAAAGTCTTCTTGGATGCAGTCTGAACATCTTTTGAATAATGGTGTGATGGCAGAAATATCAAACATTTGCTAAAAACAACTTCCATCATTTTGAACGTTGACTGAAATTGATAACACATGTTAGTACGAAGTTCTAAGCAGGGCTGTGCCCCCAGCTTTCTGCTACTTTAAAGATCAGAGACTCTCTCACCTTCTCTTGTTTAAGATCATCAGGCTCAAAACCACACCATTAAAATTGTTTATAGCTCAATTCAAATAAATGAAAATAAAATGATTGAATAAAGGGCTTTCTCTAACTTGAAAATGATACATTAGAATAGATTCAGTGTTTCAAAGCACATAACTAATAGTCATAAGAAAAATTATCTTTGAGCAAAGAAAGGAATTGCTCTCAATAATTTTCTTCTACACTCCCAGATGAACTAGTAAACTCTTTTCGAACTCAACCAGAAGTGATCATTTAGATTTGCATAGCTGTATTCCACTTAACAATATATTCCTATGGAATCTTATTTGGTCTTAAAAGGACCTGGAAATAGTAAAGCAGGACTGCTAATTCTGTGTTACAAGTGAACAGAGGGAGTCTGTTGGAGTGTTTTGATTTGTCAGAAATCTCACAGATCAGGAGAGCTGAATCAGAGCTTGATCTCTGACTCCCTGATTCTTAATCCAGATACCAATATGCTTTCTTTTCTTCTTGAAATACAGTTTGTTCACTAAATTATAAACTCTGTATTTCTAGTTGTATGTATGTTTCTGAGCTTTGCAAATAGGTTTTAGCAATTATATATTCTTGAGAAACAAAGAAAATGATGGGAGTGGATTAAATAATTTCTTTCAGTGACAAAACTGCCTTGTTATTTCTATTTCCCCTCAGTTGTAATAGGGCACCAGACTTAGAGCTTTTAAATATGCCACTAAAGGAGTTCAAAATCTAATTCTAGGTTTGCAACTCTATTATGTTTGTACTATATGAGATGATTGGGATTTATATAGTTAGATTTGGCAGTCTCTTGCATGCATATTTGACCAAGGAGATATATCAAATTTAGAACTTTCACTCTAAGAATAAGGCAGATGTAATTCATATTAGAATATTACAGACTCCTACTTGAATAAAATGTTTAATTTATAATACCTGCAATTTTTAAGGTCAATTTTTAAATGCATTTTTTCTTGAATTTCAATCTTGGGTTTTTTTTTTTTTTTTAATGGTTTCTTTGCCAGATGACCATAATTCATATTTGATTATTGCATTTTTATATAAGAAAACCTTCCACAATAATTATGGTTTAATTTTGCTTATCATTCAGTAAATAAACTTGTAGAAAACAGCTAGCAAAACAAAACAGTAGAAAAATAACTTATTGTACTGGAATGGCACCCCACTCCAGTACTCTTGCTTGGAAAATCCCATGGATGGAGGAGCCTGGTAGGCTACAGTCCATGGGGTCATGAAGAGTCAGATACGATTGAGCGACTTCACTTTCACTTTTCACTTTCATGCATTGGAGGAGGAAATGGCAACCCACTCCAGTGTTCTTGCCTGGAAAATCCCAGGGACTGCGGAGCCTGGTGGGCTGCCGTCTATGGGGTCGCACAGAGTCGGACATGACTGAAGCGACTTAGCAGCAGTAGCAGCACACTGGAAACAAAAAAACTGAGAATTTTGAAAATGGAGAGTGAAAAGAAAAATGGCTATATAAGTATGTAGTTTAATACCAGTGAGTTTCTTCTCACAATGGTCTCAAAATCTGAAGGACAACCACTTGGTGAGAATGATAGGGGAGATTTAAAAGGTTAATCAACTATTAAAACCCCAGTGAGACAGGGTTATGTAATTCTAATATTAAGTAGGGTATTCTATAGATATGGTCTTGCCCTGAAGAAAAGAATACTTAATAGAGTTTTCCAGTCCTTAGTACTACTAACAGTATTTTCATTACTAATTTTTAAAAATTAAAAGAGATGTTCTCATCAGAAAATGTTTTAGTGTTACAACAAATGTAGCCTTGTTTTTATGAGTACAGAAGGAAAAATATGCTTCTAATAAGACAATATGGGCTTATAGTTTATGACTAAGTTCTTCTACATTGTTAACTTCTTAACCCTGTTTACTATATTAAAAAACTCTAAAGGAAATCAAGGTATATTTCAATTATACCATGTTCTTGTGAATAAGGAATTGCCATTTAGTCACACTAAAATGAGACTAGGTATTAGTGCCATTTGAAAAGTGTTCCATGTAATGTTAAAGAAAAATATCATCATGAAAATTGTAATTTGTAATGTCTGTTGGTAACCATAGAATATGTAAATATGGTGCCAATGAATAACCCCCTAAAGGATGCCAAATTCTCTGCCATATGCTGTCTTTCACTTTAAGAAGTTTGTTGCCAATTTAATTCATTCTTCTCTTTGTGCTCCAAAATCTGGAGAAAAAAATAAATTCCAGATCATTCTCAAGAGATTTTCATTGGGATTGGAGCCAAAAATCACATATCTGCCTCAAGGGATCCCTTTTGGGCCTGGCTGGAGAAGCTATCATGGAAATAAGTTCAGGTCTCCATCACAAGCTGTGAGCCAGAGCAGTTAAGAATCCATCTGGGACTGTAGATCAGAATTATTTGAAATCTACAGAGAACAGAGAAAAGGGCTTGGGTCTAATGTGATCCCAATCTTTACAGCTCAGAAGCATTCCCCCAACTCTCATAATTTTTCCAAAGCCAGGGGGGTAAAGATTTGGAAGCTTAAATGAAACTGGTGAACAATAATAGAAAAGGCAGCTATCTGGGAGTTCCCAGCAATTTCTGTCGAAACGGAGTCATTAGTTTTCCCTGCTACTCCACATAACGCAAAGTTCCACACAATTCATTTAACTATTTTTTTAACCCACATGTCTTAATATAGTCCAAGGTTTAGCTCCTAAACTTTTTAAAGCTTTTTAAGATCTAGAATAGCATTGTCAATAGAATACTAGTTAAATATATTTGATCTTTGTCTATGTGTTAATCCTAAACTGTTTTGTTTTTATTGTCAAGACTAACAGAGACTTATGAAAATAAGATCTTAAATTATTGGCTTTGGGTTTAAACGACCTCTGGTCAACATACTTCACTTACTTTTAGTAACAACTCCCTCCAGTCGAATGATATTGGGATGGTCAAATTGTCCCATAATGCTTGCTTCGCCTAAGAAGTCTCTCCTCTGCTTTTCTGTGTAGCCCACTTTTAGGGTCTTGATGGCCACTGAAATCTCTTTTTTTGAAGGAAGTTTTAAACGGCCGCTGCACACCTCTCCAAATTCACCTGTTAGAATGCAGAAGAAAACAACAAGAAAAGGCAAGGAATGATATTACAAAAATCATTAGTAGAGAGCAACTGTTTTCTCTCAACAATTCAATTCAAAATATTTACACCCTTGACCTGCAAGATGTACACTCATAGACTTCCAAATTATTTTGGAAGATGGTAATCTGAGACTCCCTAAAAACCCTAGTCCATCCACACCCTGGTGATGAATGGACCTTGTGATAAGCTTCGTGTCTTCTGAAGCACTACATTGTGAATAATGAAACATGCAAGGATAAGAAGGAAGTTGGAAGCTGTGTCTATCAGACTTTCACTCCTTATTCTCATAGCCTCAAAATAATCAAAGAGCAGCACCAATATAATGAGTTGAGCACTTGATTAAATTTGAGATGTTTCTCACCATTTTGTTTTCACCAAGAGGACCAATTTAACTATATATCTCTGCTTTCTGAAAGAAGGAGCAACAGAGGATAATATGGTTGGATGGCATCACCAACTCTACGGACACGAGTTTGAGAAAACTCTGGAAGATTGTGAAGGACAGGGAAGCTGGCATGCTGCATTCTGTGGTGTTGCAAAGAGTCAGACATGTGTTAGCGACTGAACAGCAACAGCAAGGCTGCCACAGTGACGGCCACTAAATAGTGTCAATATAGAATGCGTCGGGTTTGTAAAAGAAATCCTAATGTTGTGTAACTAGATGGGTTTTGTACAACATTAAAAGTGATTTTTAATAGCAGATGAGATATTTTTTTGAAGAGGAAAATTACATGATCAATTTTTAGGCCTTTTGTGGAATGGAAAAACATTTTTGGTCCAACCCTCTTGCTGTGAGTTTTTACACAAGCCCAAGGTGTCAAGAAGTGAGATGCTTCTTCTCTATTTCTCATCCAAGTAAATCCTTCTCTCCACAAAGCAGCAGGCTGTCCTATTGATTTACCAACCACATCTCTATAAATGACTTCCCCAGATTTGAATCTTGCTCAAGAATCCAGTCTTGCCAACTGTTTTCAAAACAGTGACTTAGGCTGTAACTTGTTAAAGTCAGTTAATGTCCAAAAGCAGTTATTCATACATTTATTTAATAAATACTCAATTGGCAACAGTGTGACAGAAACTATGAAAAACACATAGCTATAATGCTAATAAAGGCAGATCTAATTTCTTTCCCTCAAGAAAGCATAGAGAAGATAGCAATATCTACAGCTAGGGTGTTTTTAGGATTATAGGGAGAGTTGGGGCAGAACTTGAGAATATTCAATGATCTTTTTTAAATCAAAGGAAGAATATGCTGTTATAGATGCATGAACATTAGGAGAAGTCAGGAAGAGTTTCTTTATGCAGGGTTATCAGAACATTGCTAACTCCCATGCACTTTTTATAAACATTAATTTTGGATAAACCGTAAGGAGGCATTCTAATGAATTTTCACATTCTGAAATAAAGTTCTGCCATTATCATGTATCAACATGGTGTTATGGATCGTGTTTTAAATTTGGATATCATGATTATTTATTTTAAATGACAAGACACTTACTTGATAGGGCAGATAGTACAGAACTGTAACATAGACTATGCATTCTGAAGCCAGATTGTCTAGGGTCTAATTTTGCATCTGTCACTTACTATCTGTGTGATTTTGAGTGACTGTGAATCTATGCCTCTGTCTCTTTATCTGTAACATAGGGACACCAATTATTTTCTACTTCATAAAATTTTGGTACAGTTAAAGGAGTTAAAATATGAAAAGCACTTAGGAGAGAGACAGAAACATAAGTGCCATCTGAGTGTTGTTTACTATTTCTTCTTTGAGTACAAACATAGTATAAGAAAGATGAATTATCTATCTCTTAAGAGTTAACTCAAAGTGAAGAATAAATATAAAAGTTCTTTTTAAAATGTCAAATTCTGTTAATGTAAGAAGAGATGGTTGTGATGATGATGGTGATAACATGTTTAATGTCCTGTTGGACAAGTATTTGTAAAGGAAAGTATATTCTGAAAGTACCTCACTAGGGAAGTCAGAGGGGAAGACTTTGAATTTCAAGAGGCCCAATTAGTGTTTTTTTCCTTGTTAATGGAGAGCTGGACATGTGGACACTTTCTGGATTTCAAAATCCAGAAAATGGTGTTTCAGTAGTGCCAGTATTTTAAAAAAAAAAACATAAAATTTAGAAATGTGCTTATTTCACCTGAAGCTGTCACAAATACAGTATACACAACGTGTGTGTGTTAGTCACTCAGTTGTGCCCGGCTCTTTGCAACCCTATGGACTGTAGCTCACCAGGCTCTTCTGGACACATGGAATTCTCCAGGCAAGAATAATGGAGTGGGCTGCGTTGCCATTTCCTTCTTCAGGGAATCTTCCCAACTCAGAGATTGAACCTAGGTCTCCTGCATGGCAGGCAGATTCTTTACATTCTGAGACACCAGGAAAGCCCACACTAGACATAGAAATGTTAAATTTTAATTCAATTCTCTTTATAAGAACTGTTTGTAAAAGAACAGTGTTGGAAAAATCAGCAAAGACTGGGCAAATGGAATAAATGCCTGATTTTTCCATCTAATCAAGTTTTACATGATCTTATTCAATTAGATTTGTACCCATAAGGAAAACAAAAAAGTAGATTATATCATTTCTAAATAAAAACACAGCGACAAGAAGATTATTTGAGAAGATACTCTTGATTTCTTAAAATATCAATTTAGTGCATCACTGTGTATTTGCTCTTCAAAATAAAATATATTTTAAGAGAATGGGCAGACTGTATTTTGATTTAAGGTGTACAATGCACAATTGCTCAACATAAAGTTTCTTATACTAATTTCATTTAAAACAGGAAAAAATGCACTTGTGTTTAAGTAGAAAGACCCTCTGCATTACCTCAAAATCCATTCTCCTTCCATTGTTCTAATAAAAACATAATAAAAATACATATTGAACAATACTGTTATAAAGCTAAACACTATACGTGAATTATCTCAGTTAATCCTCAAAAAAAATTCTTAGAAGGCACTATTGTGATCAGTAGTGTCTAGCATAGATTTTGAAGTTGAAAAGTACAAGATTCTAATTTTGGTTTCCCAATTAATGTCTACATGACCCTGGGCCATTCAGATTTTCAGCTTCTGTTTCCTCATCTGGTGAAATGGTAATAATAATACCTATTTAAGTACTCTTGCCTGGAAAATCCCATGGACGGAGGAGCCTGGTAGGCTTCAGTCCGTGGGGTTGCGAAGAGTCAGACACAACCGAGCAACTTCACTTTCACTTCTCACTTTCATGCATTGGAGAAGGAAATGGCAACCCACTCCAGTGTTCTTGCCTGGAGAATCCCAGGGACGGGGGAGCCTGGTGGGCTGCCGTCTATGGGGTCACACAGAGTCGGACACGACTGACGTGACTTAGCAGCAGCAGCAGCAAAGGTCTGATAAAATTAAACCATGTGAATGCCTAACACAGTATAGGAATTACATATTTTCAACCTATAGAAAATTTTGGATTGAGGGATCAAATTAGGAATTCTAGTCATTATAAATTCCTCACTAAAAAAATTATACTACTTTGAGAAAATTAACTTATCCCTCAGTTATAATTTTGTAATTTGCAATATGGTTATAATTCTTCTGGCTATTAAATGTGTAAATGAAAGTTTCTGTTAAATCTATTTCTTTGTATAAAATTCTTGACCTAAAACTAGAATTTGTCCACATAGCCTTCCTGTATATTTAATTGACTATAAAAATTCTTTGATTGAATAATATATTCAGCTCTTTAATAGTGGAAGATAGCTGCTAATCCATCTATCATGATTACTAATTTTTGTGAACAGCATTATTTTACAAATTTAGAAAGGTATGCTGCTGCTGCTAAGTCGCTTCAGTCGTGTCCGACTCTGTGCGACCCCATAGACGGCAGCCCACCAGGCTCCCCCGTCCCTGGGATTCTCCAGGCAAGAACACTGGAGTGGGTTGCCATTTCCTTCTCCAATGCATGAAAGTGAGAAGTGAAAGTGAAGTTGCTCAGCCCTGTCCAACTCTTAGCGACCCCATGGACTGCAGCCTACAAGGCTCCTCCATCCACGGGATTTTCCAGGCAAGAGTACTGGAGTGGGGTGCCATTGCCTCCTCCGTTAGAAAGGTATAGAAAGTGGCTAAGAGTATAGATGAAGGGAGATGGGTCATAAGTGAAGTTGTTGCAGAAATGGGTACGTGCAGGTTCATTATGGTGGGCTTCCCTGGTGGCTCAGACAATAAAGAGTCTGCCTGCAATGCAGAAGACCTGGTTCGATCCCTGAGTAGGAAAGATCCCCTGGAGAAGGGAATGGTAACCCACTCCATTATTTTTGCCTGGAGAGTTCCATGGACAGAGGAGCCTGGTGAGCTATAGTCCGTGGGGTCACAAAGAGTCAGAAAAGACTGAGTGACTAACACTTTCACTTCAGGTTCATTATACTATTATACAATTTCATCTATTTTTGTAGACATTTAAAATATTATGAAACAAAATATTTTAAACATTATAGCTTTCTAAATCTTGGTTTCATATTCTATTTTGGTAATGATAAATCATTTAAAGCCTAATCAAGACAGACTAGAATTCAGAGTGTATATTATAAAGAAATCTTCTAGGAGAAGCATAATATACCTTGAAGATATATATATATATATTTGCAAACAAAACAGACAGTTTTAAAGCTCTTATGTGGCAAATGAGACTATTGGGTGCAAAATACTGAAAATGGGGTATATCTCTAATTTTTTGCAAATATGCTTGAAGAAAAATCAAAGAAGATCTTCTCTAATCTTTAATGAGCATCAGGGATTATTAAGTGATTCAGTACAGATAGACTTTCCCTTTATCCTATTGATCAGAGACCATTTTTAACGAGTATGTTTTATCTCACCCTACCGTGTTCTAGGTATCTGGCTTTGTCAGTAATACCTGTATGTATATGGGCTTTCTTAGTGGCTCAGATGGTTAAGAATTTGCCTGCAATATGGGAGACCTGTGTTCGATCTCTCGGTCAAGAAGACCCCCAGGAGAAGGGCATGGCAACCCACTCCAGTATTCACGCCTGGAGAATTCCATGGACGGAAGATCCCGACGGGCTACAGTCCAAGGGGTTGGAAAGAGTTGGCCACGGCTGGGCTGAGTGACTAACACAGGCACACACTGTGTTCTAGATATCTGACTTTGTCAATAACGTCTGTGTATATGTTTCTGTTCATGCAGAAGGCCCCAAATCTCACGGTTGCAATATGTCTGGCCTTGTGGACATTGGCTGACCATGAGTAGATTTTCCTTCTCTCATCACATTCTCCAGCTGAGGGTGCTTCATATGCCATTGCAGCTTCCATGCTGGAGAACAGTGCACTCTTGTGGGGCAACATTAAAACCAGCGTGACAAAACCCCTCTGCACTATGGAGCAGTTGAAGAAGCAGAACTATACAAATGAAAGAGAGTAATAAATATATATCTGGGTTAATTTTAGCTGGATTAACATAGATGTACAGTGAGTGTGTGTGTTCTTAAGTCTTAGATGGTAAAAAAAGAAGTACTTACTCTTGTTTCCTTTTATGAACTGATGGTTTCATACTACCCGCACATGTGAGTTTTGGGAATGTATAACATTAAAAAAAAATAGAAGAGACATTTACTAAACTATTTGTTTATTTAGATAATATGTGAATCACTCAGACTATCCTGCTTGAATAATAAACTCTATTTGAATTCTAAATATTTCTTCAGTGCAGAGAAAAAGAAACAGAGAAAATTATATTTACATGTGTACAAAAAAGCATCAGTCATATATAGTATTGCAGAAAATGTGATCTGATATGGTATGCAAAATTCAGAGAATTCCTTTTTCCATTCTTTCACTCTATTTCCCACATCAACATAGCTAGTTTGTTTTTAAAGTAATATTGGGGAATGAGGTGATGTGTGTAATTATTGTACAGTGTTGTTTATTTTTCTTTTGAGTAGTAGTTTTATTCAAATAGACACTGCATATACTATGAATGCTATAAATTTATATATAACTGTATAAAACATTGTTATTTTATAAATATCTATAATTTTCGAATATATGAAGCTGCAGTTTGGAGTAGGAAATGGCAACCCACTCCAGTGTTCTTGCCTGGAGAATCCCAGGGACAGGGGAGCCTGGTGGGCTGACGTCTATGGGGTCGCACAGAGTCGAACACAACTGANAGTTTGGAGAAGGAAATGGCAACCCACTCCAGTGTTCTTGCCTGGAGAATCCCAGGGACAGGGGAGCCTGGTGGGCTGACGTCTATGGGGTCGCACAGAGTCGAACACAACTGAAGCGACTTAGCAGCAGCAGCAGCTGCAATTAATAATCACTCTATACGTGTTAATGAATTTATGATTGAGCAAATTAATAATTAGAACAAAAATATATCTATATGAAAACAAACTTCAACACAAATAATTTAAGACTATATAGTGTTACAGGCAAGTATTAAAATGGAGCACTTCATATTATTTAAACTATTCTGTCAATACAGTTTTGATGGAATTTATATAAAATACATCATTTTTAAATTTTATTTTGTGTTGCCTAATTCCAAAGAAGAGTCAAGAATTACTTTTTTTCCTACAAATCAAAAGTTTTCACTTAGTAAGCTAATTTAAAGAAAGACACACTTTTATCCCATGATTCTCATTTAGCCAAATAATAGACTTTATGACACATGACCAGCATAGCCATGGGGAGACTGAGCTGCTGTGGCTGCTGCCTCTGAAACTCAGTAAATAAAAAGCTGGCCGTAACCTGTAAGTCTGTAAGTCTGGTACCTGTGAAATCATTGCATTCCATTAAATACTCCTGCATTTATTTACTGATTGCCTTTCATCATGAAATCAGAAAATGTCCCTTTTCAAGCAATATACATGTACCTGGGAGTGTGAGCAATCAATCTCAGGCAGCATTCTTATGCATAGCTGTAAAGTTGTAATTAACATACTAGGTTGGCATTGGGATTACTGGGGTGCTTACCTGCTCCAACAACTTTGTCAATGGATATGTTGGTGGCATCCAATTCCTTAGCAAACTCATGAACTGCTTGGGTAGGGTCCTCATATGTGTGTGGGTCAACGTAAGTCCTGAGACCTGGAAGTTTTACTGTTTAAAGAAAGGAAAAAAGCCATTACTGTAGCTAGATATATAAAACCTTTACTGAGAAAGTTTTATCATAACATTATTAGTTCAAAAAAATTCCCATGACATTAAACTTCATCAACCTTTGATTTATTCACAGAAATTATAAGACAGAAAATTTAGAGTAAATAAGTTGAACACTTTAAGAAAAAAGGTTCCTTGTAATGAAACAGAGAGAGGAGTTTTCTCTTTAAAATCAGTAGAAGGAAAATGAGGGGGTTCTTAAGAAGAGAAGAATGGTTTAGAATTGAGTCTGCCCAGCAATGACTACCTTTAACAAGAGTGAGTGAATGCCTTCACACTATCACAATGTGTGATTCAAAAAAGTGAAATAACCAAATATTTATTATAGTATCACATGTGACAATAAAGGAAAGTTTGTGAAATACTTTCATAAGGTGGGATAGCTGCTGTAATTATAGATAAATTAATTAGAGGATATAAAATAACATGTTTTTTGTCTGACACTGTTCTGCTATTACTAACAGTCATTCAAAATTCTCCACTTCAATTATAGATCTAAATTAAACTGTGAGTATGTGTATATATGGGCTTCCTTGGTGGTTCAATGGTAAAGAATTCACTTGCCAATGCAGGAGACACAGACCATGGGTTCAATTCCTGAATGGAGAAGATCCCTGGAAGAAGAAATGTCAACCCACTCTAGTATTCTTGCCTGGAAAATCCCATGGATAGAGGAGCCTGGCAGGCTACAGTACATGGGGTAACAGCAGACATGACTGAGTACACAAGAGACAGAGCATCAGTTAACTGAAATCTTACTGTGTGGAGCTTTTCAACATGCGTCTATGCTAAGTCACGTCAGTTGTGTCCGATTGTTTGCAAACCTGCGGATCGTAGCCCTGCAGGCTCCTCTATCCATGGGGTTCTCCAAGCAAGAACACTGGAGTGGGTTGCCACGCCCTCCTCAAGGGGATCTTCCTGACCCAGGAATCAAACCCACATCTCTAAGGTTTCCTTAATTGGCAGGCAGGTTCTTTACCACTAGGGTCACCTGGGGAGGTGACCACCCAGCTTTTCGGAGATGGTGATGGACAGGGAGGCCTGGCGTGCTGCGATTCATGGGGTCGCAAAGAGTCGGACACGACTGAGCGACTGAACTGAACTGAACTGAAAGGCAATACAATCATTGTCTATAAGTTTAATAATGGTGCCAAAGAGCTAAATTCCAAATATAAATCATACTTATAGCTTATCAAATATAAACTTTATTCATAGTTTATTTAATCATTCTGAAGGCAGAAAATATTCACAATGTTCCAAATTAAAATTGCACAGACAAAAGATATAGGGAAATCATTTTGAATTTGATTTAATTTTAATGAAATTTCTATCATTTAGAAAAATAATTCACATTAGGAACAATTTGGAATGTTCAAGAAACTTTCTCTGAAAACTTTCTCTAAAACGGAAACCTAAAATCTATTACAGTACATAACACTAATGCTTTAACATTAAATAATAATATAATAAACTCCCACACTTTATGAACCAATATAACTGATTTTGATTTTAATTTTAGTAACAATGGTAAAATTATTTTAGCTAGGAAAGTGGACACTTAATAGTGATACATTTTTTCTCTTATCACAGTATATTATTGAAGGATTTTTTTAACATCCTAAATTAGCAAATAAAATCAGACATTGTCTTTTCTGATGCCACTTTTTAATAGAAAAATCTTAATGGCAAAATCACACCTGAACATTCTGGAATTTCTGAAGGTTTCTTTGAGTCAGTTTGGTAGTTCACATGACACAGGTTTAGGGACTGTCACGAGAGCAATTGTTCCAGAGAGGTCTTCAGCACAATGGCCATTCAGCCAATGAGTCCAGGATTTCAGAATTAAGATTAAGAAATGATTGGATTGCTAATCTACAGGATGACTCTGTGAATGCCATGTTATATCACACAATAATTTATGTTCCTGGGAAACTTCCATAGACATTTTGAGTAAAGAAATAGAAAGCATAAGAATAAATGGATGATAAGTGAAATGGTGACTGGGAGAGACTGGAGGTAAAAACTGTTTTCCTCAGCCTCTTCTTCAGATGCTCTTGAAGCAACAGAATAGGTATAAAAGGTGGGGAGCACATGGAGAACTGAGCAGAAGATGGGTTAGTGACCCTCCTTCCTCTGCCTGGTGTTGACCCCATTGCTGGAAAAGGGCAACCTCTCTCCATCCAGGGGCAGAGTGTTGATAATTGAGATGACACTCATAGCTAGGGAGTCAACATTCACAAAAAAGGAGAAATAGTAAGTTTTTTGCCCTAGCTCTGGGCAAACTGTGAGTGGAGTTGCTTTGAAGTAAGAATTCTACCTTTCTGCAGTACAAAGAACATACTAGGCATAAGAGAAGGAAAGCTCCGAAAAATCTGCTTTTCAAGTGCCTAGCATTGAGTGCCTGTGATCGTAGTTATTGCCCAGGAAATGACAGAGCCTATTGCCATTATTAGTAACTTCATGTTAAGAAGGTTTATTCACAAATAGAAATATCCTTCGGTTTCCTGGAGACAGAATTTGAGCTCAAAAATGCCCATTTCTTTGGAGCTCACACATCAGCTTGCATGCTTCTGCTGTTATTATAAACATTATTGCTTCCTATAAAAATAGACACTCTTTAGTACAGTGGTCTACTATTATTTATTATTACACTAGAAATATTTCTACATTATCAATACTAAAACATTTTACTGTTAAAACAAGCAAATGGATTTTCTTGCTTTGGGGTAAAGAAAACAGTAAAAGTAACCAAAGATTTAGTAAAAGATGGCAGGAAATGAAGTCTTCTTAGAAACTTTCTGTATAGTCATTTTGGCTACATTTTAAAGAAGACACATTAAATGGAGGCTAGAATATGTGACCATCCCGTTTTGATTTTCCCGCTAGTCATTTTAAGTTTGGGGACTAGTAAAGTAAGAAAATCTGGCATTTCCTTTCAAGGGAAATGGTAGCATTTTAAAAAATTACATGAAAAATATTTTTCTTTCTTGTAAACAGTTACAAATATTCCATCTTGCTGAATTTAAGGAAATCAACTTGGGAGATATTTACTGGCAAAATATGGATATGGGGCTAAGGGATACAAATTACTGCATATAAATTAGGTAAGCAACAAAAATATATTGTTTAGCATAGAAGTTATAGCCATTTACTCTTAGTAACTTTTAATGGCATATGATCTGTAAAAAATCCTGAATAACTATGCTGCACATGTGAAATTAATATTGTAAATCAACTATAGATAAATTTAAAGAAGGAATTACAAAGAAGATTTTAAAATGAATTGTTAGGAAGGATGTCTCAAGCATTTTAAATAAGCACCAGCTTTAAACAGTCTTGAAAGTGTGCTTTAGAGTTACCATTCCATTCCTGTCAACCCTAGAGAGTATCCATATTACTAAATAATCTAAAAATTAGTCATTCTTGTATAAAATCAATCAAATTCTTCGTGATTGATTAAAATCAAGTAAATGGCTTTTCTATTCACATGACATTTACAGAAACAATACACACACATACACACACATCTCCAAGAAAAATGGCCTGTTCACTGTGGGAGCTCTGGCTGCTGATTTTTAACTGCCATCCCCAGAGGTTCCAGGAATCAGGTGATTCAGGATGCAAGCGCATAATCCCTTCACACCAATAATTAAGGGCAACACACAGAGTAACTGGGCTGTGTCAAGAAAACCAGATAATAAACACATGCACACGTGTTAAGCTGCACTACTTTACAGCTCGTTCTGTGCAAACACAGTAATTTACATTTCCATTTTACCAGCATGAGTTGCCCCAAGGATAGCAAAAAAGTAAAAAGGCCCAGGCAGAGAGGGCAAGGGGACAGGATCTTAGGAGGTGAAACACATTTCTTTCCTTTTGAAGCGATATTATAGGATTTGTAACAAGGCTGGAGGGAATGGTTCATAGCTAGAGCTTTTCAAAGTAATACCAAATAAATGGTCTGAAATAAACCAGCTGTAGCATTAAGACACAGAAAGTTTATGACAGGCATATAAGTTACTTTATGTCCTTAAAGCTAGGGTAAAACACATTTCGTTTTTGTTTGTCTATCATAAGTATATTGTGCATTTGAAGAAAATTAAAGCTTCAGCAAACTCCACCATAAAAACCAACAGCTAAAGCAGATTGGAGTCACAGAGGAACCTGCTTAAAATTGGCACACAGAAATTTATCAATGCTTCAAGTTTATGAGATTTATAATTCCTATATAAAGAACCAGATCAGTATGGCCTGCTCTAAAGACAGTATTTACATCCATTGTCCAACTCAGATTAAGATCAACCTAATCTGCAGGAATGCAGCTGCTTTGACTAATTTATGCACGGTGAATGTGATGCAGTGTTTTGTGGGATCATGAAGGAAAAGCTAGATAAATATCCCGTAACTTGTTCATGTACTCTTTTAAAACCTTTGAGTTGCAAACCTAACTACTCTGGATTGAGATATTGATATTATATTATTGATATTTTTCTCTTTGTGAAATATTCTATAATGAGATGGAAAAATCAAACAATGCTCTCTGTGAACTATGCCTTTCTGTCCATCCTACTTTAACTTACATTTTGGAAAACAATTCTTTTTTTTAATCTACTATATGCTTCCTTCATGGTAACAACAGGTCATCAAGTTTTTACTGTAAAGTTACAACCTTTAGATGGAAGTTCAATGACTGATAGGAAGTATCATGTTGAACTGAAAGCATTTATAGAAGGCAACAGTGAATGCCAAAGAAAGTAATGCTTACAAGACTACATTAGTTACAGTAAGATTATTGGAGAACCTATAAGAATGAGTATAATCTTTGTACTAATTTCCAGGAGGACATGCCACTGATTAGTAATTGCCACAATAAACAGAGCCATAGTTTGGAAAAGCAAAACACCTGGAATGATTTGTTTCGCCACAAGAAAAAATAGTCTTTTTATTAGATATAAATACTTTGTTTCTTAAAAGAGTATTTCTTTTAAAGAATATTAAAAAGAGACTAAATTGTTTGATATTAAAATAAGAGGGGAAAGCATTGACTTCCTTACCAATTGGATATCATGTAACTCCAAAGTAAAGTTTATTCTAAAGGCTTTCTCCTGGTTAGTTGACAAAATGGAGTCAGGCATTTCACATAAACAAAGGTTGTTTATATTTACTTGGCAGTTAAGAAAGGAAAAAAGATTCCTATTTAGATTTCAGCAAATAACTAGTAATAAGGAAATTGAAGATACGCTTTGCCTTTCAGCCATGCAGAGCTGACTATAGTTATGTACTTCCCATCATGAGCACTATTTGAATATAAACCACCAGTTACCCTTCATGTTAGTTTAAGTATGCTGCAATACAGCCACGTAAAAATTACTTAATGCAGAGCCGTGGATTTCTTTCTCCATTTAAAATAAATGTAATTTGCTCAACCTTCTGAATTCTCTCTGTCAGGGGGAAGTTGTCCAGTTTTAAGTCAATAACTGCTAAAACTGAAATGGTTAAAACCAAGACACCAAACATAGTTTAGAAACTTACAGTGTCCATTCCCAAAATGAAGTCTTTTTTCATCTGCACCATGTTTCGACTTATGATAGCCACAGAATCTAGAGGTGAATCAAAGGAAAAGAACACAGAAAATAAATATACTGAAAACAGTGATCTATGTTCAGAATGTGCAAAGCACACACACAAAAAGCATTTTCTATGAACAATTAAATGCTTTAGTGAAAGTTTAATGACTTCATATTTTCTGAGTCCTCTAGAGAAAGCTTCTTTCTCTGGGGATCCTGGAAAGCCGCCTAATGAGGAGATATGGAGAGTAGCTTCCCCACTGTGCAGACTCCTTCAGTTCAGTTTTTATAATGGCCCTAGCAAGTGTTTATAGTATTTTTTTAAAAACAACTGCTGTTAGAATGAATGGAGGGTAAAGTTTCCATTGTTAGTGATTAGTGCTGTGCAGTGTAACCAGTGTTCTGGGTGAGAAAGTGTCAGGGAAATCTGGGGTGTATTTGATGAGAGAAGTGATAATTGGAAAAAGAAAGTAAAAACAAAGAGTGAGGTCAGAAGAGAGAAGAGAAACGGTTATGTCTTGGAGAGTGGGGCAAGAAATTAATGAAAAAAAAAAAAAAANAAAAAAAACCAACTCAAAACTAAAGGTGGAGAATCAAAAGAAAGGGAGAAAAAAGAAAGATCTAGAATACAAACAGAGACATTCTTATTTGTTAAAATAACTTATTGAGCAAACTCTTCAGAGTTTAGTGGCAATTGAGGGGAACAAGCAATGCAGTAACGAAAGTAAGTTGTAAAGCAGACTGTGAACGCACCTCCCAATCACAACATAGGTGACGACTGTGAGGAGAATAATTGCTACTGCCGCTGAAATGGCAATCATCACCACTTGGCTATTTTCACCGGAGATGGAGAAAGCTGTGAGGTTGGAGAGAAAACAATAAGAAACAAACTAGGCATTGACAGAGCATAACTAACCTTTACCTGAAAAAGTTGATAAATGAAGTCATATTTATTCTGCTTTTACCTAAAAGATGGCTTGCTGTCTAATACATCATAAAAAGAATTCTTCATTTAGTGTGAAATGATAGACATTTTGTATAATTTTACTTGAAGTTTCTGATTAATAAGAATAAATACTCTGTTTTCATGGTATGAAATGCTCGCAGCTAGTTGAGCATCTACTGCACGAAACGTGAACTGGTTTTCTCTATACTCATTGGCAAGAGGCTCATCAGATAAACAGAAATCATCAGAGAAATACAGGGGGTAGTTCAAGTTTCTCAGAATGAAATTATAAAAACTTTCTCATTAGTTTGCTTAGTCTCTAACATCTGTATTTATTTAAAGATGGTATAATACCTGTCCTATGGACCCAACAAATTGTCCTCACCAACAAATTGTTCCTGTCCCTGTATGTCCTACCTTAGCAAATGGCCCATCACTCATTCACTCACCAACACCGGGTATTTGCAAATATCCTCCAAGAGCCAAATCTGGCCTGCCATCAATTTTTTTATAGCTCAGAAACTCAGAACAGCTTATATTTTTTAATGGTTGTAACAGGTCAAGAGATTTTGTGATATGAGAAAATTACATGAAATTCAAACTTGGGTGTCCATAAATAAAATTGCACTGGAGTATAGCCACATTCATTTATTTGTTCATTGTCTATGGCAGCTTTTATGCTAAAATTAGTGAAGTTGTATAGGAGCAACAGAGACTGTATGTACACTAAGCCTAAAATATTTATTTTCTAGCCCCTTACAGAAAATGTTTACTGACCCTTGACTAAACCAATGCTCCTCTAACTTTGTTACTCATTTGCTATTGTGTCCAACTCTTTGTGACTCCATGGACCGCAGCACACCAGACTTCTCTGTCCTTCACTATCTCCCAGGGTTTGCTCTCTAACTTATTCACATAAATCACTTGAGGATCTTTTGAAGAAAGCAGTTTCAGGCGGTCTGGAGTGGGGACTGAAACTGTGCATATCTTATGAGCTCCCAGTAATGCTGATGCTGCTGATTTTAGACCACAACATTTTAAGTAACTAAGATGTAGGCCATAAATATAAAGTCACCTGTCCTCTCCCTCTCCTGATTATTCTGCATCCAATTAATTAAGAAATTCTTTTAAATATTTTAGTTTCTGTCTTCATTTCTCTTCTGGATAACAATAAAAAAAATTCCCAACTGATCTCTATTTGCAGGCCCTGCCTATATTAGCTGGCCACCAGAGAATTTCTGCTAAACCATGAGTTTGATTATGTCATTCTCATGCATAAAAGTTTTGCACGGCTCTTTGTCACTTGCTGGATAAAATGTGTGTATTCCATTTAGAATCTGTTCTCTGTCTAAATCCCTAGCCTCATCTGCTAACAAAATCCATAAACATTCTAATCTCTATACTTTCTAAAATATGCACCCTTCCTGGAACATTCCCTCTCATAGACTCATACTTTAACGTCTATTGTTTTTATATTCATAAATGCTAATTAAACAAATAAATGAGTTGGGTATCAAAAGAAGAGCTTAGAAGAGATGTTAAGTTGTATTATCACCTCTTCAGAAGCCAAGGTCACATCTTGAGCCTGATGAAAATTTAAGGCTGGAAGATTTTCTCCAAAATACTTCAATTTAGGGAATAGTTAAATGATGAAAATTAAAAAAAAAAATAACATGGCAGATAGACTATTAGAAGTTTTCTAAACATCTGGAAAAATAAAAGAACTGAGTGTGGTAGGATGGTATACTCATAATATAAACTGTTGCAAGTACTTTATTCTTTACAACCAGAAAACTATTGTTTATACTTCCATGGCAGTCGTGGGAGTGCCTGCTAGGATCTCTCTACTGCCAAGCCTGCAGTGGGCAGACAGCCTCCAGCTGCTGCACCTTCAGTATTCACTGCAGTCACACTCTCCTCAATGACTAAACATGGCAAGGGTACTGGAGCCAGGCTGCTTGTGCCCCATGCAGGACTCCTGCAAAGGGTGATCTTCATTCTGGGGCCCACCATTAGCTTGGTGAGACTCGGAGCTGCGTTGCTTTCTGAGGCTCATTATTCTGAACTCTCTGCTTCCTCTCTGTCTTCATAGATGGCTGACCTACATCTCAGTCTGAGGCTCTGCTTGGCCATATCCGCTCCTCCTGTTCTATTTTTTTTATCTATTTCCCTTCCCTTCCCTCCCCGAAGATTTTGTAATTCTACCTTAGTATCTGCTTTCCAGAAAACCTGAACTGATGCATCCCTATCCATTGGCTATACATCATGAGTCATTTGTAAAATAACTTAACCTTGTAATTCAACAATGTTCCATGAACATATAATAATCACTTTATCTCATGCTTTGGTAAATTTTATCCAGTTTATAAAATAAAGGTCAGTGAAGCTGGGAGAGTAAACACGGCAGAAAAAAAGAATTTTCTTTCCATCAAAGACAGGATTAAACTTGACCCCTCTACAATTCCCTCTAGTTCTCAATATAGATAAATCCCAGAGACTATCTAAAAGTGCATAACCAAATCAGATTATTTTTGTGCTGGAAATTGGCAAACATTTGAAAGAATAATATGATTAAATGTGTGTGATAGAGTTGTCTAATAATTTTATGTGGCATACTGTCAGCAATCTATATCTATCATAATTCTTAGAAATTTAGTTTGACTATGTTTCCGACAGCAAACTGCTCCCCCTGTTTCTAGTCTCTTCCCATTTTTGTCCATCTTACACACGCTGTCCACTGTCTTTCCCCAAGGAAGACTGGTGAGGAATACATTCTCAAGAGCCAGAATGCCTGGCTTTGTACCAATTTGCTATGTGATGTAATATGATTGTTGTAAGGATTAAAGGAGTTAATACAAGTTAAATACTAGAACAGTGCTAAACACATAATAAGGATTTAATAAATCTATTTTTGTTATTTCATTTTCCTTGTAAAGAACTGGAAAAAGCACTCCATATCTTACAAAATGACATATGACAGTCTAATTTTGATATGCAAAGTCCTTTATATAATGGTTCCACTCTACTTTTATCAGGTGTTCTTAATAACCCCTAAAAATAAGATCCAAGAGATTAAAGTTGCTGCATACCCACTCATTAGAAACAATGAAAAGACAGTATGAAGCATTTAGCAGTGCTGACTGAATTGTCCCTAGGCCAATTTTCTTGAATAGTAATATCCAATAAGATCCTCCAATGCTAAAACTCAGCTTTATCCCACATATTTTTGTTCCACAAATTCCTTGGGTGTTCAGATTACGTACTATACATTTAAACACGACACATACACAGTGCCTGCTATACTACTACACCAGGTGATATTTTAAGTACTTGATAAACATCAATTAACTTAATATAAAAACCATATGGAGTCATGCACAGTGATCTTTCCCAGTTTTCAGATAGGGAAACAAAGACATTGAAAACTGAAGTGGCGTGTCGAGGTCATCGTAATGTGTGTCAGTTTACTCCAGGGTCCTTTTTCTTAACGCCTGCACTGTGCCTTGCTTTCTTAGTCGCAAAGCACACACTCAAGATTCAGTTTCTGCCCACAGAGTTTCTAAAATATTAGACTGCCCATTTTCTCACACATGCCACACTGTTTCATATGCCTGGACGTCTTGCTTCGGTGGATGCCACCTCTGTTCTGTGATTTACTCACATATACTCTTCAGTTTCCTGTGGGACTTAGCATAACCTTCTTTCTTTCTTTCTTCTTAATGTGCAATAGCAACACTGGATCAGTACTCCAAAACCTGGAGACTCTAGGCTCATTGACTTTCCTTTCTAGCTATACAATCTCAGGAGGAAAAAAAAAAAAAAGGAACTCTGTGTCCTAGACCACGGATAAAAATAAATAATAGTATCTGAATAGCTTACAGAATGGGATCAAATCGCATGTTTATGAGAATGCTTTACATACTGTCAGAAAAATACATGGGTTCTAGAATCAGACCCATAATTTACCAATTGTATAACTTTAGAAAACTTACTTAACTTCTCTAAACCTCAGTTTTCTCTTCTGTAAAATGATGATAATAAACGTAAAGCTGCTGCTGCTGCTGCTAAGTCGCTTCAGTCGTGTCCGACTCTGTGCGACCCCATAGATGGCAGCCCACCGGGCTCCCCTACATAAATAATGTGTGTTAGTTGCTCAGTCTTGTCTGACTTTGTGACCCCATGGACTACAGCCATCCAGGCTCCTTCATTCGTGGAATTCTCCAGGCAAGAATACTGGAGTGGGGCGGCTATTCCCTTCTCCAAGGATCTTCCCAACCCAGGGATTGAACCAGGGTCTGACACATTGCAGGCAGATTCTTTGACCTGATAGTAAGAAACTTTAAAGCACTTAGGAAAATATATGCTCTGCTGAGCCTCCGTATGGTTATGGTAAACCAAGACAAAAAAAAATACTAACTAAATTCCAGGTAAAAGTACACTATGTTCTACTAAGAAACTTTTACATGTCTTACGAGTAAAATTTTATAATTAAAAAAAATAAAAACTAGAATAAGCAATATACTGTTAATTCCAAGCAGGAGACATTTTTTGTATCTTCTAAAGATCAATCTGTAATAAATAAGAAAAATTCTTAGAGTTCTTATGAAGATATCATTTTGATTTAAAAAATGAAGTGAGAGTTTTGATTTTTTTTTCTTTTTTCCCTAAGACAAAAGGTAATGTTTAAATCTATATTTACTTATTTTTAAACTCTGGAAGAAATCTATAGTAAAATAGTAAGAGTGAATGGATTAAAAAAAATCAAACAGTGCAATTGAAAGATTTTTATAAATGGAGGAGGGTATTAAAAAAGTTCTCTTTCTCTCTATCTTCTTTTCATCTGATCTATCAATCAATG
The DNA here is from genome assembly GCA_006410935.1 of Redunca redunca. Taxonomy (NCBI): domain Eukaryota; kingdom Metazoa; phylum Chordata; class Mammalia; order Artiodactyla; family Bovidae; genus Redunca; species Redunca redunca. The sequence continues at coordinate 178,026 of SJYQ01002819.1, forward strand.
GAAAT
>SJYQ01002819.1:191675-283134 GCA_006410935.1 Redunca redunca
TATATTGACGGGAAAATTCTAGTAAAAATTTTAGGCTTCTCTGTTCTAAATGTCTAAAAGACTCTAAAATTTTAATTATTGAGTTTTGAATAACTCACAGTAGTTTTAGAGTGGAGAATCCAGTTAAAATATATAATCTCATTCCCATTTCAGCATGGAGCAATAAAAGAGAAAAAACTGTATTAATAGAACATTTTATTTCATAGGTGTTTACTGCATGAATTCACTGAAAGATGCTGGTTTTGATTTTTAAAATTGATCTTTACATTTATTTTTTAACATCATATTCTCCTTCTTTTAATACCATTCAATATCCTCATAGAATTGGATCAGTCTTCAATATGTTGTTTTAAAAAATTGAGTTCTTGTATTTCTCCTTTTTTCTCACTACTATCACACTCACCACACTCTGACACTTCTAGTCACCAAATGTGTGGGTTCCCCCACACTAATCAGTTCTGATTTAGTTTCCTACAATTTAACTTGAGAAGGAAATGGCTACCCACTCCAGTATTCTTGCCTGGAGAATACCATGGACAGAGGAACCTGGTGGACCCCAATCCATGGGATTGCAAAGAATTGAACTCAACTGAGCGACTAACACTTCCGCTTGAAGATAATGTTATATTCTATGGGTTAAAAGCTGAGCTTCACAACACTGCTCCCCATCTCAGATGTCAATTATTATTAGAAGCTTTCCAGATTACTCACAACTTCTGTATGACTTGCCTACAAATTAGGGATTCCCATGACTCTCTATGCTAGTTCAATTAATTTGTTAGAGTGACTCACAGAACTCAGGGAAACATATTTACCAGTCTATTAAAGAATATGGTAAACAGTATAGAAGAACAGTCAGGTGAAGACATAGGGCAAGGTCTGGGAAGGTCTTAAGTGTGGGAGCTTGTCTCTATGAGTTGGGGTGTGTTCACTGACCTGGAAGACCTAATAACCCCATACTACTGGGATTTTTATGGAAGCTCTATCACGTAGGCATCATGGATCATTAACTCCAGTTTCAATCCTTCTCCCTTATCAAGGGAATTGGGTGGGCTGAAAATTTCAGGTGTCTAATAAAGGCTTGGTCTTTTCAGTGACCAGCCCTCCTCCAGAAGCCTTTCAGGAGTCCATCTAGGCTCTCCTCATTAGAACAACACACTCCAGTCACTCAAAAAATTGCAAGGGCTTCAGAGGCCTGTGTTAGGAACCAGAGTAGAAGACAAAAGGACAAAAGACATTCCTAGTACTCTTATCACGTAGGAAATTTTGAGTTTTAGGAGTTCTGTGCCAGAAACAGGAGACAGAGACTAATGAAAATATTTTCTATTATTTTACATATGTGATAAGACTTTGAAAATCTTTGAGGGTAATCATAGTTTTCATTATGAAAGAGGTTAATATTGATACATTGCTATTATTATGGCTTTTATTATCCATAATTCTGAAATAAAAAATCATGTAGGTAGGAAGTAACAAAAATAGAGCAAATAAAGATTTGTTTTAAAATTGGTTGTCTTTGAAAAATGCAGTATACAAGCAAACTTGTTATAAAATATTGAGATTCTGAGAGACATTATACACATTTATAGCAACGGTACATTTTGGAAACAAAATAATGTCCCTTGGATTTGCTGAGATATTCTACAATATTTGTCTCCCTTAAAGTTCTTTGGAGAGCTGTAAATACTGTCAACATATCTGCAGTCTCAGAGTTCAGTGAGCCCTAATCAATAACATCACACACTGTTGTACAAAGCAATGAAAATGACAGGTGGTTTATTTATTTAAATAAATGTGTGTTGGTGTGTGTGTGTTTAGCCTAAGGTTCTTTCTTTACACATATAATGTGATGCTCATGGAGTGTCTGATTGTCATTTTATATGAGACAACTAAAATTCAATTACATTTAGAGCATTATTTTTCTTCATCAGTTACACAAGAAGTGTAAAATACTCTCAAAATCCCATGACAGACGAAACTTTAGCTATGTATACATTATTTTTAAACGTGCAATATCCTTTATGTCATTTCTAAAAATCCAAACCTCACACTTCTAAGGCCTGAGCCTAAATTTAGAAAAATGCATTCCAGAGATAATACAAACAATCTACATTAAAAGGATAGAATCTTCCCTCCCAGAGAGCTGCAAGTTGTCTGATAAATTCTTCACTTCATGAGATTTCTAAATATCTTAAAATTTCCAGAAGATACAACTTGGCTTTGGGAGTAGCAATATATCTTAATTCAGAGTTTTTCAACTTTCTCCCTGGATAAATTTTCTAGCTATTCTATTTAGAAAATCTGCCTTAATAGGAGAAGGCAATGGCATCCCAGTCCAGTTCGCTTGCCTGGAAAATCCCATGGATGGAGGAGCCTGGTGGGCTACAGTCCATGGGGTCGCTAAGAGTAGGACACGACTGAGTGACTTCACTTTCACTTTTCACTTTCATGTATTGGAGAAGGAAATGGCAACCCACTCCAGTGTTCTTGCCTTGAGAATCCCAGGGATGGGGGAGCCTGGTGGGCTGCCGTCTGTGGGGTCGCACAAAGCCGGACATGACTGAAGCGACTTAGCAGCAGCAGCAGCAGGATTTTAATATCCCAAGTTCCTACCCAATGTAGGATTTTAAGAGTGTTGTCTTAACGCAGTGGCATCTACAAAATAAAGACAATAGACTAGAAATGTCAAAACCAAAGTTAATCATCAAATTTAAAAAACTAATTATGGTCTCTTGGGCAAAATCAAATGATATCTTATACAACTTTTAGTATAGACAAAATTATTTTAGTATAGATGACTCTGAAGTTTGATAGGAGCAGCTGTTGAATGTAGCTAATAGCCATGTGGTGGTGGAAAAATGGTGATGGTACAAGATAAAGCCCAGATGAATGAAGAGAACATTTCAGAGGAGAACTAGGCTAACCACACTGTGAGGCTGTGTTTATTGTAAAGGACTGCTGAAGTTATAGGTCTGATTCTGAGTCAGAGTCCTTCAGGGAGAGTTACTACATTTCAGCACAGGACACGCGTGCATGCTTAGTCGCTCAGTCGTGTCTGACTCTTTTCGACCCCATGGACTTTAGCTTGCCAGGCTCCTCTTTCTACGGGATTCTCCAGGCAAGAATCTTTTTGACCCAGGTGTCGAGCCTGGGTCTCCTCACTGCAGGCAGATTCTTTACTGTCTGAGCCACCAGGGAAACATCCAGCATAGGAGGGATGCAAGTAAATCTGGACTGTGGTGATATTATCTCTGGAGTTTCTGACAAAGGGCCTGCTGTCTTCTAATTGTGAGCAAGAGTAGACAGATACAACTTTAACACACTCTTAGGGCAAAAGAGGACTGCCATTTACCCAGCTTCCATTTTACAGAAAATGCCAAGAGAGCTAACCTGATGTCTACACTCTTGGATCTTGGGTTGCTTGTTTCATGTGTTCAAGAAGAATAGAAAGGAGGAAAAAATTTACAATATGCTATGTATTTTGAAACTAGAAAAATATATACTGATTTTAAGTACATTCAACTTTTATTCACAAACTATAATTATAAAAGGAAAGAGACATTGATAAAAATATTCTATAGTTTCACAGGGGTAGCTGTGTTTATTAGATTTTACTTACACTTAATGCAATTTACTATATATAAATGTTACCTCAGTTTAAAAAGAAGTAAACTATATGATTTGTATAATTAAATCTTAGTATGTCATATTGTTAACTATATTTTTATCCTTTTCCATATTCTTGATGCTCCTGCATGAGCATGCTGAATGAGTTTAGGCTGCCTCTCCTAGGGTTAGCCAATTCTAGAAACAGGAAAGACTGGCCCAAGAGTATGCCTCTCACACTGCAAACTAATCAATCTAATGTCTTCTGTATCTGGTTCTTAGGCTCTAGCAGGCACTGTTCCTCTGCCCCAGTCATCCTAAGACCAGGTACCAGACAACTAGAGGAGGTCCTTATACCTCAGAGACTACTACTGAAATTATTCAAACTAGCCAGTCTTTAGTATACTTGCCTTATCTTGCTTAGCCTTGCCTTTCTTTAAATACCACAAAAAAGGCTCTTGCCCCTGCATTTTCCTTGTTGCTTCTACTTCCTGACCAACTCTGGTATGGTCTTCCATGGTGTAATATGTCCCCTTCTCCTGGGAGTTGTAAAGAGTAAACTACATTTTCAATAGCAATTATTTTATTAATCTATTGGCCTCACCATACCAGAATAATAATAAAAAATTCAGGTCTATGCCCCAGCCACTAATGCCAAAGATCCTGAATTTGAATGGCTCTATGAAGACTTACAATACCTTCCAGAACTAACACCAAAAAAAAAAAAAAATGCCCTTTTCATCAAGGGGACTGAGATGAAAAATAAGAAGTCAAGAGATACCTGGAGAAACAGGCAACTTTGATGTTGGAGTACAAAATGAAGCAAGGCAAAGGCAACAGAGTTTTGCAAAGAGAATGTACTGGTCATAGCAAACATCCTCTTCCAATAACACAAGAGATGTCTCCACACATGGACATTACCAGATGGTCAACATTGAAATCGGATTGATTATATTCAGATTGATTATATTATATTGCCACTGAAGATAGAGAAGCTCTATACAGTCAACAAGAACAAACCAAGACCTGACTGTAACTCAGATTAAGAGCTCCTTATTGCAAAATTCAGACTTAAATTGAATAAAGGAGGGAAAACCACTAGGTCATTCAGGTATGACCTAAATCAAATCCCTTACAATTATACAGTGGAAGTGGCAAATTGATTCAAGGGATTAGATACGATAGACAGAGTGCCTGAAGAACTATGGATGGAGATTTATAACACTGTACAGTAGGTGGTAATCAAAACCATCCCCAAGAAAAAGAAATGCAAAAAATCAAAATAGTTGTCTGAGAAGGCCTTACAAATAGCAGAAAAAGAAGAGAAGCAAAAGGCAAAGGAGAAAAGGAAAGATATACCCATTTGAATGCAGAGTTACAAAGAATAGCAAGGAAAGATAAGAAAATCTTCCTAAGTGATCAGTGCAAAGGAATAAAGGAAAACAATGAAGTGGGAAAGACTAGAGATCTCTTTAAGAAAATTAGAGATAGCAAGGGAACATTTCATGCAAAGATGGGCATAGCAAAGGATAGAAATGGTGTGGACTTAACAGAAGCAGAAGATATTAAGAAGAGGTAATGAGAATACATAGAACTATTCAAAATAGTTCTTCATGGCCCAGATAACCATGATGCTGTATTCACTCACCTAGACCCAGAAATCCTGGAGTGTGAAGTCAAGTGGGACTTAGGAAGCATCACTACAAACAAAGTTAGGGGATATGATGGAATTCTAGTTGAACTATTTGAAATCTGAAAAGATGATACTGTGAAAGTACTGTACTCGATATGCCAGCAAATTTGGAAAAATCAGCAGTGGCCACAGGACTGGAAACGGTTAGTTTTCATTCCTATCCCAAGGAAAGCAATGCCAAAGACTGTTCAAACTGCTGCACAGTTACACTCATTTCACAGGCTAGCAAGGTATTGCTCGAAATTCTCCAACTAGATTTCAACAGTACATGAACCAAGAACTTCCAGAGGTACAAGCTGGATTTAGAAAAGGCAGAGGAACCAGAGATCAAGTTGTCAACATCTGTTGGATCATAGAAAGTGCAACAGCATTCCAGAAAAAATCAATTTTATTAACTATGCTAAAGCCTTTCTGTGGATCACAACAAACTGTGGATCTTCAAGAAATGGAAATACCACATTACCTGCCTCCTGAGAAGCCTGTATGCAGATCAAGAAGCAAGAGTTAGAACCACACATGGAACAATGGACTGGTTCAAAATTGAGAAAGGAGTATGTCAAAGCTGCATATTGTCACCCTGCTTATTTAACTTATATGCAGAGTACCTCATACGAAATACCAGCCTGGCTGAAGCACACGCTGGAATCAGGATTGCCAGGAGAAATATCAATAGCATCAGATACACAGATGACAGCACCCTTATGGAGGAAAGCAAAGAGGAACTAAAGAGCCTCTTGATGAAAGAGGGGAGAGAAAACGCTGGCTTAAAACTCAACATTAAAAAAATGAAGATCATGGCTTCTGGTCCCATCATTTCATGGCAAATAGAAGGGGAACAAGTGGAAATGATGACAGACTTCATTTTCTGGGCTCAAAAATCACTGCAGACAGTGACAGTAGCCATGAAATTAAAAGATGCTTGCTCCTTGGAAGAAAAGCTATGACAAACCTAGACAACATATTAAACATCACAGATACTACTTTGATGACAAAAGTCCCTATAGTGAAAGCTATGGTTTTTCCACTAGTCATGTATGGATGTGAGAGCTGGACCATAAAGAAAGATGAGTGCCAAAGAACTGACGCTTTAGAACTGTGGTGTTAGAGAAGACTCTTGAGAGTCCCTTGGACAGTGAAGTGATCAAACCAGTCTATCCTAAAGGGAATCAACCCTGAGTATTCACTGGAAGGCTGATGCTGAAGCTCTAATACTACGGCCACCTGACGAGAAGAGCCAAGTCATTTGAAAAGACCTGATGCTGGGAAAGATTGAGGGCATGGGTAGAAGGAGATGACAGAGGATGATATATTTGAATGGCATCATCGACTCAATGGATATGAGTTTGAGCAACATCTGGGACATAGTGTAGGAAGCCTGGTGTGCTTCAGTACATGTAGTACATGTAGTCGCAAAGAGCTGAACATGATTGAGCAACTGAACAACAAGAACAACATCATTCTAATTAACCACAGTGGTGGAATATCATCTAGAATTTTTTTCAAACAGGTAAAAGGCATTTTCTTTATAGATAGGTAGTGAGGTATTTAAGGAAATGACTGGTGCACACACAGTCTTATAGTCGTTATTTTTTCTTGCTTTATTCAAATCCAGACTCTTCCATGGTACACTCTCTTTGATGTTTAACAAACATTCAGGTTTAAAACCTACCTATATAAATTTTGATAAAACACATTTTTAATCTACTATGCTATTTAAGAGAGAGATACTTGTACAATTATAGGCTTTCAATCTGTTGAATACCTGTGGATCTGTTCATTAAACTCATGATTTTAGTCATATTACATTGTTAGTTAGATACTAGATATTAAATCATAAGCTGACATCCTTGTTTGAACCTATTCCTAGCTGGTATCATTGACACCCAAGGTAAATACTTCTGTTTATTCTTTGCTTGATCCTTTCATTTTTACAAGTAAGAAAAGAAGATGAAAAAAATGTTACCACATTTGTGTCAGTCCAGAATTCTTCAAGACATCACATATAAACCCTCTTGTAGTAGGATTAGTTGAGATATTAGCTATTAGTAATACATAGCTAACTAACTGAGGTACTGACATTTGAAACACATGTACCCACAGACTGATTTATGCATGCATTTGTGTAAAATCAAGTCCAGTCTTACAATAAACTCACTCTCGCGTGTATATGTTCTTGGTTGAGTGAGAAATGGATTTACTCTGAAGGAATGACAATGAGCAACAGTTACTTTACTCTTCATTGTTGTATGAATCATGAGTTTTTATAGTGCATTCAGTTCAGTTCAGTTCAGTCTCTCAGTCGTGTCTGACTCTTTGCAACCCCATGAATTGCAGCCCGCCAGGCCTCCCTGTCCATCACCAACTCCCAGAGTTCACTCAAACTCAGGTCCATCGAGTCAGTGATGCCATCCAGCCATCTTATCCTCTGTCATCCCGTTCTCCTCCTGCCTCCAATCTCTCCCAGCATCAGATTCTTTTCCAATTTAGTGCATTATCCCTCCATAAATGTACACCATAGAAGTATATGTTGCATCTAAATAGTGTTGATTTTGTGTATGAAAGGAGAAAAAAAAGTTGAGAAACTCTGCTTAGCATATGGCGTGTGCAGGCCCAGCCCATATGCCTAGCAATTCTACCCTGAGTGCAACACAGACTAACTGATGCAGGGAGGGGGTTCCGTTTTAGAAATCATGTAGGTTGAACCCTTCCCTTAAGAAAATAAATGCCCAAACCTCCCATAACAGGAAAACTGCAAAATTTGATCAAACATTTCATTTTCGAATTAGCTCAGAGCTATCCAGTTTACTGCTGCTGCTGCTGCTAAGTCGCTTCAGTCATGTCCGACTCTGTGCGACCCTATAAACGGAAGTCCAGTTTCCTAGTATACAGAAATATCCACTGACTTGAAAAAATGGAAGAGGGAGCATTTCAGAAAACAGAACATTTTTGATGGGTCATTATTTAGAATGTAAAGTATTTTGATGACAGTAAAATCATCTTTCTGAGTAGCCCTACTTCCATGTTACCTTTATGCTAGGAATTTATATATAATATAGATAGGCACAAAAGTCTTTATTAATTCAAAAGAAATCACTTAAAAATTTTGAAGCAATAGGAAAAGGCTAAATACACTTGACAATTCCACGAAGCCCACTTTTCACTTCTGCATCATCCCAAACCCATGACCAATTAAAATTTAACAAATTAATTAATAAAAGAAGCTATGTTTACTGATTTTTTCTATTCTAGCTGTCCATAAGATGCAGGTAGGGAATATGCCAATTTGAGTATTTTTGCATATTTATACAAGCAAAATGCACATCAACAGAGAATTACAGAGTCTCCAAAAGCAATCATGCCTTCAAAATTTCCATTTTGGCTGTAAAATTGTCATTGCCCATGCTTGCATTCACTAAGACACTCCCCAATCTCTTTTTGTCCCAAACAAATTCCCTCCTTCTTGTCCCGCATCACTTAAGAAGTGCAAACATTTAGTTGCACTAAATAATATTTCATTTCTCACAGAGATTTTTAAAACTGTATGCAGAAAACAAAGAGGAAATTCCCTAGAGGCAGGCTACCTGCTGCTTAATTTCCAGGATGCCTGTGGTCTGACCTCTTTGGTTCCAGGCAAACAATTAATTTATTTAAAGAATTTTTGTCAAATACCTTTTTAGCTAACCATGAATTTCAGAGTAATGCTAATTCTCAAGTTCATCCAAATACGGAAAATGCATCAATACATACCTTTGCAATTACGCAAACCTCACATATTTGACCTTAGAACTATGAGAGCTGGAGCAGATTAATTGTTACATGCACCATAAAAACTTTAGCACATCAGAAAAAAATAGCCTTAAGTTGTTCCATTTTTGGATTGCATAAGAAAAGCAAAAAAGATTATGCAGATACAAATATACTTATTTCCTTTAAGATTCTCTATTATATTTCAACATTTATGTTTAGGTTTCTGCATTTCTAATCCCCAATAGCTGACAAAAAATTATCTTTAGATTATGCACTAGAGTTGTCAGACAATGCTGCATAAAGTCCCGATTTTATGGGAGAGAAATTTCATTTTAACTAAGGTGTGGAAACATTCTAAACACTTATTCTCAAGCTTGTATATTGGACTTATGCCATTTTGTTGTTGATTAGAATTATATTTAAAAACTGAGTTAAAAATGCAGAGATGAGTTCATCATCATTATTTATTGGAGGGAATAAAAATATTCTAAAATGGATTTATGGTGATAGTTGCATCAGTCAGTAAAATTATTACAAATTACTGAACTGTATACTTGAAGTGAGTGGATTTCATGAGTTGTAAAATATATATCAATAAAGTTATATAAAAAAAGAATAACCAGAAGTATAAAGTAGCATACTTTGTTGTTGAATAGAGAGGTGCTTAAATTAATTGTATGGCTTTGAATGATTTTGAACTTTTACTGTGTTCCATATATTTTATCAAATTTTTAGACTTGTTTGTTGAAAAAAAAAACCTGTATCAATTATTATACAGACAGGATAACTGGCCTGGTCTGTCAGTTTCTTCTGGAATTGAAAAACAATAAGCCAAGGATCATTATTATTCACATTGCACAGTCTGTGGTTTAGCTTTAGAAACATGCTTTTCAAGTTAAATTTACTTCAAAACACACCTAGCTAGAAAAATATGAGGGAAAAATGCTAGAGGCAAAGCAAATTTGAGGTTGAGAAATCTGGCAGTCCATTCTCCAAACACAACTGAGTTTCCCTACCCTTGTTACATTCTAGGGTGACTCACAGTTGGCTTTCATATATGTGTTTATGGATTTATGTACACATCTTGTGTTCCTGAATGGCTAAAGTCTGGTACTTTTACTCTTTGTAACCTTAGGAATAACTGACTGTCAAACTGACTTTGGGTTCTAATGGCCTGGTTTAGTTCTCTGAAAGAGGATCCTGAAATAAGAATCCTCTAAGACCAGACACTGGGTTCTAAACAATGTATAGAATTTACAAGTAGGTACACATGGAATGAATATTCCATTAACATTTGTGTTTATATAAAGCATTCAATGCATAGACAATTGCAAATTATCAATATAATGTCTGTGTTCTCTTCATTCATATATTTTTTAAAAATGTACAGCAATAGGTTGAGAAGTACTTTGGGTAATTTACCACTAGTTTTATTGTGAAATGGTGTATCATGAAGTCAGATAAGAAAAAAAATCAACCCAAGTAAAACAAGTTTTGAACAGATGAACATGTCCTTATTACAAGACTTGTAGCAATTAAGCTTATAATAAGGAAAGTAACTACAGAAAGACAAACACAGAAGGAAACTTGTGAGAAAAAATTTCCAGTGCATTCCTTGGAAAGTCAGCAGGGTTTTACAAGAAGCAATTAAGTGACTGTAGAAAGAAAACATGCAACCAAAGAATTTATTCAGTTAACATCTATAATTTAACAAAATAACATATGTTCTAAGTCAATTTTTGAAGACAAATTAAAAGGCTCTATGGACTACAAGTTGCTAACTAGAAATGTTCATTTAAGGAAATGACAAATCACATCGATGACAAACTATCCCGAGTGGTTGTTGCAAAACCTGGCATCTAAATATTCAATGTCAACTTTATTGGTAACATTGAAATCTTAAATCAACACCTTTTAATCTCAATAAAGGTGGAGAATATGCAATATAGAGGAGACTATGCTTATAATATTAACTATGTAAAATTATAAAAAAATATTTTATTAAATTTGAACATGAATTCCTTTTAATATAAATTAATTTTAATTGGAGGCTAATTAATTTTCAATATTGTAGTGGTTTTGCCATACATTGATATGAATCTGCCATGAGTGTACATGTGTTCCTGAACCCCCCTCCCACGTCCCCCCATCCCATCCCATCCCTCTGGGTCATCCTAGTGCCCCAGCCCCAAGAACCCTGTCTCACGCATTGAACCTGGACTGGTGATTCGTTTCACATATGATAATATACATGTTTCAGTGCCATTCTCCCAAATCATCCCACCCTCGCCCTCTCCCACAGAGCCCAAAAGACTGTTCTATACATCTGTGTCTCTTTTGCTGTCTCGCATACAGGGTTATTGTTACCATCTTTCTAAATTCCATATATATGTGTTAGTATGCTATATTGGTGTTTTTCTTTCTGGCTTACTTCACTCTGTATAATAGGCTCCAGTTTCATCCACCTCATTAGAACTTATTCAAATGTATTCTTTTAAGTGGCTCAGTAATACTCCATTGTGTATATGTACCACAGCTTTCCTATCCATTCATCTGCTGATGGACATCTAGTTTGCTTCCATGTCCTGGCTATTATAAACAGTGCTGCGATGAACATTAGGGTACACTTGTCTCTTTCTATTCTGGTTTCCTCGGAGTGTATGCCCAACAGTGGGATTGCTGGGTCATATGGCAATTCCATTTCCAGTTTTTTAAGGAATCTTCACACTTGAACATGAATTCTTTAAATCATATGAATCATCAGATCTAATACCAGTGAGAAAATTATCTACACATAGTTGATATTTAAAGGAACGAAACTGATGAAATTTTAAAACTGAACTAGTTTTAAAAATCCAAAACAAAAACTCTCATGCAAACTTAATGTATGATATATCTATTATCATAAATATGTATATATTATGTACACTTAGCCCATGTAAAGACCAATTACTGACATTTTATATATTAGATTCACATATTATTTTATTTATTTTTAACAGCAGTCTTAAAGATGGAAATTCTTTTTCTGATTTAAAAAAAATGAAGGAAAGTTATTTCTTAAAATTATCAAGAAGCTCAACTAAAACAACATTTACCAAATGGTGGTTCTCATTCATTTTCACAGACTTCTCTCATTTGAATTCATACTTTCCAGTTACACTTTGTAATATAAGCAATGAGATCATTTCTATTGCAATTTTATAGGAGACAAAACAGTACATTTTTAAATGAAAAGGTTACTGGTTAGTATTTAATCCCATATTCTTTCCATTTCTTACTATCCTACTAGAAGAAGACTAAAGATATTCAATTCATTCTTCAGAAAGACACTTGAGACAACATGTTTAGTAAACCATTTAATAAAACAACAATCCTAGTTGGTCTTATAGCTCTCTTTACCATGATTCTAAGGTGCTTTCTAAATTAATAACACAATAAATCTTATGTTTTACATGTTCCTTTTGCATATATTTGATTAATTACTTAGTGCATGGGTGTGTGCTAAGTCGCTTCAGTTGTGTCCAACTCTTTGCTACATTATGGACTGTAGCCCGCCAGGCTCCTCTGCCCATGGGATTCTCCAGGCAAGACTACTGGAGTGCGTTGCCATGCCCTCCTCCAGGGCAACTTTCCAACCCAGGGATTGAACCCACATCTCTTAGGTCTCCTGCATTGGTAACTGGGTTCTTTATCACTGAGCCATCTGATGCTGCTGCTGCTGCTAACTTGCTTCAGTCTTGTCCGACTCTTAGTGACCTCATGGACTGCAGCCTACCAGGGTCCTCCGCCCATGGGATTTTCCAGGCAAGAATACTGGAGAGGGTTGCCATTGCCTTCTCCGACTGAGCCATCTGGTAGCCCCTAACTCTTTAGTGAAAAATCATTCAGTTCAGTTTAGTTCAGTTCAGTCACTCACTTGTGTCCGACTCCTTGTGACCCCATGAACCTCAGCACGCCAGGCCTCCCTGTCCATCACCAACTCTTGCAGTTTACCCAAACTCGTGTCCACTGATCCCTGACGCCATCTAACGATCTCATCCTCTGCCGTTCCCTTCTCCTCCTGTCTTCAATCTTTACCAGCATCAGGGTCTTTTTAAATGAGTCAGCTCTTCGCATCAGGGGGCCAAAATATTGGAGTTCCAGCTTCAACATCAGTCCTACCAATGAACACCCAGGACTGATCTCCTTTAGGATGGACTGGTTGGATCGTCTTGCAGTCCAAGGGACTCTCAAGAGTCTTCTAACACCACAGTTCAAAAGCATCAATTCTTCGGTGCTCAGCTTTCTTTATAGTCCAATTCTCACATCTATACATGATTACTGGAAAAACCATAGCCTTGACTAAATGGACCTTTGCTGACAAAGTAATGTCCCTGCTTTTTATTATGCTATCTAGGTTGGTCATAACTTTCCTTCCAAGGAGTAAGCACTTTTTAAGTTCATGGGTGCAATCACCATCTGCAGTGATTTTGGAGCCCCCCAAAATAATCCAGCCACTGTTTCCACTGTTTCCCCATCTATTTCCCATGAATTGATGGGACCAGATGCCATGATCTTCGTTTTCTGAATGTTGAATTTTAAGCCAATTTGTTCACTCTCCTCTTTCATCAAGAGGCTATTTAGTTCCTCTTCACTTTCTGCCATAAGGGTGGTGTCATTTGCATANTCCCCATCTATTTCCCATGAATTGATGGGACCAGATGCCATGATCTTCATTTTCTGAATGTTGAATTTTAAGCCAATTTGTTCACTCTCCTCTTTCATCAAGAGGCTATTTAGTTCCTCTTCACTTTCTGCCATAAGGGTGGTGTCATTTGCATAACTGAGGTTATTGATATTTCTCTTGGCAATCTTGATTCCAGCTTGTGCTTCTTCCAGTCCAGCATTTTTCATGATGTACTCTGCAGAGAAGTTAAATAAGCAGGGTGACAATATACAGCCTTGACGTACTTGTTTTCCTGTTTGAAACCAGTCTATTATTCCATGACCAGTCCTAACTGTTGCTTCCTGGCCTGCATACAAGTTTCTCAAGAGGCAGGTCCGGTGGTCTGGTATTCCCATCTTTTTCAGAATTTTCCACAGTTTATTGTGATCCACACAGTCAAAGGCTTTGGCATAGTCAATAAAGTGGAAATAGATGTTTTTCTGGAACCCTCTTGCTTTTTATGATTTCATTCCAGAGGAGGTTGTGGATTCATTAACTACCAGACATGGTGCAATGTATAAAGCAGCATACAATGGTTCAGTTCAGTTCAGTTTATTCGCTCATTCGTGTCCAACTCTTTGTGACCCAGTGGACTGCAGCACTCCAGGCCTCCCTGCCATACCAACTCCCAGAGTTTACCCAAATTCATGTCCATTGAGTCGGTGATGCCATCCAATCATCTCATCTGTCATCCCCTTCTCCTCCTGCCATCATTCTTTCCCAGCACCAGGGTCTTTTCAAATGAGTCAGCTCTTCGCATCAGGTGGCCAAAGTATTGGAGTTTCAGTTTCAACTCTCACATCCATACATGACCACTGGAAAAACTATAGCCTTGACTAGACAGACCTTTGTTGGCAAAGTAATGTCTCTGCTTTTTAATATCCTGTCTAGTTTGGTCATAACTTTTCTTCCAAGGAGTAAGCATCTTTTTATTTCATGGCTGCAATCACCATCTGCAGTGATTTTGGAGTCCCCCAAAATAAATAATCAGCCACTGTTTCTCCATCTATTTGCCATGAAGTGATGGGACCGGATGCCATGATGTTTGTTTTCTGAATGTTGAGCTTTAAGCCAACTTTTTCACTCTCCTCTCTCACTTTCATCAAGAGGCTCTTTAGTTTTTCACTTTCTGCCATAAAGCTTCAAGCAGTGTAAAAGGCAGATGAATTCACCTTTATAGAGACTGAAAACATTCTCATCACTAGTGAAAGTGAAAGTCGCTCAGCCGTGTCTGACTCTTTGCTGCTCCGTGGACTATATAGTTCATGGAATTTTCTAGGCCAGAATACTGGAAAGGGAAGCCTTTCTTTTTGCCAGGGGATCTTCCTAACCCAAGGATCAAACCCAGGTCTCCCGCATTGCAGGCAGATTCTTTACCAGCTGAACCACAAGAGATGTCCAAGAATACTGATGTGGGTAGCCTGTCCCTTCACCAGGGGATCTCCGGACACAGGAATGGAACTGAGGTCTCTTGCATGGCAGGCAGACTCTTTACCAACTGAACTATGAGAGAAACCCTCTCATCACTATAGTTGGATTTATTTACAAATTATTACCCATATCTCATGCTCCCCTAAATGCATATGGAACCTATCATCTCCATTAAAAACTAACCAGCTTGAAGTACTCCAACCTATTCAGGGTACCTAATGGGCATTTTTAGGGGCTTCCCTGTGGCTCAGAGGTTAAAGTGTCTGCCTCCAATGTGGGAGACCCTAGTTTGATCCCTGGGTCAGTAAGGTCCCCTGGAGAAGGAAATGGTAATCCACTCCAGTATTCTTGCCTGGAGAATCCCATGGACGGAGAAGCCTGGTAGGCTACATACCGTCCATGGGGTTGCAAAGAGTCAGACATGACTGAGCAACTTCACTCTCACTCAATGGGCATTTTCAGTTGGTCTCCTAACAATATCCCTTGGATATTTATTATTGTAGGGTAACTTTTCTATTTTAAGCCGCCAGTATCTTACTCCATTTGACTGAGGGCCTTCTTTGACCATTGGAGTCAGCTCTGCCCAAGCACTTCAGGTTGGGAGTTCTATGAATTAATAGTCCTTCAATTAGCTATCATTCTTGGGACAGTCTCACTAAAGGACTAGGTATAAGGACTAGGATAAGGCATCTAGGTATAAATACCCAAGCTCTATCTTCTATTGAATAGGATGACTCTGAAGCAAATGTTCTACACTGGCTTTCGCTGTTCAGCAGCAGAACCACAGGGTTATTTGACCAATACCTGACACTTTCTCAGTTGCCTTTCTTTCTGTGTTTCATTTTCACACACCCCTTCCTGTACAGAAAGGCACACTAAGACACACTTGGTCTCTGAAGATATTGATGAAAGCTTGAGAACATTTTGAACTCTGTTTAGATTTTCAAGACACTTGCACAGTTCATTTTTATTCTAGTTAACGGCAAGCACTATCATTAGGAAGTCCTGGCATCCGTTGGGTCTGTGCTTAGGCAAATCAAACAGAGACACACACCCTGATATAAGAAGTGCAGATACCCAGAGCTAACACATACACACACACATCCCTAGTCCAGCATCATCAGTGACTCAAGCTCACTCTGGAGAGTTGGAAGTGATAAGACAGACATTAGAAATTACTTGAGGAAGAGGAATACAGTTGCTCCAGTGGAGTAAAAAGGTAGTTTGTGGTGTTATATGAGATGTAGAACTTTATTGGCATCATTTTTTGTTCAATTAGGTCTTTATTTTTCTATCTACTCTAGGTAAAACTGACTCTTTTAGACCAAATGGTTAGGTTTTGTTTGTTTGTTTGTTTCATTGTGTTTTGTTCTATTTTTTTTTTAATCTTGTCATTCTATTCTCAAAATACAGCATTACCAAGTTAGAAAAGCAGCGGTGCCTTACTATTTTCTTTGATATTCACAGGGAAATACCAAGATGTATCATGAAAAGGAGTCCTTAAACAGGGAGTAGGCAGCCGAATGCACATTGGAACCATGACTTTTTAAAAGTGGAATAAAGAAGAAAGAGTTCCTCTGATCTGTTGAAACTTGCTTTCCTGTTCTTTGATGACATTGCTAAAATATCTCATAGCTTCCTGTTCACTTCCAGTTATTAATGCCCAGTGTACACCAACATAAAATTGCAATTTCCTGGGTGAGAGAGAAAAAGCTTTGCACTTTTATTTATTCTTTCTCTCTTCTGATGTTAGGGATACTGTGAAGGGGCTGTTAAAAAATGAAAAATTTCTGTTTACTGAGCACATGATCGCACTGTATTTGTTGAGTTCACTGTTTTCTTGGCTGATACCAGCCTTTGGAATGGTCTGCTGGTTCCCTATAAGCACTTGTGACTTTTTCTGAAGGCCCTGTAAGTCTTTACACTGCAGGGACCCATGTTGAACCATTTAAAACACCTTCAAGAAATCTGGCCCCAGCTGCTTGCAGTTCTCTTTTGAATGTGGTAGACTTGGTACATTTTTGTCTTATTGTTTCTTATTTGCTAATTTCCAAGCAACATAAAAGTATCTTGCTGAATATCTTATATATAACTACATATATGTGTGTGTGTATGTATAGTATGTATAATTGTACTATTTTAGCTTTGATTTTGTAAAATCATTTAAAAATGCTTTTGTTGTCTTAATTAAAGCTGATAGGATATAATATATAGTATTGTGTATAATACCCATGACATAATAATTACATTAAATGCCTCTAACTAATCTTAAAGTAAGTTCTTGAACCCAGGATGAATAAAACCAAATAATGACACCTTCTCCATCCTACACTTCTCAAAACCTAACAAAATGTAATTTAGCTTTGTATTGGAGTAACATGTTACAGAAAACCACAGACAGAAGCCTCTATCCAGATTGAATGTGAGGTAAAATATATCTCTGAATAAATCCTTCTGTCAATTCACATGGTGAGTGAAAATTAGAGTTCAGTAGGAGTCAGAGAAAGAGGCAGATAAGCAAGTCCCCTGTGGGAGAGACTCACTCACAGCAGGGTGATGATATCAGGGGAGCCCACTGTCTAGCAGCCTTCGCCAGAAGAGACACCTGTCACATAGGAATTGAAACAAGTTGACTCAGAAATCTCTTCAGTTCTTACTTCCTCAGTTCCTACTTGCTGCTATAAGACCATTCTGAAATAACATTGCCATTTCACAATTAGTACTCCTGATTAATTCTCACAATTAATGCAAAACAAAATAGCTTTGTTTTGTAATATAAGACAGATGCTAGATAGAAAGGCAGAAATACAAGGCTTATCTACAGATAGCCAACATGTGATGAAGAAAATATTAGACACACTTGTTAAGTTTCTGCTTGTCTGAGGAGCCAATATTTTAAAACATGATCTTGAAAAAACCATAAATGAGCAACACATTTCTTTAAAAGTAAAGGTTAAATAAGATGGGGAAAAAAGCTCCATTTATCTTTCAGAGGGTTACTATTTACATAGTATTATTTACCTTTGTAATAAGTCTTTACCCTTCCAAAGCCTTGACATTAATTTATAAAATTGATTTTGAGAATAAATATAAATAGTCCTCAGTAAGAATTTTATTTAGTGCCAGAGACCTTTAATCAAATTCAAAAGTTACAAGAGTAAGAACTGAAACAACTTTTATGTAGTAAAAAGACTAGAAAAGCAAAGTGATAAAATACTTTGCAGGACCACATATTTTCTTAATCAAGATACATTTGTTGGATCAAATTACTTTTTTCATGCAGCAGTTCTATGCAGACACATCCTTGATCCTTTTGTGGCTTAAGCTGATTTTCTGAATATTTCCCTTTAAAATATATTGCCAGTGCAAAGTGAGATAACATACTTTCTTCTGAAAGTCAGATGGTAAATTATTCTATTTGTTTTATTTATGATTTAAGGTAACTGTCTCATTCATCAATAATAACACTAACCACAGTCTTCGGGAGACAGAACCTAAGCCTTTCAAATGAATGACCATAAAGTGAATAGCTTGTGCCAAAGGATGATTCATTTGATTTAAAACACATTGGTAGAACACATTTTGGAACTGTGCACACTTGTTAATTTTCTCTTTTGTGATTTTCCTTCTTTCATAAGTTGGCAATCAAAACCATATATCTAGACAGTGCCATGTCTGATAAAGTGGTTAAGAGTGTTCCTGGAAGTGGCATATATGCCAGTGATTCAGCTCTTTGCAATTAGAAGAAATAAAAAGTCTGGGCTAGATATGAATAAAAGCTATTGTATATATTTTTCTTTTTTTATTTAAACATCTTGCAATACAGAAAATTGAGCTAAGTATGAGAGTGACAGGGGGATTGTCAGAAATAATTAACATGCTTCAACATACTGAAGAGACACTGAGGCCCAAATTTGTATCTCAAATCTCTTCAAGTTCTAGGTCAGGTTCTAGGTCAAGTTCTAGGTCAAGTTCTAATTCATGAGAAATTATGAGTTATTTTAGGAGTTCTATTGATACATTCTGTCTTTGCAGTGTCTGCTGGGAATGACTGACTCAAGAAACTTCAGATGAATTGATCTTCAGTTCTAAGGTGGGCAAAAGCCAATCCCAACCTGATTTAAATCTTTCAGAACAGATTGATTATTAATTATGTAGAAACTTATGATAACATTTTCCACCTACCTCTCCATGTCACAATGGTTTTACATTTTTAGAACGGGACAAAGCTTTTAGATAATGTCCCAAGCTAAAAGTGAATCATAGAGAATTGTGCTGTAGAGACAGTGAAGTTGAAACTAAAGCCCACCACGAGACACATTCTAGTAACTCTTCAAATGTTGAATTATTTTAATATCGTTTCTCTTCATCCTAGGTAATTAAGGATGATCAGGATATAAAAAGTTTTTAGAAAAGACATTGTTTTTTCCTCGTCTTGAAATTTTGTTACTTGTCAGTTTCAGTCTTTTTTCTTTCCTATCACTGTGAAACTAGGTTGAATATAGACTGGAACAAATTGCCCATCTAGAGACTTCCTCTAAAAATTCTGAATGAGACAGACTGGACAGCTGTAGATTACTGAACAAAAGAAGACACTGCTGCTGCTGCTAAGTCTCTTTAGTCATGTCCGACTCTGTGCGACTCCATAGACGGCAGCCCACCAGCCTCCCCCGACCCTGGGATTCTCCAGGCAAGAACACTGGAATGGGTTGCCATTTGCTGACAGTATTTAGGGAAACTCCATACATAAGATGCCAGCTCACCAAATGCACTGTTTCTCCGTTTATGTGGTTAGAAGTGGGCCTAGGATAACAAGATTCTTGTATAAGATGAGCACAAAAAGAGAATATTAATTCAAGTACTCTTCATTGAATAATTGGGGAAGCTAATCTTCCAGGGAAACTTAAAGACATGTAAACAGATAGAAGAAAAGTGCATAAGTAGAAGGCGGTGAAAATTGTGGTCATAGTACAAACCAAAAATATCAAAATCATTAGCCAAAAGCAAGTAACAACAATGAAGTCACTAGAATAAAAAACTAGGTGAACTAACATGACTTTTTCCTAAACAGAACCATAACAGCACAAAAACTGATTTTACAAACTATCTTGAAATATTCATTTTTATCCAGTTTAAGAGCAGATGTAATAAAATTTCCATATTGACTTCCTTAACTCCTTAATAGTTCTGTTACTTTTTTACTTTATACTCACTAGTGAGTTGCAGGAGATTGTCTAGATACACAAAAGAGATGAATGTCAGTAGCAGTATCAGTTTAAAAGGGCACATCACATTTTTACTCTGTGGTTTAGCAACTTCTGATCCAATTCATCTATCTCTTCCTTCTTTCTTCCTCATGCTAAGAGAAACAGATTTTCCTACTTCTTTTCAGGACTAATACCTCTCATTGATTACATTCCTTCTTACTCTTACTAGAATCCTCAAAAACCCTGCTGACCTTGCCATTACATTGCTAATCCATATTCTTCTGACCTTCAATGGCAAGCTTTAGCAGAGGGGAAAGTCATGATTAAGAAGGTAGGCACTGCTGGGGCCTTCCTGGTGGCTCAGTGGTAAAGAAGCCACCTGCCAATGAGGTGACACAGGTTTGATCCCCAGTGCTGGAAGATCCTGAATACCATGGAGCAACTAAATCTGTGCACTGCAACTAACGAGCCTGTGTTATAAAGCCTAGAAGCCACAGCTACTGAAGCCTGTGTGCCCAAGAGCCTGTGCTCTGCGACAAGGGAAAACCACCATAGTAAGAAACCTTCTTACTACAACTAGAGAGTAGCCCCTGCTTGCTGCAACTAGAGAAAAACCCGCAAAGCAGCAAAGACCCAGCACAGCCAAAATAAATAAATAAAAAATCAAGTTAAAAGAAGAATGTAGGCACTGCTGTCAGATTATTCAAGTTCAAATTGTGATTTAGCAACATCTGCATGGACTTAAGTATGTTACTTAACACGCTTTTCTCGGTTTCTCACTGAAAAACTAGGAAAATAAGAGTTTCTACTTTATAGGATTTTTTCTTAATGAAGATTGAATTAAATAATGTTCAGAAGACAATTAGCACAGTGCCTGCCATCTGCCATAGTGTGCACTTTAACATTTGCAATCCAATCTCTGTCCCCAAATTTCACTCTAAGTTGTCTCAAGTCGTAGCTTACCTTTCCAATTACTAAAACAAGTAGCTTCTATATTGTGATCTTCATCTGTGAAACCTCTAGTAGTTTAATCCTCTGCTCATCCCCCCCTTTTTCTTATATCTCTTTACACTTAAAAAGTATCTAAAAGTACCAATTTGGATAATGACCAATCTAGCTGTTATGAAGGAGACAAATGTGGGCCATGCCTGGATCACACCCTCAAGGAACTTAGAGTATAGTAGGGAAGATTAAATGCATATAAAATATCATTCTAATGTAAATTAGAATAGAGGAGCACCATAAGAGATGCCAATAACTGATAATGTAGTGCTATGGGAGTTCAGATGGAAGCACAATTACTGCTAGCTGGGAAGAATTAAAGAAAATTAATGGAGGTGCTGGCATTTAATTTGGACCCTGCAGGATGGAAGACATTTAGATATATAAATATTGAATAAGCATATTTCAGGTGAAGGTCACCAAATTTGAAAAACTTCCTGGAGAAAGAAAACTGAAATTTATTTTTGATTATGATTAGAAATTTTTATAAAGGCTACAGGTGTGTAAGGTCTTAATTTCCAGGCTAAAAGTCTGATTTTTCCTGTATTATGGGGAGCCATTAAAGCTTTTAGAACAAGTAAGCAACATGATCAAAACTGTATTTAGTAGGATTAACTCCACTATGATTTCATTACAGTTCAGCAGACATGGATAAGACCAAGTACCTGCTTTTGAGGAGTTACAGCATGGGGTAAGAGCAGTGACAGAGCTATAAACAGATCCCTTGGGGGTCCAAGGGGGGCTGGCTTACTCCACTTGAACAATAAAAAAGTTCCTGCAAAAGGTGATGCATGAACTAATTCTTGATAGATAAGAAATGAATAGGCAAAGAAGGAACACATAATTTCCCATAAGTGAAAATAACTAACATGTTTGAAATGTCATGAAACCGTAGAGAGTTTATGAAGATTATAAGAAACTGTATTCAGAGAGCATAAAGTGGAAAGATATTGAATGGCAAGTAGGTATGGAGCAGGTCATGGGGAAATTTTAAGCCACAGAAAAGCACTAAGATTGAAGGTGCTTTATAAAACAGATGAGGTAAAAAGAGTAACTCCAGACTAGTGGCTATTTTAATAGTCCAGATGAAAGATGATAAGAAGCTAAAGTTAGAAATATCAGCAAAGACAGAAAGGATGTCATAGAAATAAGGAGAGAGCTGTGCTGGTGGAATCAACAGGGCATAACTGATGATAGAGCCATTTGATAGACATTGGTTTAATACCCACTACGTTATACCATGGAAAAGGAAATGGCAAATCACTCCAGTATTTTTGCCTGAAAAATCCCATAGACAGAGGAGCCTCTTCTGTCCATGGGGTCACAAAGAGTCAGACATAAGTTAGCAACTAAACCACCACTTTATACGAACTGTGAAGAAATACATCAATGGTGCACCAGTGAACATAGTGGACAAAAACTCCTTGCCTTCATAAAGCTTATATTTCTTGAGGAGGACTAAGTGAGGCAGTGAAAAGAGAATAAGATTTCATAAATGACCATTGCATATGATTATTTCCTTAAGTCTGAACTTAAATCCCTAAGCTAGCTCCTTTTCCTATGCTCAAAATTTTCTGCTATAGTTCCCAACATCCTTGGCCTTATCTTTTTTAAAATTCTATATTCTATATAGACTTCTTTTCAACTCTCATGATTTCCGAATATATGATTCATATGTAAGTTTTTTTTCCTCAAGAATCAAATTTTAAGAGTCAACAGCTTAAAGTTATAAGAACATTTGTATGGACAACTGTAATGTTGTCTTACCTCATCAATTCTAAGATGATCTTAGATGATGTTTTTCTCCTTCCAATCTTGATCAAGGGCTTCACCATGCTTTATGCCATACTTGTTAAGGTTATTTTCACATTGAGTGACCTGCCACTCCCCACTGCTCTTAAATCTACACCTGCTCAATTCGTACATTCTGGTTTTAACCTCTTACAATGTCATCTTCCTTTTCTCAAATTTAGTTCAGACCCTGCTGTCTTTCTTTTGGATTATTGTTAGTTTGTCACTCAGTCCCCCTTGCAACTTTATTTCTTTCCCTAAATCAAAGGTCAGATTACAACATTCTCCTCCATAAAAATCTACATGCTTTTCTCCCCATTCCATCCCCAGTCATCTATAGCATATACAAGCGCTGCTACATATATCATGAAGAAAAGTTCCCATGCATGCTTGACATGCAAGGAGTTGGATGGCAGGCTCTGCAGGGAGACAGGCTTTCTATGTCAAAGGAAAGTGGGCAGCAAAGATACTGTGAAAAGACAGTCTCTGCTTTGGCCCCTGTGCCTGTGTCTGTTGGTATTGTTGCTGAGCTGGTTCAGCAATTGAACTGAAAGGGTTCAATATTTGCAAATATTCTCCTAAACTGAAGAGCATAAATTCATGGTGCTTTTTTTCCACAATGCACACTACAGAATTGAGTATTAAGAGCAAGGGTACAGCAAGACTAGTGTGCGTCTCCAAGTCTGGCAGGATGTTTGCTGCACAGTCACCCAAGGCTGCTGCTCTGTCGGGATTCTAAAAGACTAGGAGTATGCTGAGCCAAGATAAGCTGTCTGTGCTCTTGTGTCCATAGCTCTTTTACTTCATTTACAGTTCATTTTTTGTAAATTGGAATACAGTTGATTACCAATTTCATATTAGTTACAGATATACAGTACAATGATTCAGTTTTTTATATATAAAATATATATAGTTTATATGTAAGTGTATGTATGTGTGTGTGTGTGTGTTTGTGGGTGTGTGCTCAGTCCTGTCTGACTCTCTGCAACTTCGTGGACTGTAGCCCCCAGGCTCCTCTGTCCATGGGATTTTCTAGGCAGGAATATTGGAGTGGGTTGCCATTTCCTTATCCTATAGGTATGTATATGTATACACATGTTATACACATAGTTTTATAAATATATAAAGTTTTACATATATATATAACTGAATCATTGTGCTGTATATCTGAAACTAATATGAAATTGAAAGTCAACTATAATCCAATTTAAAAAAAAAGTAAAGGAGCTATCGACACAACAGCGGAGACAGCTTATTCTTTGTGACCCCATGGTCTATAGCCCTTTAGGCTCCTCTGTCCAAAGAATTCTCCAGACAAGAATACAGGAGTGGGTAGCCATTCCCTTCTCCAGAGGATCTTCCTGACCTAGGGATCAAACCCTGGTCTCTTGCTTTGCAGGCAAATTCTTTTTTTTTTTAACTCTCAAATTTTAATTTTAGATTTACACCAAAGTACTTGTATTCCTTTACATTTTTCTCTACAATACATTACACTTTAAAATTAAAAAGTTTTAAAAATTCTAAGTACAAATATTAGTAAATATTATGTTTTGATTTTAATAAGTTTCATTCTGATTAAGGAAAAAAAGTTTAACTAAATAGGAAAATGCTTTATATTCTAACATCTCAGTCAACCCTGACTATGGACAGTCACTTCATTGGATAACAAAACTTAATGCAGAAACACCCACTCACCTGCATCAATACACACAAGAAAAAAGTTTCCCTTCAGCATGTCTCATAAAACTAGGAATCATCTGAGCCACCAGGGAAGCCCCATATACATATATATTCTTTTCAGATTATTTTTTGTTTATTGCAAAATATTGAGTATAATTCCTTGTGCTAGTCCTTATTGATTCTCAGTTTCATGTATAATAGTGTGTATATGTTAATCCTTTCCTCCTAATTTATCTCTCTCCCTTCCCTTTCTCCTTTGGTAACTGCTTAAGTTTATTTTCTATGTCTGCGGGTCTAACTCTGTTTTGTTAATTTTAATCTTTTTTCCTCAGGTCTCACATATAAGTGACATCAAATGGTATTTGTCTGTGTCTGTTTCCTTCATTTAATATCAATAGGATCATCTCTAGGTTCCCTCATGTTGCAGTTAATACTTCATCTAAGGGCTTCCCGGGTGGCGCTAGTGGTAAAGAACATGCCTTCAAATGCTGGAGACATAAGAGACGTAGATTCTATCCCTGGGTCGGGAATATTCCCTAGAGAAGGAAATGGCAACCCACTCCAGTAATCTTGCCTGGGAAATCCCATGGACAGAGGAGTTGGCGGGTTATAGTTCATAGGGTTGAAAAGAGTCAGACACGACTGAAGGGACAGCATGCACGCAAGTTCATCTGTGTTGCTATTGACACTTCAGTCAACTTCTGTATTTTTGACCAAATATGTTTGGAATGCAGGTGAGTGTGCATCTATTTCAGTCAAACTGAATATCCTTGGAATAGTACAGACTGCACATCACTTTTCCATCCTTCACTCAACCTTCTCTCCCATACTTAAGCTGAACTTGGCAGGAGAGACAATAATTACCTGTCCTCTCTGCTTCTTTTCCCAGTCCCTAAAGCTTTTGCTCTCTTTTGTACCTATCAAATTCTTATTTATCTTTCATTATCCAGCTTGCTCCCAGAGTTTGAGCAAGCTCCAGGAGTTGGTGATAGACAGGGAAGCCTGGCGTGCTGCAGTCCATGGGGTCGCAAAGAGTTGGACGCAACTGAGTGACTGAACTGAACTGAACTGAACTGATCCATCTCAAGCCCTACTGCTTCAATAAAATCTTCCTTAATTCCCAAAGGAAAATAATCCTTTCTTTTTAATCCTGATACATTTGATTGAACAAATTATATTTATTTGATTAATTGTTGAAGTACTTATACTTTTATTAAAGACTGTAAGCATGTGTTAATTATCATTATATTCCCCTAATACATAGTACAATGTTAGTTACATTGTAATACTCAATATATAATTCTGAGATTGAATAGATAAAATATTTAATTGTTATGAAAGAGTAGTCACTTTATGAAGTGAATTTAAAGAATGTTTCTTTAAAAGCAGCAAAGACTGCAATGCAGAAGAAAACAGCTCAACAGTAATTAATGCATATTTGAGGGTAGAATCTATATGTTACACTGATTAACTTAGCCCTACTCTACAACAGATTTGGGGAAAATTAAGTACAAATGGATGTTAGAATTCTTCAGAATTAAATGGATTCAAGAAATATTGACTAAATAATGGCAATCTAGTACATTTTCATAAAGTCTAGAAAAATAAGTGTTGTCTTTTGAGAACAAGATACCATTTTGGCAAATTCAACGTGCTTGATTTCGGGCCAAGCACTTCATCTAAGCTCGAACTGAGCTGAGACAACAAATGTTGAGAGAGCTGTAGATTTGTTGCCTGTTTACAGCCTTGCAGTTGGGAAAACTGTTTCTTTCCAAGAACTTGCAAATGCCTGAGGGCCAGATTCAGCTTTAGCAGGCTATGCAATCCCACCCTTCATTTCAGAGGCTTTGAATCTGTAGGTTTGGCTTGAAATGGGTACATACCAGTGTGTTGAAAAGCTTCTGAATGATTTTTTCAATAATTTCATGTTTAATAACCATTAAGCTAAGGGTTTTCATTGATGTCACTACCCAGAGAGGATGAGCAAGCTGTCTGAGTGGTGCTGGTGGCAGTCACAACACTGTCCTGGACACTGAGATGTCCCTCGAAGGATGATAAGGGGAGATGTGTGTCTCATAAGGAGAGACACTGTTCTGGAAATCCCATCCAAGATAAGCACATGAGAAAGTGATCGCCAAAAGTAACATGTAGACATGAAAATATTTCCCTGTAAAAAACATTATAATGTGATTTTTTTCTAGAAATTGCACTGCTATCGAGTGTTCATCCAAAGGGAGTCTTGAAACTTGACATATTTGGGATAGAATTAGGGGAGGAAACATTTTCTGATGCACTAGATGTTGTCTTTCAAGAAAAACCTAGGAAGGAATTACCCAAAGTAGAATCAAAATTCAACAACAGAGAATTTCAATGAGGGGGATGTGAAATGCAAAGATTATTATTGTCTGTGTAACAAATTATCCTGGCATTCCCCTTAAATGTATGGTCTAGATATTATTCAAAAGAAAGATTGCAATCACATACACACACCCCCTCCACTGCCATGGAGTACTATGATGGTTAATTTTATGCCAATGTAGCTAGTGTCGAAGTCACTCTGAAGGTGTTTTTCAAATGAGATTAACATTTAAATTAGTGGATTTAAGGAAAGCAAATAGTATTCCGTAATGTAGCTACATCTCATTCAATCACTTGAAGGCCTTAAAAAGACTGAGGTTTTTCTCTCAAGAGAGGGAATTCTGCCTTCAGACGCAGCCGCCAACATCAACTTTTCCGGGGTTTCCAACCTCCCAGAATACTCTGTACATTGTGGACTTGTAGCAACCATGTGATTGATTCAATTCTTTAAAACAGATCACTCTGTTTCCATTTCTCTTTCTGGCTAGCTAACTAGTTCAATAAATAGATACACTGACAGATACACATCCTATTGGTTCTGTTTCTTGACTAATACAGGGTCTAATATAATTCAGTAAACCCTTTCCAAAAATAGTTCTATGATCAAAAACTATGTAAAAAGAAAAGTTACACAGTTTTCTTTAGGATAAACTGATAGAACTGTTTTATTTGGTGCCACAGCCAACTATCTTACAAATCTCCTGACAGTTTAGACTTGTATAAATCCTTTTACTAAACTAGAGGGGGAAAATCGAAGTTGAAATGACACCAGACTAAAATTTTCATTTGTGTTGATAAATATAATCCCAGTGAATAAGAACATTTTCTTTAAACTGTGAATAAAGGTAAACCCTCGTTCATCTGGCATATTTTTGGTTCATATTCTAGTGGCAATTCTTTGCAACGCAAAGGCTGATAAGTCTTCCCTGCCATCGCTGCCATGTTGCATACATGCTACCATCTGTCAATCTGGTGCTTTTCACAAACACTCAATCACACATATCAAGCACTTTCCCCTTGCCCCACTTCCCAATACCTCCCCACCCCACACACATATACACAGTGTTCCAAGAAAATGTCTTTCTTTCCACTATACTTTCTGCATTGCTCATTACAGAGGTCAAATAAAGTTCTCTAGTTGTAGCCTCGGTGACTAAAAAAAACTCAAAAAACTGTAGACTGTGTGCAGGTGACTACAGCTAGGATGAGAGGCCCTGTAAAGAAATACAGACAATAAAAGCAGCTGCTAGGTACCAACTGCAGCAGAAAGGCAGCTGCTTTCTTTCCATCGAGGTGTAGCAGAGCTCCCTCCTAGGCAGCAGTTGTTACACCAGCCATAGCTTCTGAGGCTAATCTCCCACCACCCCAACAATTATTTGGAGAACAAAAGGAAAATGACCGAGTTCCTCCCCAAATCAAGGACACACATAATGCATTTCCTTCTCTACATGGTTCATTCCTCAAGACAGGAGAATGTACATCTCGGAAGAAAGGAACGTACACTTGATTAATAGCAGCTAGTTCCACTTCAAAAAGATGAGATGGATCATTATAATTATTTTTGAAAGGAATAATTGTGGCTATTATTTCTGGAGTGGGGTCATCTCACATAGTTATTCTCAAGGTTTTATACTGCTATGCTTTAAATGCAGGAGTCTTTTGTTCTTCATATTATAATCAGGATCTTGGGGAAGGAGGGAATTCTCACTCTTCACACTTTTGCTTAGAATATATTTAAAATGTAGTGTTTGCTTTGGGAACAAAACACATATAAAAATCTTGCTTTCCTTGTAGCACCAAGATAGGTCATCATTCTGTGATAGATTCAGATACCCCTTGTTGGAAGGAGTAACAAAGAGAATTATTAAACCATGATCAAAGGCCAACTCTCACATGGTCTCCACGCTGTTAGTTTTGTGAAAGTCAAGTTATTATCACCTCTCCAGGAGAAGGGAATAGCAGGGAATGGGCAGAGAGGAGAATGACACAGGTCTGCAGAGGTGAGTGCTCAAAAAAAAAAACAAAAAAACCCCACAAAAACAAAACCAAAAAAATGCTCATCTTAGCTCCAGGAACCCTTAAAGAAGGAATTTCATTAAGTAAAATAACCTTTCAGTATCCCCTAGACTAAATGTGAAACATTTTTGAAAAGCATAAAATCCTTATTTATGGCAGGAATGTTTGAAATTCAAAAGATAAATGCCATTCGGAATGCAACCATGTTCTAGGTATCTAATATGTAATGGGACACAGCTGTAATAACAGCCACTGAACCTGGGGCTCTCTATATCATGTCATTAGCTGACTTGTTATAAGCCAATCTTCTAGTCCTTTTTATAAGGGCCACTGGGGTAAAAAATAAATATATCATGTACTGAACATCTGTGGTGCTGTCACAAATCACCACTCATATCAACTTTCAAGCTTATATCTTAGGCTATATACAACAGACTTTTAAAAGTGGAGATTAACAAAAAGTACAGATCAGGAACTCTTAAGTCTTTATTCCAAAAGAAAAAGGATACGGGAACGCTGTGGTTGTGCCATAGGTAACACAAATGGCACCTTTTCTATTGTTTTAGTATATTATTTTGGGTTTGAAACCATACATGCACTCTTGGTAAGATGCTGTAGGTGAATATTTTATATATGAGTTTTAAGTGAGGAAAGAAATGTCAAACTATTGACATTAAGTTATGAAAATCATGAATCAGGACTTAAGAACACACAATTATGAGCAGCGATTCCTGCTGGAGCCTTTTTAAAATAGAAATAAACTTATCTGGTCATATTAGAAGATATTTCTTTCATTTTCCAATGTCAAATAAAATATAATACACATCTCCTTTAAAAAGAACCAAGGGAAGGGAATAAACATTTGAAATAACTAGGAAATATAATCAGTTATAAAACATTTCAGAAAAAATTACACAAAACTGATTTATTTATGAAATAATTAATAATAATGAATATTAGTATAGTTCATCCATGCTCAGGTTCAGTCATGTCCAACTCTTTGCAACCCTTTGGATTGTAGTCTGCCAGGCTCCTCTGTCCATGGGGTTTTCTAGGTAAGAATAGTGGAGCGGATTGCCATTTCCTATTCCAGGGGATCACCCAACCCAGGGATCGATCCCATGACTCCTGTGTCTCTTGCTTTGTAGGCAGATTCTTTACCTGCTGAGTCTTTGGGAAAGCCCCAGTATAGTTAATATAGACTAGTTTTTGTAGAGAAGACATGGTTGGAAGGCAGAGATCCAGCTAGGAGTTATTTTATATAATCTAGGCTGGATGTGATGGGCTTCCCAGGTGGTGTTAGTGGTTAAAGATCCCACCTGCTAATGCAGGAGACATAAGAGACAAGGGTTCGATCCCTAGGTCAGGAAGATCCCCTGAAGGAGGGCACAACAACCCACTCTAGTATTCTTGCCCAGAGAATCCTACAAACAGAGGAGCCTGGAAGGCTACAGTCCAAAGCATAGTCCAACCCTCAAATTACAGGATTGCTTTAAAGCTTAAGTGTTGCCCATAAAATATACAATATGGTATTTGGCAAGAACCTGGTTCTCCACATTTGGTTGCTACTTTAAATAATAAACATAATTTTGTGCCTGTTCAACAGTTCCTGGGGCTATTATAGCAACCCAAAGGTATGCACAAATAAATACAAAATATCTAATGTCCACCACATGCGCTAAGTTGCTTCAGTTATGTCTGACCCTTTATGACCCTATGGACTGTAGCCCACCAGGCTCCTCTGTCCATGGGTTTCTGCAGGAAGAATACTGGAGTGGGCTGTCATGACCTTCTCCAGGGGATCTTCCAGACCCAGGGATCGAACCCGCGTTGCTTATGTCTCCTGCATTGGCAAGTGGGTTCTTTACCACTTGCACCACCTGGGAAGTCCCCTCAGTTCATTTAAGTAAGAAATAACTACTGACAATAGAAAAATGTTTATTATTAAAAAATATATAAAATCCTTCTTAAGATCTCATTCAGTATACTAAAACTAACAGCAAATAGTTATTTAAATACCAGCATTACCTGTGAAATGCATATAAATTTTTGAATTTTATTAAGTATGTTCCAAGAAGACAATCTTCCAACAGTGTATATGAAGACTGACCTGGATGAAAAATGGTGGATTGTTTCTTTATATGTAATTCCTTTAGTAGATTCTTTTTTTGAAACTAGTCAAGGCTATGGTTTCTCCCTTGGTCATTTATGGATGTGAGAATTGGGCTGTGAAGAAAGCCGAGCGTCAAAGAAATGATGCTTTTGAACTGTGGCGTTGGACAAGACTCCTGAGAGTCCCTCAGACTGCAAGGAGATCCAACCAGTCCATTCTAAAGGAGATCAGTCCTGGGTGTTCATTGGAAGGACTGATGATAAAGCTGAAACTCCAATACTTCGGCCAACTCATGCAAAGAGTTGACTCACTGGAAAAGATTATGATGCTGGGAGGGACTGGGGGCAGGAGGAGAAGGGGACCACAGAAGATGAGATGGTTAGATATCATCACCGACTTGATGGACATGAGTTTGAGTAAACACTGGGAGTTGGTGATGGACAGGCAGGCCTGGTGTGCTGAAATTCATGGGGTCGCAAAGAGTTGGACATGACTGAGTGACTGAACTAAACTGAATATTTGATAACTTTTAGAATTTTACAATTTAATTTGAAATATCTGTAATTATTTAAAAAAATAATGTTTTTAATTTTTTAATAGAGAGTGAGTAATAACTTTAAACTTTCCATGTGTGTTGTACTTTGCTCAGTTGCTCAGGGATCAAACCCAGGTGTGCACTATAGGCAGAGTCTATATCATCTGAGCCATCAGGGAAGCCCTTACGTAAACCAGGCATATTCAAATGAGATACAATTAAACTACACATACAACTGTCATTTAATTTGAATATAATTTAAAGTATGTTATTTCTTTTTTTTCTTTGAGTAGAAATATTTGGGATAGGGTACTGTTTTTCTTGCGAGGGGGGCATCACATAACAAAAAACAATCATAGGGTTTTAAAAATGTATCTTCTAGTAATAAAAAAGATGAAGCTATTACAGGTAATTTGGTATTATGTGTGAATTCAAAATAAATGTGTCCTTGGGTGGTTTCACTGAGCTGCTGATGCTTACTGAAGTCTCTTGGCAGTTGGCCTTGCCTCCCTTTTCTTGGCCAAACTAATCAATTTCATGCTGGTTTCTTAAACCCTTTAAGATCTCCTACTAAAATGAGAGCTCCTTGAAGATAGTAGCCGCATCTTAATCATCATTTTATCCACAGTGCATTCAGCACAGTACCTGCCATATAACAAGTCCTCAGTCAATCTCTAGGGAACTGAAAAAAACCAATTTAGTAAATAAATGTATTATGAACTGCCAAAGGAAACCAGGAGTTAGCTAAAAGTTATTTTCATCTATAAAAGCACATTTGTTGCTAAATGTTCCAAAAGTTCATTAATGATATTACTACCAAGTGTTGATCACTTATAAATACCAAGCACTGTAATTGCTTATGTGGGGAATTATTCTTGTCTTTACTTCATCTCCATGGAGACATAATCCTTATTTACTATATAACATAGTTAAGAGTAAAACTATCTAAGTTCAAATGATTTAGAAAAAAAATGACTTTTTTCTCTCAGATCTGTTAGATCTCACACATTTTTCAGAACTTACTCTTTCTAGAACTTTATATTCTTCTTGAGATATGTATACACACATAAACATATAAACACGAAAGCATACATATGCAAACAAAACAATAAGTTGTTGCAAAACCTAGTTCTTTATCTGGCTGTTTTATATTAGGACTTTAATAAATATCTGTCTTCTATCTGTAATAATAAGAATATATGAAAATAGCTTGGAATGGAAACATATCTCAAATAAGATTGATGAAATTCATTCTTAAATTTTTCAGAATAAGAACTTTAAACCAATTCTTCTACTATATTAATTCAAATTGAGAAACATGCTTGTTATATTTTAAATTTTAGTCTTTTTCTAGGAGTTGATTTTATATTAAGCAATATATTTCAGGTGTCAACTATGACACTCCCTCTCATTTTATTTAGTCCTCACAACAATCCATATGTG
Source organism: Redunca redunca (assembly GCA_006410935.1). NCBI lineage: Eukaryota > Metazoa > Chordata > Mammalia > Artiodactyla > Bovidae > Redunca > Redunca redunca. The sequence goes on from SJYQ01002819.1 coordinate 225,006, forward strand.
TATTAATGTATCCATGTCAAAAAGGATGTAAAGACTTCACATTAGTCGAGTCCCTGCCTTAAATTCATTTTAAAGCAATATTAGGAGTGAGTGCACAAACAAACCAAATTTAAGAATTAAAAAAATTTACTCACCTCACTGTAAAGTGGCAACACCTGGATTTACAACTGGATTTTTGAAACTGTCCTGAAACACTCTGCTTTTAAAATACTGCATTTTTTGGAAATCATTGATTCAATTGTAAGCAAGTACTGGGCATTTTCCCCATGAAAACATGATATATTTTGCATCATTTAGTTCCCTAGATTATACAACTGGAAAGAAACTTAGAAGTTATCCAGTCCAGCTGTTGAGTTTCAGGAAAGAGATGAAACAATAGCACTGATAAAAGTGACCTACTCAGTGGCCCAAACAGAGTGGGAGCAGAGAGGGGTATTCACCTCTATTGATATACATTCTACCACTCTTCCTGCCCTGACACAGAGCTCCACTTTAAAGTGATTTCTTGGACAAAACTGTGACAAGACACAGATTTTCTCTCCGAAGTTTTGTTATAATTATTTTTTTCCTACTGGAATGAAAATGAAAACTAGTTTGAGGTTATTTCTTGATAACAAACTGTCAAGATAAATGATTTTAAATTAACATTGACTGGTAGTAAATGTAATCTTTCAAAGCTACTTTAGAAGAGTTTTTATTGTTTGGTTTTGGCAAGAAAGATTTGGATAAATAACTTTTCAATAAGAATTCAGATTTAATTTCTTATCAAGATTGTTCAAATTATGCAAAATTTTGATTTCAAAGAAAAACAATCAAACTATCTATGTTCCAGGTAGTCATGAATTACAATAATATGGTAACCATCTTTACAGATTTATTTTTTCAGTCTTAATTATGCAAAGCCATAGGGAAAAAAAATCCCAACACTTAAGAGAAGGAACTTTGCAGATGTAAAATTGTGGGCAAGACATTTAACCACTTATAGTCATAAAATTGTTATCAGGATTAAATTAGATAATTATGTAATAGACTATAGTGCAGTGTTAGTCATATCAAGAGGATTTAGATCAGCAATTATTACTGGTGAAATGAGGTAGAAAATATGAGTTTCCCATTTTTTGGCCTCAGCATTGTTTGGTTTAGTGTGAATATTATAGAGTTTCAGGGCCCCAGTACATGGGGATGCCATACATAATAATTCTTTTAATTGAATACTTATCACGGCAATTTTATAGCAGATGGTGATATAGTCCCCTGAGAAAGGGGTGATTTTTTTCCAATTTGGACAACGGTGCTGTATTGATAGGATTATAAAGTGAGAATGCTGGGCTATATTATAGTCATTAACAGGAAGATAGTTTTTGAAGATACTGAAATATAATTAAGAGTTTATAAAGAAAGAGTTTGACTAGTGGTAGTAGGATTTTTGCTTTGAACATCAGAGCATCTTCTTCTTCTAAGTATTTGCATTTATTCAATTTCTCAATTATTTGCACATATTGCAATTATTCCCAAAGGATCTTCTATATTTAGCTTAACTCTAGAGGGGTAGAATATATTTAAAGATAAGTTATTATCTTCAATATGTTTTGATACTAGAAATTCTTATTTTGGTGGAACAACAACAATAGAAAGGTTTCTATCGAATACAATTTTTTTTTTTTTTTTAGCTCTGGGAAAGATTCAATGAATACAAAGTTCCCATTAAATGGTTATTTCTTCTTTTGCAATTTTTAAAAATAATTTGAATCAATTTATTTATTTATGTGTGTGTGTGTGTTTAGTTGCTAAATCATATCCAAACTTTTGCAACTCCATGGACTGTAACCCACCAGGCTCCTCAGTCAAAGGGATTCTCCAGGCAAGCATACTGGAATGGGTTGCCATTTCCTTCTTCAGGGGATCTTCCCAACCCAGAGACTGAACTTGCATCTCCTGCATCAGTAAGCAGATTCTTTACCACTGAGCCATCAGGTAAGCCCTCAACTTTTATATTTTAACTGAATTATAGTTGACTTGTAATGGTTCATGTGTACACACACACACACACACACACACACACACACATATATACTGCAAAAAGACAAAATGGTTGTCTGAGAAGGCCTTACAAATAGCTGAAAAAAGAAGAGAAGCTAAAGGTAAAGGAGAAAAGGAAAGATAGACCATTTGAATGCAGAGTTCCAAAGAATAGCAAGGAGAGATAAGAAAGCCTCCTCAGTGATTGGTGCAAAGAAAGAGGGGAAAAAAATAGAATGGGAAACACTAGAGATCTCTTCAAGAAAATTAGAGATACCAAGGGAACATTTCATGCAAAGATGGGCTCGATAAAGGGCAGAAATGGTATGGACCTAACAGAAGCAGAAGATATTAAGAAGAGGTGGCAAGAATACACAGAAGAACTGTACAAAAAAGATCTTCACGATGAAGATAATCACGATGGTGTGATCACTCACCTAGAGCCAGACATCCTGGAATGTGAAGTCACTCATCACTACGAACAAAGCTAGTGGAAGTGATAGAATTCCACTTGAGCTATTTCAAATCCTGAAAGATGACGCTGTGAAAGTACTGCACGCCATATACCAGCAAATTTGGAAAACTCAGCAGTGGCCACAAGATTGGAAAAGGTCAGTTTTCATTCTAATTCCAAAGAAAGGAAATGCAAAAGAATGTTCAGACTACCACACAATTGCACTCATCTCACATGCTAGCAAATTAAGGCTCAAAATTCTCCAAGCCAGGCTTCAACAGTATGTGAACCGTGAACTTTCAGGTGTTCAAGCTGGTTTTAGAAAAGGCAGAGGAACCAGAGATCAAATTGTCAACATCCACTGGATCATTGAAAAAGCAAGAGAGTTCCAGAAAAACATCTATTTCTGGTTTATTAACTATTCCAAAGCTTTTGATTGTGTAGATCACAACTATCTGTGGAAAATTCTGAAAGAGATGGGAATAGCAGACCACCTGATCTGCCTCCTGAGAAATCTGTATGCAGGTCAAGAAGCAACAGTTAGAACTGAACATGGAACAACAGACTGGTTCCAAATTGAGACAGGAACATATCAAGGCAGTATATTGTCACCTTGCTTATTTAATTTTTATGCAGAGTACATCATGAGAAACACTGGGCTGGATGAAGCACAAGCTGGAATCAAGATTGCCAGAGGAAGAAATATCCATAACCTCAGATATGCAGATGACACCACCCTTTTGGCAGAAAGTGAAGAAGAACTAAAGAACCTCTTGATGAAAATGAAAGAGGAGAGTGAAAAAGCTGGCTTAAAACTCAACATTCAGAAAACTAAGATATGGCATTTGTTCCCATCACTTCATGGGAAATAGATGGGGAAACAGTGGAATTGGTGGCAGACTTTATTTTTGGGGGTTCCAAAATCACTGCAGATGGTGACTGAAGCAATGAAATTAAAAGATGCTTGCTCCTTGGAAGAAAATCTATGACCAACCTAGACAGCATACTAAAAAGCAGAGATGTTACTTTTCCAAGAAAATCCATCTAGTCAAACTATGGTTTCCCCAGTAGTCATGTATGGGTATGAGAGTTGGACTATAAAGAAAGCTGAGAGCCAAAGAAATGATACTTTTGAGCTGTGGTGTTGGAGAAGACTCTTGAGAGTCCTTTGGACTGCAAGGAGATCCAACCAGTCCATTCTAAAGGTCAGCCCTGGATGTTCTTTGGAAGGAATGATGCTAAATGAAACTCCAGGACTTTGGCCACCTCATGAGAGGAGTTGACTCATTGGAAAAGACTCTGATGCTGGGAGGGATTAGGGGCAGGAGGAGAAGGGGATGACAGAGGATGAGATGGTTGGATGGCATCACTGACTCAAAGGACATGAATTTGAGCAAACTCTGGGAGTTGGTGATAAACAGGGAGGTATATACATATATATATATATATATATATATATATATTATATATGTTTCTCTGTGTGTATGGATTCTTTTTCACATTCTTTTTCTATTATAGGTTATTTCAAGATATTGTGTATAGTTCTTGTACCATACTTTGTTAACACTAAATGCTTTAGATAACACCATGTTTTCTTCTCTGGATGGTTGTTATTTCTGTTCTTATGAGCACTTTTTAGAAGTCAGCAGGAAAAGAGTAACCATAATTCTCCAGACACAAGTCTGCTTCATTTACTGTAATTGTATTAAAGATCAGAAATGAAAATGGGATGAGATTTCAATATAGAACCTGGAAGCCCCCAAACTGTCTCCCTTTGCTCCTTTTCCCTACAGTTGTGACTTTAAGCTCACATAAAGGTTCTGAATAACTGTCAGGACAATATATGGCTGTGCTTTTGTTCAGCTTATTGTTCATGCTGCAGATACGTAATATGCCTCCGTACCAGGGTGTGATGGCTGAAAGGCATCATTAATGTGTTAAATGATATGGAAGGCTTCAGGCACACTAGGACACATCATGACAGAATGATATTCCCAGATGCACAGGTCTCTGCCTTGATTTCAAATCAGAAAGAGAAGCTAAGTTACCACACAAGCAAAATACGCAATGGAAAGTAACAATGCATATATTCACTTGTTATCTCTGGGCTCGATTCAGACCTCACTTGTTTGTTGTGAGAAATAAAAGGTAAGGCTTCAATCCTTAGGGTTTATTAATCACACACATGAAACAGCAAGAGGAGGATTCATCAGAGTTCATTACTGGAATCTGATTTCCTCTACTTTGTAGCTGATTTTCAGTATATTTTGACTTTCTAATTTGCTATACTGATGCTATCAACACCTTCCTTCATGCTCAGACAGAAGGCATGTAGATGGTCTGATATCTGCTTCCAGGGTACAGAACTACATGGCCGCATACATTTCTATAGAGGCTATATTAATATGTGTCCATACTTTAACAGCAGATCTAAGCTGTAAACTTTTTCACTTTTATTTTGAAATGTTTACTTCTTCACCACTTCTAAAGCCTGCTTGGCTGTCTTTGACACCAGATATTCCTCTGTCATATCTATAAATGCTTCTTCTAAATCCCAATAGAACAACAACGTGGACAGAGGAAGTAAACTTTAGAATAAAGATTTTAAAATATCTGCTTTATCAACAAATAAAAATTTGACTAGCTTCTAAATGTAGCCAAAGTGCTCATTTCTAAAATGTGCATTATTTATTCAAGATATATTAAACTATTTCTCCTATTCATAGATGCTGTTACCTTGTTCTGTGAAATAGCAGGTAACAAACATATAAGCTAGTAAGCTTTAAAGACCTTTAGAGGAAGTAAGCTGATATGTGTGCTTAAAGGGCAAAGAATGTTTTGGCTGATTTAAATTGTACCAGTAACAAAGTTCTAAACTATAGTCCTAGAATCACAAAAAGTAAATGAAACAGAAAATTTATGAGTGGATTTCCAGCTCAATCCCTTTATATGATGGATAGTAATTTTTAACTGGGGGAAAAAAAAAAGACATTTGCCTTTGATCATTAAATTAAGTGGGCTTTCCTGGTGACTTAGATAGTAAAGGATCTGCCTGCAATGCAGGAGACCTAGGTTTGATTTCTAGTTTGGCAAGATCACTTGGAGAAGGAAATGGAATTCCACTCTAGTATTCTTGTCTGGAAAATCCCCAAGAACAAAGGAGTCTGACAAGCTACAGGCCCTGGAATCGCAAAGAGTTGGACCGGACAAAGCAACCTCAGATATGTAGATGACACCACACTTATGGCAGAAAGCAAAGAAATAAAGAGCAAAGTGAAAGAGGAGAGTGAAAAAGTTGGCTTAAAACTCAACTTTCAGAAAACTAAGATCATGGCATCTGGTCCCATCACTTCATGGCAAATAGATGGGGAAACAGTGGAAACAGTGACAGGCTTTATATTTTGGGGCTCCAAAATCACTGCAGATGGTGACTGCAGCCATGAAATTAAAAGACACTTGCTCTTGGAAGAAACGTTATGACCAACCTAGACAGAATATTAAAAAGCAGAGATGTTATTTTGCCAGCAAATATCCATCCAGTCAAAGCTATGTTTTTTCTAGTAGTCATGTGTGGATGTGAGAGTTGGACTATAAAGAAAGCTGAGCACCGAAGAATTGAGGCTTTTGAAGTGTAGTGTTGAAGACTCTTGAGAGTCCCTTGGACTGCAAGGAGATCAAACCAGTCCATTCTAAAGGCAATCAGCCCTGAATGTTCATTGGAAGGACTGATGTTGAAGCTTGAAACTCCACTCCTTTGGCCACCTGATCCGAAGAACTGACCCATTGGAAAAGACCCTGATTCTGGGAGTGACTGAAGGCAGGAGGTGAAGTGGATGACAGAGGATAAGATAGTTGGATGGTATTACTGACTCGATGGACATGAGTTTGAGTAAGCTCCAGGAGTTGGTGATGGACAGGAAGGACTGGCATGCTGCAGTCCATGGGGTTGCAAAGATTCAGACATGACTGAGTAACTGAACTGAACTGAACGACTAAGGATGATACAGGCTATTCTGTTTAGAGCCAAGGCTAAGAATGCTTTCCTTATGTCAGGAAGTAATGGTCCTTCAACAGGAAATCTAAATAAAATTAAGTCAACCCTTCTGTTTTTTTTTAATAATATTGTTTACCAGTCATTTTTCACTGGGGTGGCAACAATGAAACTCCTAGAGAGATATCAAGCACCTGAAAAAGTCCTACCCATAAGTATTGATTCCTTTTCCCATCTTATTTTTGTATCTGGCTTAATTTACAGAAAATGGCTAATTTATTCATTACTGTAGATAAGAACTATGTTATAGATAGAAACTGAAGGTAAACAAAACATTAGTTTATTTTTGCCAAAGGAACATCATAGAAGAACTGACAAAAATTGATTAATATCTGCAGATAAGATCATGATGTGGATAGATGTGAGTGTTCTAATTTTTGACAAATTTATTGAGGTTATTACTTTAGGAAGTTCACAGTGAAGTATTTAGGGGTAAAGGGGCATGATATCTACAATCTACCCTCAAGTGGATTAGAAATAAGTATTTATTTACACAGAAGGTGATGAGGGAGAGTATGATAGAGCAAATGTAGTAAAATATTAAATTTTAGGAAATCTGGCTTAAGGTACTGATTCCCAACCTTTTTGGCACCAGAGACCAGTTTCCTGGAAGACAATTTTTCCATGGACGGCGGGGTGGGATGGTTACTGGATGATCCAATTAGATTATGCTTATTGTGCACTTTATTTCTATTATTATTTATTTGTGATATGTAATGAAATTATTATATAGCTCACCATAATGCAGCATCAGTGGGAACCCTGAGCTTGTTTTCCTGAGCTCAGGCAGTAATGGCAGTAATGCAGAGCTTCATATAAATACAGATGAAGCTTAGCTCACTTGTCTTTGCTTACCTCCTACTATGCAACCTGGTTCCTAACAGGGCCAGTACCAGTCCATGACCCTGGGGCTGGGGAACCCTGGCTTAAAGTATATACACCTATTGTGTACATTGGTACTATTTGCAAGACTTTCATACATGTGAACAAATTGAATTTTATGATAAAACTATACACACACACACACACACACACACACACATTTATATATATACTCATATATAGAACTCCAGTAGGATAAATTGGAAAAGGAGAGACAAGTCTATTTACTCCAGGGAAGTACAGGAATCAAGATAATCTTCATAGAGGAAAAAAATAAATGTAAATGGAACTAGAAAAAAACATTAAAAAACACATGCTTGGAACAAAAAATTCAAAGTTTAGGGATATGTGGAAAAAGAAAATACTGGAGTGATACCAGGGCCTCGAGAATGGAGGGACATCTTTTTCAACTATTGTAAACTGAGTGAAACACAGTGGCATTTACCTCAGCCTCGTGATAAGTCTCTAGTCAGTTGTAGGACTGCAAGCAAAAAAATTCTAAGACTTATTGTACTTTAATGTCAACAATCTGGCAATCAAGAATCTAAATAGGAAAAGACCAAAGATTCCTAAAACTTTTTTTTTCTGTGGAATGTAGGGCAAGAAATTTTTAAATGCCACTTTATATTTCAGAATTATAATTGCAGATAATACAAATACTCATTTAAATCCAATGATGTAATTCTTTCACTATAATTCAGGGATTCACATGTGAAGAATTATATTTATTGACAATGTTCTCTGCTTTTTTAAAAATTAAGCTTTTTAAAACAGATTGAATGAGGCTACTCTTCACTCATAATACGTTTCCATTTACTATCTCACTACCTACATACCAGTTTCTGGGCCTTCATTGTATATTCAACCTGATATCCTTTTATCCTTTAACAAGATCCATCTCCTCATCTCAGTCTAGACATCCTACTACCCAGGAAACTCAATTCCAATATATATAGATATACAAGTCCTTTATTTGATTTACTTCTATTTTTCAAAGTATATCTAAATTGTTTTCTCAAAAATTTTCCTAATATCCTTTAATCATCACTTCTTAACTCATTGTATTATATAGTATCTTCTGCATTGAAATATACTTGTTGATCCATTAACCCTTTTCACAAATTGCTCAGTGGAGAGAGTTTGCTGAGCAACATGATATTCTGATTTTAATTAACAAAGTTAAGTCAAATTCCCTTTTATTTTAGAATCTCAAAATAATTAAAGGAGGACTATTATATTTCATGGTATTGTTTATTTATAAACATTATGACAAAAACCTTAAAATCTTACACTCAGTGTGGGGAAAAGTATGAATATACAAAACAATTCAAAGGAAAAATTAATAGCATGTGAATACTTCTTAAATGTTAAATGTAGAAGATAAACCAAAGATGACACTTGAAAAAGTGTTAGAAACTGGCAAACTGAGGAAAATGGTAGTCCCATTAACAGAGCAAAAAAAAAAAAAAAATTAAGGTGAGAGAGTGGTTTGAGAATCAATGTTTTCCTTGTTGGATGGTGGACATTTCCAGTAATTAATCACTCATTCATCAATAAACATTTAGGTGAACACAAGGTGATAGAAGGCCCTGTCTGAAGTCTGAGAATTACAAATGTGAATATAAGGCAAGGTCCAAGGCATGTGTACTCAGTCGTGTCCAACACTTTGCGACCGCATGGTCCATAGCCAGCCAGGCTCCTCTGTTCATGGAATTTCCCAGGCAAGAATACTGGAGTGGGTTGCCATTTCCTTCTCCAGGGAATCTTCCTGACCCAGGGACTGAACACACATCTTTTGAGTATCCTGCACCGGCAAGCACATTCTTTACCAGCTGAGCCACCAGGAAATCCCAAGACAAAGTCCAGGCCTTTATGAAATACACACTTTTCCTAACAATTGCATTCACTTTAACAGAAAGATGCAAATAGGAAATTATAACTGATTCTCAGGAAGGCATTTTTGTAGAGTGAGGACAGAAACCAGACTGGACTCTGAATGAGAGAACAAGACAGAAGAAAATATCAAAACTTAGTTTGAAAAATAGGAGAAAATAGGATAAAATCACGAAGAGTAAAACAATTTGGAATGAGCACCCGTGTGTGTATGTGTGTGTTTGAGTGTGTGTTTATTGTTGTTGCAGATGCTTGTGGAATTATTGGTATCTTCCTCTAAGATGAAAAAGACTTGTGCAACATAAAAGGCACAGACAAAGAGCCAGAAGAATGTTTGTCTAAGATGTTAGCAGGGGAAGTGATTTGCTTGAGAGGACACTGTTTAGAATCAGGAGTCAATGGAAGTTAGTGTGTAGCAACAGGAGGGATAAGATTTAGAAAAGCCAGTAAGAGAGCTTTTCTTTTCCCTCAACTTTATGGTCTTAGTAAGTTAGGCAATGTAAGGTGAAAAACACACTGCTGTGTGTCTCTTGCACACAATACTTCACTTGTGGCTACTGAATGTTTGGGGATTTTCTCCACACCAAGCAATCTTACAACACCAGTTGGGTGTCCTACGATTTAATTCAATTCTGACACTAAATACCTGGAGTTTGCATCAAATCTCAAAGGTTAAGGGCTTTAGTCCCAGAGTGAAGTGAGTGAAGTCGCTCAGTCATGTCCAACTCTTTGCCACCCCATGGACCGTAGCCTACTAGGCTCTTCCCTCCATGGGATTCTCCAGGCAAGAGTACTGGAGTAGGTTGCCACTTCCTTCTCAAGAGGATCTTCCCGACCCAGGGATCGAACCCGGGTCTCCAGCATTCCAGGCAGATGCTTTAACCTCTGAGCCACCAGGGAAGCCCAAGACCTCCCCAAACCCCCTTTCAGATACTAATCTCAAGTCTAGGTTTTATTGTGCTTTTGGCCCACCAGGTATAAATCAGAGGTTTCCACAACCCACTATTAATGTTCAATTAATTTACTAGAGCAGTTCACAGAACTTAAGAAAACATTTTACCTACTAGATTTATACTTTATTATATAAAAGAATAACTTGGGAAACATCAGATGAAGACATGAACAGGGCAAGGCACTGGGCAGAGAATTTCAAAATTTTTTCCAGACACATTAACTAATAACACATCTACCCAGAAACACTCTGGATCATGTCCTTTGAGTTTTTAAGGAGGCTTCATTACATAGGCATGATTGATTACCTCATTGACCAGTGATGACTAAACTCTATCTCTGGCCCTCTGTTGGACTGCAACAGAGATAAAACCAGTCAATCCTAAAGGAAATCAACCCTGAATATTCATTGGAAGGACTGATGCTGAAGCTGAAGCTCCAATACTTTGGGCACCTGATGCGAAGAGCCACGTTATTAGAGAAGATCTCGCTCCTGGGAAAGATTGAAGGCAAAAGGAGAAGAGGGAGGCAGAGGATGAGATGGTTAGGTAGCATCACCGACTCAGTGGATACGAATTTGAACAAACTCTAGGAGATGGTGGCGGACAGAGGAGCCTGGCATGTTACAATTCATGGGGTGTGACAGTCCAAAGAGTTGGACATTACCTAGCAACTGAACAACAGCAACTAGACTCTCCACCCTCCTCAGAGGCAAAGTTGAGGAGTGGAGTGGCTAAAAGTTCCAACTCTCTAATCACATGGTCAGTTCCCCTGGCAAATAGCCACCATCCTCAGGGGCTTTCCAAAGTGAACTTCCAAATTTCACCTTATTAAGGTAGACTTAACTATGACTGAAAGGGGTTTTTAATGTATAACAAAATACCCTTTATTGCTCTTATCACTTAGGAAATTCCCTGAGTTTTAGTTCTGTGCCATAAATTGGGACCAAGACCAAATATATATTTCTTGCTATAAATCACAATGTCTCAGAGGGAAAATCATCTGTGTAGAATGAGGCAGTAAGGGATAAGGTTAAATTTGGGGAAGAGTGGAGATGATAAAGAAGATCTGTTGCAGAATAACCCTAAGAAACTCTGTGATAAATGACTGAGAAGCAAAGACTAAGTTTATTGTCGGTGGCATAGGTCATGGCAGATTTTCCTAGGAAAGTCCCCCTCTATCTCAAAGACAGCATTTCTTTTTGTAGCTATATGGCGTGAATTACAGAATGACAGAAAGAACACGAGAATGAAGTTGAAACTGGAGTTGGATTTGGGAGCCTTAAGTAGAAGTTTGATAACTTGATTAAAAAACTGAAAAAGCTTCTTGGATCTCAGTTTTTACAAAATGAGGGTAAGGTGGATCTCAAAACTTGAAAGCCAGTAGATTCTCTTTAGTGTCCCCTCTTCTTGTCTGAGATTGTTACATGCTATAGGATAGTGAGGAAAGGGCAGATTCTATGATGCAAGTTGAGAATAAACAGACAGATATTCCACTAGCGGAATGACTTTTCCAGAACTGAAAGGTAAATATACTCATTCAAAGAAGTGAACAAGAAGTAGCAATTTATCCCAAGGTATAACTTTACAGGTTTTCCGTTCTGCAGTCTGCAGTTCTTTCTGTACATGTTTGAGTGATGGATTCATGGATATAATCTTTATGTAGAGACCATGCTTTTTATCTCACTGACATACTTTGTGAACGTATTAAGAGCTGGGAACTAACATCCGAATTTACAACATAATCCTCTACAATTTAGAAGGTGCCTTATCGTGTGGTCATCACATGGCATTTACAATGTAATCAAGAGAAAAATCAACAAATTCAATCTCACAAACTAAATTAAAAAAGACACATTCATGTTTCCCCTTTATAGCCATGTCAGAGATAGAGCGGATAGGAGGAATTTAAACACCAGGCATCATAGCTGTCATAGCCATATCTTTCTAGAGTTAGGGAGCTCATTTCTCAAGGCTACAAGTCCATTAACCTTCACAAGAGCAAAAATAAAGCAAAACAATGAAACACTCTGGAGAACTGGCATTGCTTCTAATCTTGCTTATATATCTCACCGTAGGGATTTAAAGATGCAACAAAGACCTCTTCTTCCCCAGGCACAAAAGTGACACAGACTCCCTGAAATAAATATATAAAATGCCTCATGGTACAGGTCGTAGACATATTTGTGATTTTTCTGAAAAATGAGAGGGGGCGTTAGGAAAAGTAACTGATATCATTCTTGTTGAATCTTTGTCTTACCCAGTGATTTGCAACTGGGAGGACCAAAGTATCAACCCCATTTATTTTTTAAAGTCTTGGTCTTCTCTTGGTTGCCACTTTACCTAGATTCATTCACTGTATATATCTGGAACTATTAGTTTCCTGATAAATGCATTGTCAGAAAGCCAGAGGTCAATGATAAGATAGGAAGCAAGGAGAGCTTGCTTGTTTTTATACATTTCTGTTTGACTTGGGAGATAATTATAAGGCAGATTGATGCTCCTATTTTAAACAAGGTAGTAAATCAGAGTAAAATATGGGATTCAGGAGAGCCATTTGCCACATAATTATAATTTCTTAAAATTCCTGCATTCATTGAATATGAGAAGCTGTAATCATGTGATACATAGCAACAACATTACTCATCTTTTTTTTCTTTCATGGAAGACAGTTAAATAAACTTAAGTTACAAATCTTTAAATATTATTAGTTACAAAGTTTAAATATCATTAACTGAAGCAAAACAAAAGCATATGTTGCTTGATCTGAGACCTACCTTCTAGTGGGAGAGATTACAGATTCAGTAAGGAAGATTAAAATAATGATTAAGTGTACTTCATTAAAAAGTCATGTCTTTTCCACAAATAAACTTTATTTATCACCATGAGACAAGTAGTATTATCAAAATTTCATCAATATAGGGGACTAGAAAAAATGTGGGAACAAAAGGGGGGTTTAGAATCAGAAAGCGACACAGTTAAGCATGGACCCTGCCAGGGGTTATATTCAAAACACATATCAACTGGCATGGCAGGGACATGGAGCCTTCAAGTTGGAAGTTCCAGCACAGGGATCTAGAGACCCCGCTGATGCCAGGATTTATCATTATGGTTGCTGGATTAAGGGAGAGGAAGAAGGGGGACCTGAGGTACTGATATAGAAATGCCTCTAATGCCAAGATTTATCCCTTGATTGCTAGACTACGGGGGAAGAAAATGGAGGACCTGATATATTGGGTTTAGGGACCCTCTCAGGGTACTTGAGGAATTATCAAGTACAGTACATTTCTATGCTCACCTGCAGAAGTAACTGTACTTGCTTTTAACCAGCGTGGAAATAAGTACGCAATTTTACCCACCAGCAAAGTCATACTCGTGCATACTTGCTGGATATTAATCCTGATGATATACTACTTTTGTACTTTTGTAGTTTAACTAAATTCCCTGAGTCAGACAAATGAAAGAAAGTGATGAGTTCCCTGGCTAGTTATTTGGCTGCTCTAAGACCTCTTCTAGCTGATAAAATGTAGTCATCTTTCCTTTCTCTTTCCTTCTGACATTCAGTATTCATATCTTCAAAGCAAAGAACAAAATTTGCTCGAGAGCTGGGGGACTTCCATAATTTAAACCAAATGCAGAAAAGAAGCTGAGTTTACACTCAATCCTAACTTCCAGCTCGGGGAGCGTGCCCCTGGGAGCAGACGAGAGGGTCTGTAGTTCCGGTTGAAGCATCCTCAGAGTGCCACCCTTTTCTTCTTTTCCCCCCTTTTTGGCTCCAATGTTTCTTTGCTTGAATAAAAATTATACACTAATATCTCTGAATTGAATTGCTTGAAATGTATCTTTAATTATGCTATCTTATAGGAATAGTTATGCACAATAAATATCTATCAGCTTAATTTTGCACGAGCTTTGTTGATTTCATTTTATTCATTCATCCTAGTTATCACCTTTGAAAAATGATTGCCTTATTTTAAAGGGATATCACTGGTAAATCTCTGTATACTCTACAAAGTGTAACTGTTCGATATGTTTGAGAGAATCTCAACTAAAACCCTATCAACAGTTCTGGACACAGAACTGTTAAAGAAAACCATAATAAATAAATCACAAAAAGAAGATTTAAAGAGTGATCGAAGATTCAAAGAGTGATCAAAGATTTAAAGAGTAAATTTACAGGATTTACTAACTGTAAAGAAAAGAGAAATGTTGTGAATGTAAGGAAAAAGTGAGACATTTGTGTGCTTAATTTTTCCATTCTACATTAAAGGTTTTTGCTTATGATCGGGCAGTATAGCTTTTCTTTTTGACTAGGAAAAGATTGTCAGAGGAAAATATAGTTGGTGAAATCACCAAAAAAATGTATACCTAGAAATTTTTTATGTCAATGATTAAAACTATTTTCCAGCAAGATCTCTTTTTACAAGTTTCTCCTCAAATTCCATATTTTTAATTTTAAGATACAAATTGTGCCTATTAAATAAAATGGATTTATTTTCTTCTTTTTAATTAATCAGAGAGTTTTAACTATCTGAGCTATACTACTCAGAGCTTCTGGGAAGCATAAAATAACTGATCAACTATACACAGATAAAATTATAACTAAGGTAAAGATATTTATAGCTTTAAATATCCTGTATATGCTTTCCCAAGCTTGAGCCAATGTTCTGTTTAATTCTTGAAAATATGGAAATGTTGCAAGGAACCCTACAAGAACTATCTCCAGAGCCCCAAATATTTAAAAAGCTTTCAAATTGTTAAGTGATGGATTAAACTAGTTTAAAATCATCTAACAAATATGATTTATTTTCACTCTGAAGAATGAAATTGAGCTAGTTAATGTACCCTAACTGCCCAAAAGTGGTAGAAGAAAATATCCTTTTCACATCTTTTTTCACCTGCCCTTTCTTCCACTCTTTTCTGTTGAAACTGTTACTTGGCTCTGAGATGGCAAAAGAGGAAGCACCCAGCATGTACTCACCAGCCTGGTTAGTTGTGATGCTGACTGCAGCAAACTGTCTTGGTGGTGAGCTCAGCTCTGACACCCCGTTAATGGCATCGATCTCAAAGGTGTAGTTAGTGTGTGCCAGGAGGTCTGTCACTGTCACCGTAGTGTTGGTGAGTCCAAACTGTCGAGGGAGGAAGCGGACATTTGGACTGCACGGCTCACACTGTTTTACATTCCACCCACATTTTTTACATATGATGTTGAAGGTAACATCTTTCCGGCCTCCTGTGTCCAGGGGCCAACTCCAGTCCAGGATAACCGAGGTCTCGTTTATATTAGATATCACATTTCTCGGTGCAGACGGAGGTCCTGCAAAGTAGTTCAACAAAGATTAATGAGCCTCACATTGGTTTTCTACTACAAGGGAAAAGATAATTTACAATGGAACTGAAAGAGGTAAATAACCATCTTGTCTTTTATTTTATACTTTTAATTCGTCCTTAGAGGATCCGGGAGATTATAGACACATGGATTCCAGAGGACTGTCCTCCTCAGTCTATGAATGGGGGAGTTTGGACTCCAGGTTGCAGATGCATTCACAAAGTCCAAGGAAGGAATCTACCACTAAATTCAATGCCCTTGTGAATAGTTATGAAAACCTCAGTATTAGTTTTATAAATCTTAGTTCATTTTCCCTGTGACCTATGACCAACACATAACAAGAGGGAATAGAAAAGTAAAAACACAAATCCCATGCCTATAACCTCCCCTACCCTGTCAAAATAATGCAAGATCTAAAACAAGATAGAGATTTTTTTTTTCTTTATAGGGGTCCTGTTGTAGGAAGTGATTTAAAAACTAATTCATTCTATGTGATAAATGTTGCATTTGTGGTGAGCCAAGCATGGAGAGTGAAGCAGAGAAAGCTTTTAATTTGCACATGGATAACAGAAGGAAATGGGCCAAATGCTAAAAACAAAACTAAACAAAAAACAGAATAACAAGAAGAAAAAAGTAAATAAAGCAAACATGGAGGCATGGGTTGCAGCAAAACTACTCACGGGTACAAGCCATGGATGGAGGGTCTTTGTCTGCTCGGAAGTAATTATTTTCACACCTGCAGTTCACTGAACCATCTTCGTGAGTAGAACTGTGAGGTGGACACTTAGCACACTTCATATTACCATCTGAAGCCTTGTAGAAACCCGGGCGACAAGCTACAAACAAAATGACTCTTTTAAAATTCTGTGATAAATTTGAAAGTGTATCCTTGAAAATACATCAAACAGATTTCAGGAGGCTAGGGCATGCATTTATCATGAATAAATCCTTTTTTTTTTTTTTCCCTCCCAGAAATCACAGAAGCAAATAGTGTGGCCCAATATAGTTTCTCCATGTATATGTTTGTATTTGCACCAAATGTTAAAAGTTGGGGGGGGGGCACCCACAAGAGTTAGATTATTTTGGCACTAGAGTGTGATGAAATTTCCAGTTCATGTTTTCACAGCTTTACTTGGCATTGGACCATTTGTGGAGAAAATAAAGCAAAGCCATGTCATTATGCAGCCATTTCCTTTTTAAACATGATGCAATGTGCAGTCTCTCCTCTGCAGTTAGCACTGTATTACGTACCCACTTGTTTTCTAATCAGTTTATGTGTAAACAATTTTATTCTCACGAATTGTAAACTGAAGGAAGAAATCATGGCTTTGTCTATATTTTAAGGTTCTTTATATACAGATCTCCTGAGCGATAACATTTTTGGTCTCTCTTGACAGTGTCATTCCTTAACTTCTCTGGTAATGGCTGAAGATAAAGATTTTAATATATTTCCTTATTTGTATCTCAAATACATAGGGAGGTATAATTTATATTTAAACTAATGTACATGTGAATATTTACTAGATTAAAGCTTTTTAAAATAATCACGTTATCTTTCTTCCTGGTAGTATCTCTGAATGATGTGTGTTTCTTTCTTTTCTTTTTTTAGCTCAATGAATTGGTTACCAGATATTGATTTCAGCTGCCCATTTAGAATTCACCATTTATTTACAACTTTTACAGAAATGTCTCCATTATAGTCTTTTCATTTCATCTGATATAAAATTTAAAATGTACTGTTTCATTTGGTCCATTTTCATAATTATAGTGAGAACTGAAACCATAGCGAAAATCCTAACAAAAATCCCTTGACATTCCTTTGAAGAAGAAATTCAGGATCTTTAGCTTTAATTTCTTCTAGATTATCTTTGGAAGCCAGTAATTTCTTAAGTCTCTAAAACTCAGTTTCAAAGCTACACGGAGATTTGATGGCTTAAAGCACTTAGATAATAGAACCTATAGACTATGATTGAATTCCAAATTGTTAATATCAACTTCATATTGTGAATAAGAGGTTATTTACATTTAAATAAAACCTGTATGAATAAATCTTAACTTTTAAAATCACTAAATGCATATTGAAAGATAACACACTGTATAATAGTGTATCTTCCTATTGAACACTTCTTGGGAGACAGCACTGCTGAAGAAAATACACTGACAAAGCAAAAAATTAGATTAACTTAAAATAATAGTTCTTGGGTAGAGAAGATCCCCTGGAGAGGAAATGGCAACCTACACCAGTATTCTTGCTTGGAGAATCCCATGGACAGAGGAGCCTGGCAGGCTATAGTCCATGGGGTCAGACATGACTTAGCAATTAAACAACACACAACAAAATGACAGTAATCGTTAATCTAGTCTTACTGTTTTCAAATTCCTACTAAGAATGGCTGCTCTAGGATCATATTACATTAAACTGAATAACTTTTGGTTCTATATTGAGAGTCACTCAGATTCTATTGCCCTAACCAAACTTGAGTGAGTGAAGTGAAAGTTGCTCAGTTGTGTCCAACCCTTTGTGATCCCATGGACTACAGTCCATGGAAATCTCCAGGCCAGAACACTGGAGTGGGGAGCCATTCCCTTCTCCAGAGGATCTTCCCAACCCAGGGATCAAACCCAGGTCTCCCACATTGCAGGCGGATTCTTTACCAGCTGAGCCACAAAAGCAGCCTTAACCAAACTTAGATTAGGATTATAAACTTTGAACATTGTCCTTAAATACTGATTAGGAAGGTCCCCTCATATCTTGTGTCATATTGCCTCAGGGGGAAATGATATAAAGTCTAAACAAATTATGCATTTAACTTCTGGTTTCAATTTAGCTCATCACTGAAGTGCATTTGAATTTGCAAGAGGACATTGCTGAGACTCTAAAAGATTAAGTTGCAGTGTTCCAAGTACTTTGTTATTTTGTTTGCTTGTAAATTTATCTCTTTGTTTTTGTTTGAGTCTTTTATGGTTTTTACAACATTTAGCATAAAGGTATTCACTAAACACTCAATCATTTTTTGTTAATATTATAAATGGCTATGTATCTGATACTTAAAGAAAAGACAAGACAGTCTTCGCTACAGCACCCCAACACAGAATTTCTGGTAGTATTGAAAGTAGCTAGTTATTAAACCTAGAAGTTAAGAGTATAACTTGAGCTAATAACCAGACTTGATCTATTTTTGAGTAAATAATAACCTTGGAGATGAGAACAGTAAAAGTAAGGTAGGTAATACGTGTTAGTTGCTCAGTCACTACTGACTCTTTGCGACCCCATGGACTGTAGCCCACCAGGTTCCTCTGTCCATGGAATTCTCTAGGCAAGAATACTGGACCAGGGTGACATTCCTTTCTCCAGGGGATATTCCCACCCCAGGGATGAAACTCAGGACTCCTGCATTGCAGGTAGATGCTTCACCATCTGAGCCAATGCAGTTTAATATATATCTGTCAGTCATCAACTTTTGTCCAGGCTCCTTCTTAGTCTTGAAGATACTAATGTCCCTAATTTTGTCCATCCCCAAAATGCTTTTGCTATGTGAAAGCAGGCAACAGAAATTTACAGAACACAGGCAACCTGGAGCACATATTTCATTCTGATTGAGCTGCTGGAAAAAATACACAGAAGAAATCCTATTTGAGAAAGATTATGAAAAGACAGTAGGAGTTGGTCTATCTATAAGTAGCATGATTAAATACACAAATGGATTAACATGAAAAGATAAACTCTTATGGACCTAACAGAAGCAGAAGATATTAAGAAGAGGTGACAAGAATACACGGAAGAACTGTACAAAAAAGATCTTCACAACCCAGATAATCATGATGATGTGATCACTAATCTAGAGCCAGACATCTTGGAAAGTGAAGTCAAGTGGGCCTTAGAAAGCATCACTACGAATAAAGCTAGTGGAGGTGATGGAATTCCAGTTGAGCTGTTTCAAATCCTGAAAGAAGATGCTGTGAAAGTGTTGCTCTCAATATGCCAGCAAATTTGGAAGGCTCAGCAGTGGCCACAGGACTGGAAAAGGTCAGTTTTCATTCCAATTCCAAAGAAAGGCAATGCAAAAGAATGCTCAAACTAGTGCACAATTGCACTCATCTCACATGATAGTAAAGTAATGCTAAAAATCCTCCAAGCCAGGCTTCAGCAATACGTGAACTGTGAACTCCCTGATGTTCAAGCTGGTTTTAGAAAAGGCAGGGGAACCAGAGATCAAATTGCCAACATCTGCTGGATCATGGAAAAAGCAAGAGAGTTCCAGAAAAACATCTATTTCTGCTTTATTGACTATGCCAAATCCTTTGACTGTGTGGATCACAATAAACTGTGGAAAATTCTGAAAGAGATAGGAATTTGAGAAACCTGTATGCAGGTCAGGAAGCAACAGTTACAACTGGACATGCAACAACAGACTGGTTCCAAATAGGAAAAGGAGTATGTCAAGGCTGTATATTGTCACCCTGCTTATTTAACTTCTATGCAGAGTACATCATGAGAAACGCTGGACTGGAAGAAACACAAACTGGAATCAAGATTGCCGGGAGAAATATCAGTCACCTCAGATATGCAGATGACACCACCCTTATGGCAGAAAGTGAAGAGGAGCTAAAAAGCCTCTTGATGAAAGTGAAAGAGGAGAGTGAAAAAGTTGGCTTAAAGCTCAACATTCAGAAAATGAAGATCATGGCATCCAGTCTCATCACTTCATGGGAAATAGATGGGGAAACAATGGAAACAGTGTCAGACTTTGTTTTTTTGGGCTCCAAAATCACTGCAGATGATGATTGCAGTCATGAAATTAAAAGACACTTACTCCTTGGAAGAAAAGTTATGACCAACCTAGACAGTATATTCAAAAGCAGAGACATTACTTTGCTGACTAAGGTCCGTCTAGTCAAGGCTATGGTTTTTCCTGTGGTCACGTATGGATGTGCGAGTTGGACTGTGAAGAAAGCTGAGCACAGAAGAATTGATGCGTTTGAACTGTGGTGTTGGAGAAGACTCTGGAGAGTCCCTTGGACTGCAAAGAGATCTACCCAGTCCATTCTGAAGGAGATCAACCCTGGGATTTCTTTGGAAGGAATGATGCTAAAGCTGAAACTCCAGTACTTTGGCCACCTCATGAGAAGAGTTAACTCATTGGAAAAGAGTCTGACGCTGGGAGGGATTGGGGCCAGGAGGAGAAGGGGATGACAGAGGATGAGATGGCTGGATGGCATCACGGACTCGATAGACGTGAGTCTGAGTGAACTCTGGGAGTTGGTGGTGGACAGGGAGGCCTGGAGTGCTGTGATTCATGGGGTCACAAAGAGTCAGACACGACTGAGCGACTGAACTGAACTGAACTGAGAGGAACATGGTGGACGTTATGGGTTAGATACTCAGTATCCCAGCCCTGTTTCTGCTTGTTAACAGAATCCTGATTTTGTTCAGAACTGCATTCTGCCAAGTACTACTCCCTAACTCAGATTTCATTGCAAATTGGGGTGGATGGCCAAAGTTATGGCCAAAGAGGTGGCTAAAGGGATACAAACAGAACTCTGATGAAAATTTTCAGTTTCTTTTCTAGCAAGATGATTCAGATGCACTGAAACCACCTAATCTACATTATTCTAATTTTGATTATGGGCATAATGGTTACAGGAGACACTAAGTTATAAGCCAAGAATTTAGAGAGATGTATACACTGCTTTTGCTGACCAAGCAAGCACCAATCTCAGAATGTCTTATAATGTCTGAAAAGTAACACCCTGTTTGTTGTCACTGTGGTCAAGTTTTCTTTTTCTTGCAGCAGAAAGCATTTGTAAATGATAAAAAAGACAAAGAGAATTCAGTTGAGATGTATTAATCACACAGAATCATAGCTTGCTGCTACTGCTGTTAAGTCGCTTCAGTCGTGTCCGACTCTGTGTGACCCCAGAGACGGCAGCCCACCAGGCTCTCCCAACCCTGGGATTCTCCAGGCAAGAACACTGGAGTGGGTTGCCATTTCCTTCTCCAATGCATGAAAGTGAAAAGTGAAAGGGAAGTCGCTTAGTTGTGTCTGACTCTTAGCGACCCCATGGACTGCAGCCCACGAGGCTCCTCCGTCCATGGGATTTTCCAGGCAAGAGTACTGGAGTGGGGTGCCATTACCTTCTCTGGAATCATAGCTTAATGGAACTAAAAAGATCCTAAGTACAATGGTCAGTCTCTGTGTTTTACATCTGAAAATCCAGGATGTTTGGTGGCACAGTAAGGGATAGACTCTATCCTGCATCTCTGGAACTTGGTAGCTACCTGGATTTAATAGGTGATAGGATTTAATCATCTATTTACAGATATTCATTGAATGATAACTCTATCCTGAGCACAAAGATAGGTTCTACAGTAACAACCTAAATGTAGATACCTTTTCTCTTTATGAAGAACTTTCAAATGTACCATTTCAATTGAATCACACAACAGTTCTATTGAAATAATCAAGGTAGATATTAATCTTATTTTACAGAATAAACAAATGAAGGGCAAACAGAAATAATAGCATGCCCAAGATATAAGAGAAATTCAATGATAGTCTGAACAAGCAAGAGAAATCTGCTTTTAATTTTATGTAAATCACTCATTAAAGCAAATTATTTTCTGATCAATTTAAGCTGGTGGTATGACATTGGAGAATAGTCACCTAAAAAGTTTAATGCAAAATATTTAGTTAAACAAATGCAGGTCTTTTGTCATATATTGTTAGTAAGACCTCATTTCAGAAAGGCTGATGTTCTCTTGTTCTCCAGGATTTTCTATCTAATTGAAGTGTAACATTACTATGGGCAGATGAGCAATTGTGCTTTTGATGAAAGGGCAGATGTTGACTGCCAACTATAAGAACACGGTGATCCACAATATGTGGGAAGCATACAATTAAATTTTCCTTTTCTTGATACAAAAAGAATCTCTAAATCCTTTACTCAGGTTGTTCAGCAAATTTGAGAGTATAACTGAAAAGTTATATTCACTAATAAAATTATTATACTCATAAGAACCATTATTTTTAAATATATAAGGGGAAATTCTTTATATAATATAGCTACTTCAAAATTTTTCCCTCCCTTGTAATAAATCAACCTGTGCTTGAGTACCAATCTTTCTAATAAACCTTCTCCATTCTTAAATCCTCATGGGAAAATTTGAAATTACCTCTAAAGGGGATGAATACTTATGTTTTATTATCTTTGCTTATGGTAGGGAAAACAATGATTGTAATTTAAAAGTATCTCCTTCTCTTCCTTGAATGTAAAATCGCTAATGCAACTATGTGCATATTTCCCCCATTATGTATTACTTTAGAAATTGAGAAGGTTCAATATTCAAAAAAATAAAACCCAGGTAAGAAGTGGTGAGGATAGTTGTGGTTTAGTCACTAAGTTTTGTCTGATTCTTTGCAACCCCACAGACTGTAGCTCGCTAGGCTCCTCTGTCCATGGAATTTCTGAGGCAGGAATACAGGAGTGGGTTGCCATTTCCTTCTCCAGGGGATCTTCCTAATCCAGGAAAGAACCTGTGTCTCTTGCATCACAGGCGGATTCTTTATCACTGAGCCACCACATAGAAATAAGAAGTGGAAAGAATAAAGCAGATATGTTACTGTGTTTTATTTACCTTTCTTATTCAAAGGACATCTTGGTCAACTTATTACATATCGAAGAACAGAGTACACACATTAATGGTAAACTAATGGCAAAAAATTAATATGAATTCAGATTTATCCAACTTTAAGTTTTAAATTTAAAAAAAAAACAAACAAACACACTCCTGTGGTATAGTTAAGGCCTTCCCTGTGTTGGCCAGCTACTAAAGTAACACTTAACTGAAGTGGAAATACACATATTCAAAGCCTGCTGCCAAAATGACAGAAACCTGATTTACATTTTCCTCAGATAACCCTGTAGTACATGTTCTTGTTAGGCAAACATGGGTAAAATTATTCATAGATTTTTTGCCTCAGGGTAGTGAAAACCAAAGAGTGATTAAACAGTGTAAAATCTTTTAAGTTGAGGCAAACCACTGACCTTTTTATTTTTCCTGTCCCAAAGATGTTTGATCTCCTCGTAATGGAAATTTTTGAACTAGATAATTGTGGGCCGGAACCCCTGGCTTTGATGAAGCAAAGTAGGATGATCCATGAAGCTAAATTGGTCATTCAAAATGGGATGTAGCACCTCCTCAAATCCTACTGGATATCATGATGGATTTACCAGGAATCAGACTTGTTCACATAATGTTTGGATTTCATTTATTCACTTTCTAAAAACAAACATGTACCCACTCCAGTGTTCTTGCCTGGAGAATCCCAAGGATGAGGGAGCCTGGTAGGCTGCCATCTATGGGGTCGCACAGAGTCGGACACGACTGAAGTGACTTAGCAGTAGCAGTATTGATCTCCTAAAATGACCTAGACACTCTATTGTGTCCAGTCACAGTGATAAAATTCACAATCCTAGCTTTAAAGAAGAGACCTACTAATTCCATGCGGCACTATTGTTTTAGAAATGGGTCTTCTCACTTGAGAATTAAAGAGTGTAAGTGCTAAGACACTTTGCAACACAACATTTTTAAGTTATTTTTACCAAGAAACTCCCTGATTTTATGCCTTTATATCCCAACACTTCAAGGTCTTTTCAGCAATCTTTCAGTAAGACCACTAGACTGGGAAAGAGGAAATGTAGGCTTTAATCTAGTCTTTTCTTCTCAATAGGTATTATCTCAAAGTTATTTACCAGGTATCTCCAATTTTGATGAGGTAGTTGGGATGGCCACTTCCTCTTCTAAAGTAAGCTGGAAATTCCATCTTTAGTAATTTATTATCTGTTCCCAGCAAGACCCTGAGCAATATGTAGACAAGAGCAATTTCCTACTCATTTTACATGCCCAGTGTCTAGTGTATTACCTCTCAGCTAGCTGTTGGTGAAATACATTTTTAAGTAAATAATTAACTTATAAACAATTGTCCTCTCTGGACTTCAATTTCTTTAACTATCAAATGATGGGTATTAACTATCTTCTAAAAACTCTTCAGGTGAGACACTTTAAAAGGTTAATACTTCACATACCAAAATTCGTAGGATTCCTAGAACTCTCTAGGTAGAAAAAAAAAAAAAAGAACAAAGTGAAAGAGTTAATTCTTAGGTAGGTTAATAAGGATTCTGGGGCCCTCAACGAGGGCCTGGAATGGGTCCAGGGCCATCAAGGAGGAGAAAGGGGTCTAGAGCTCTCTAGGAGGAGAAAAGGACAAACTTTTTTTCTACATTGCTTTGTCTTCGTCACATAAGATTTTCTTAAACTCTGAGTCGTTATAACAGTCTTTAAGACTAACTTTCATTAAGCCCAGAGCTAATGATTAGCCACCAAAACAACCAGCTTGCTCAAGGATATTTTTTTCTTTAAACTTTGGCCAGTTCAGTTGCTCAGTTGTGTCAAACTCTGTGCGACCCCTTAGACTGCAGCACGCCAGGCTTCCCTGTCCATCACCAACTCGCGGAGCTTACTAAAACTCATGTCCATTGAATCAGAGATGCCATCCAACCATCTCATCCTGCCATCCCCTTCTGCTGCCTTCAATCTTTCCCAGCATCAGAGTCTTTACCAATGAGTCAGTTCTTCACATAAGATGGCCAAAGTATTGGGGAGTTTCAGCTTCAGCAACAGTCCTTCCAGTGAATATTCAGGACTGATTTCCTTTAGGATTGACTGGTTGGATTTTGTTGCAGTCCAAGAGACTCTCAAGAGTCTTCTCCAACACCACAGTTCAAAAGCATCCATTCTTTTGGGCTCTGCTTTCTTTATAGTCTAACTCTCACATCCATACACAACTAGTGGAAAAACTAGCTTTGACTAGATGGACCTTTGTTGGCAAATTAATGTCTCTGCTTTATAATATGCTGTCTAGGTTGGCCATAGCTTTTCTTCCAAGGAACAGAGCAAGTGTCTTTTAATTTCATGGCTGCAGTCACCATCTGTAGTGATTTGGGAACCCCCCAAAATAAGCTCTGTCACTGTTTCCATTGTTTCCCAATCTATTTGTCATGAAGTGATGGGATCAAATGCCATGATCTTTGTTCTCTTTTCGAATCCTGTGGCCACTGCTGAGTTTTCCAAATTTGCTGGCATATTGAGTGCAGCACGTTCACAGTATCATCTTGTAGGATTTGAAATAGGTCAACTGAAATTCCATCACCTCCACTAGCTTTGTTCATAGTGATTCTTCCTAAAGCCCATTTGACTTCAGACTGTGGCTCTAGGTGAGTGATCACACCATTGTGATTTTCTGGATCATTAAGATCTTTTTTGTACAGTTCTTCTGTGTATTCTTGCCACCTCTTAATATCTTCTGCTTCTGTCAGGTCCATACTGTTTCTGTTCTTTATCATGCCCATCTTTGCATGAAAATTTCCCTTGGTATCTCTGATTTTCTTGAGGAGATCTCTAGTCTTTCCCATTCTACTATTTTCCTCTATTTCTTTTCACTGTACACTGGAGAAGGCTTTCTTATCTCTCCTGCTTTTCTTTGGTTACATTCAAATGGGCACATCTTTCCTTTTCTCCTTTGCCTATCGCTTCTTTTCTTTTCTCAGCTGTTTGTTAGGCCTCCTCAGACAACAATTTGCCTTTTGTATTTCTTTGAATATGGTCTTTATCACCGCTTCTTGTACAATGTCATGAATCTCCATCCATGGTTCTTTAGGCACTCTATCAGATCTAATCCCTTGAATCTATCTGTCAAGGGATTTGATTTAGGTCATACCTGAATGGTCTAGTGGTTTTCCCTACTTTCTGCAATTTAAGTCTGAATTTGGCAATAAGGAGTTCATGATCTGAGCCCCAGTCAGCTCCCAGTCTTGTTTTTACTGACTCTATAGAGCTTCTCCATCTTCGGCTAAAAATAATATAATCAATATGATTTTGGTATTGACCATCTGGTGATGTCCGTGTGTAGAGTCTTCTCTTGTGTTGTTAGAAGAGGGTATTTGCTATGACCAGTGTGTTCCTTGGCAAAACTCTATTAGCCTTTGCCTTGCTTCATTTTGTAATCCAAGGCCAAATTTGCCTGTTACTCCAGGTATTTCTTGACTTCCTACTTTTGCATTCCAGTCCCCTATGATGAAAAGGACATCTTTTAGGGTGTTAGTTCTAGAAGGTCTTGTAGGTCTTCATAGAACCGTTCAGCTTCAGCTTCTTCAGCATTACTGGTTGGGGCATAGACTTGCATTACTGTGATATTGAATGGTTTGCCTTGGAAACGAACAAAGATCTTTCTGTTGTTTTTGAGATTGCATCCAAGTACTGCATTGTGGACTTTTGTTTAAGCTCTGTACTAATGATTATATAATAACAATGCATCTTGTTACAGGACATGTTTCTCCTTAACAAGAGCCTTCTGACTAGTCTAACTCATCTCACATGCTAGTAAAGTAATGCTCAAAGTTCTCCAAGCCAGCCTTCAACAGTATATGAACTGTGAACTTCCAGATGTTCAAGCTTGTTTTAGAAAAGGCAGAGGAACCAGCAATTGAATTCCCATCTGCTGGATCATGGCAAAAGCAAGAGAGTTCCAGAAAAACATCTATNTGTGATTTTTTTTCTCTTTTAACAGTAAAGAAAACTAGCATGATACTGAAAATACATTTTAAAAGATATATTTTCTTTCTATTCGTCTGCAGTGAGGTTTTATTTGACTTTTTCTTGTTAATCTAGCTTTTAGTTCCTCTATTCTAAATGCCCAGATACTGAGAGTAAGCAAGTTTATTTACCAAGCAAACCCCAAAACTTACTGAAAAAAAAAAAAAACCCACAAAAAACCTCAGGATGGGCCACAGTGAACAAAGATGATGTTCTTGCCAAATGTTAATTTTCTATTGAGAAGCACTAAAAATATCAATATAATAATAGAAGGAAGCCAAAATAATATGAATTTGTAACAGATGAATTAGAAATATTTTGGAAATCTGCTGATTCTGTATTTTTAAAGAGGTAACAGTAAAACAGGAACTGAATACTATGGGTCAGTAGTGGGGTAAAATAACAAACTACCAGCTTTGGAAAAGAATTTTAAAAAAGTGTGAAACAGGCAGTATTATGAGTACTAGCTATACAATGAATAATAATTATTTTAAAAAAAACCTTCCAGATAGAATCTTGGCCTCATTCCCAAAGCACATAGCACACTTTCCCTCTAAAATGTAATTGATGGGTTTGAGTTATGCTGATACAGAGAATGGGTAAAGTTACATAGTGAAAGGAAAACAAATGCATTTAGTAAACCATGGTGGCTACTGTTGAAAGAAAGTGGCTTTTCAATTGTAAAGTGAATTTTGTCTGCAGTTGACTAATGTGGTTGACTTTTAAGAGAAAACATGGTCCTAATTAAGGGTTAAAAGGCTCATTTCAATTTGAATTAAGTTTAAATTAAAAAATAAAGCTGTTGGTAAATAGGGTCCTTTTAGTATTCAGACCTGAGCTCTGTACACACAGGACTATATTATCAATTCCCAGCCATAAACACAAACTAATGACCAGAACCAACACTGACTAAACAGATGATTTCCTGGCCTTGCAATTCCAGGCCTGACAGGGTCTATTTGCCAGTACAAGGTCAAAGCAACTGTTTATTCCCAAAATGAGCTGCACTCCACCATCTTACAGGAACTCTATTCTTTGCCATTTGAATAGAGGTACAATGCTTCGAGGCAAGGCGGAGGCATTTCAATACACTGGAAGTGGCTATGTTCAGTCATTAAACCCTGCAATGTGCAGCATTTACAAAGTGATCAAGTGTTTCCTTCTTCTGTCCCCTCCACTGTTCAATAATAAAGCCTAAGGCAAAATGCCACCATACCGCTAAACACAACAGAATCAATCACAATCTAGTGTGGCTCAGAAATGGCTTAGTAACAAGACTTTATTGTGTTTGTTGTTGTTCCATCAGATTTAGCAAGACAGGTGCCAGTAACACTGAAATATGTCCTAAATGCATGTTCACTACAAAGAGAATGCTAGGAGACCCTGGTCCTAAGGGAGCTGTGTTTTACCAGCTTTACAGTTGTCTTCTACTTACAAGGAAGAACTGTGTGCTTTAGGAGGGGCACTAGTTGAGTTTTTCTTTCTTATCAATGCCCAGAGAATGAGACCCATTAATGAAATGTAGAAATTCATAGGAATATGTTTGTTATGAGCAAGTACATTCTAAACACAGGGAGGGAGGGAGAGGGAAAGAGAGAGAGAGAGGAGACAGAGACAGACAGTGACAGAGGCAGAGAATGAAAGAGAAAAATCACTTTTATGGGATGTCACTGTGGTGAAAGTAAAATGTACAAATCTATATTCAGGATACATTGGGAGACAGCTTGGAAAAGCTTTTCAGAATAGTGCCATACATTTTCTTTAGAGCAGAACAGCATTGGAATGTCTAAGAAAACCATTCCTAGGAAAGGATTTTGGAGGAGATATATCACTTCCTTGTCTAAATAAGCCCTACTATCGATTAGCATTTTCCAGGCTTCATTGGAACTACAGCCAGAGCTTGAAGAGGTCAGCAGTCCAATATCCACCTCTAAAAGTCAATTTCAAAAGAACAGAATTGCCATCATAGATTTGTAGTCACCCAGATTAGGATTTTGAGGTACAAGTCATGAAAACTTTTCGATGCTATTTCCAAAGATCTATTGTACAAGAAAGTACATAGAACAACAAAGGCTTGTGTATGTTTATCCACACAAAGATATATTAAAAAAAAAATTAGAAAGAATATAATGGCAAATTAGAAAGGACAAACTACTTCGAATTAGAAAGGTGGTTAAATCAGGTTATGTTTATACAATTTCATATCTAAATTATGCTGTTCTCATGTGTTTATGATACATTAAGCCTCACTCAGATAGAGGCTCATAGTATTTAATGGTAACAAAAAGCAGAATTATATAATATATATGCAATCCTGCTTCTAATGTTTACATTTTATTAACATTATCACTTATCTAATGAAAAACTTAAAAATATTAAAGTCTTAGGATTAAAAGCATGACAAACATACACACAAAAATCAAAACTTTTTAGTTAATGAACATATTGTGTGTGTATAATTTGACTTATAGCTGTATATCATGTAAAGTGCAAAGCTAACATGTCCTACATGTGAGACCTAAGTCTACATATCTGTATTACTCTCTGTCACTCTTTTTTGCTTCTGCCTGCACATACACACACATCCATACATACCTCACAGTTTTGATTAGCTCTTGCTTCTATTATACTGATCAAGGAGTTTCATTTTCATTTTTTTTCTTTCTCTCTTTTAAAAAAGCAACCTAGGGGAAAATTACGGTTAACTGCAAATGTTGATAACCCCACTAATGTTAATTTCACACTTTTGATCTCAAGTAATATATCTCCACTTGGGAAAATTTACATAGAAAATAGCACAACTTTAAAAATTCAAGATTTAAATTAAAACCTATAAATGATGGAAAAAATTCTGTGAACACTGCAAGACACATTTCAAAAAATATTTACTCTCTTAGTTATATTGCTAATGACTCTCTCAAAGAAGACAGCCACCTAGAAATCTGAGGAATGATGACATTGTTGTATTTAATAAAAAGGTCTTTAAATAGGCTTTATTTTTCAGGCAAGTTTATTTCTATTCTGAGGAAATACCTCTGCAACTCTCAAATGTATTCCTTAACAATTCTTATAATATTTTTCTATTTCAGTTTTATTGTTTGAAATTTATGAAAATGACTACTTGATAATATTCTGGTTAGAAAGAAAATAAATTTAAAATAAGCCTATAATGTGTCATTTATACATTGAACATTCACTTTATGATCACAACATATTATCAACTAGGAGAAGTCTGCAATTTTAAAGCATTCAATATTTGCTTTGAGCTAGCTCATGACTAACAGCAATCNGAAAATAATAAATAAGCTAATATAAATCTAAGTTCTTTTAAAATTTATTTTTATGCTTTTGGTAAATATTTGCTCCAAAATAGAAAGGGGATTTATAGTCAAACCATTCTGAAATTCACTTCCTCAAATGTGTAAGGATGGATTTCAAAGGAAAATATAGAAACTATTAAATTAGATGCTCATGGGATCAGCAAAATCATTAGCTGAATAGGTGTTCCAAAAAACCTGAAACCAATCACTGATTTTAAAACTTTAACAAGTGAAAGTGAAAGTGAAGTCAGTCATGTCCGACTCTTTGTGACCCCATGGACTGTAGCCTACCAGGCTTCTCAGTCCATGGAATTTTCCCGGCAAGAGTACTGGAGTGGGTTGCCATTTCCTTTTCCAGGGGATCTTCCCAACCCAGGGATTGAACCCAGGTCTTCTGCATTGCAGGCAGACACTGTCTGAGCCACCAGGGAAGCCCATTCAAACTATAAAGAAGTCACAAACATTCATAACTGTATAGAATAGTTTGTTTATAAATTTGAGTTAATTTATAAGCATATTATAAAATTAATTCTATTCTATTCAGGAAAGAAAGTTTTTCCTATTTGCATAAGAATATGAAGTTTTTCAGAGAAAAACTTTTCCCTATAAAGTTTCAAATATCCAGCTATTTACATTTGTATATCAACAATACAAAATATCTCTTCATCCCCACCAATTAAGGTGGAAAGAAACTTCTCAAAGTAAATAGAGGAGTCACATGGGCAATTCTCACAAAAATAGATAGTAGTACTGAGTGGTGTTATGAAAATAAAATGCAACAGCCTTGACTACCTTAAAATTATTAATTTCTAAATATAGAGATAGACAATTATGACAATTACCCTAGAATGTTGCATTCAACTTGGGAGACAGATACATTGCAACAAAAAGACTGAAAAGTTTAAATCCATCAAGGAGGAGGAGAGAATTAAAGGGCAGAAAGAATAGGAGAAAGCATAGAGGAACTTTTAAAATATGTTGCTTATAATTGGCAAACATATATCACTCTTTTAATGCAAATAACTAGGACAAAAGAGTTTGGAATATAAGGGGGAAAAATGACAGTAGGAGAATGTTTGGTGCTTTTATCACTCCAGTCATTTCACAGAGCTTCAGATTTGGTCATCTGTACTCA
Organism: Redunca redunca; assembly: GCA_006410935.1. NCBI lineage: Eukaryota > Metazoa > Chordata > Mammalia > Artiodactyla > Bovidae > Redunca > Redunca redunca. Next base: position 256,692 of record SJYQ01002819.1, read on the forward strand.
GTATTGCTGCTCTTGGAGTAGCAGGAGAGGAAAGAGAAAGAAAGGATGGAGAAAGGAGGGAGAGGGAGGGAAAAGGGAATGAGTGTGTCTTTATCTTAGAATAGTCACATCTAGTGTGTATGTCTGCAGGTGTGTGTTTCTATAATTTAGACCACTGGATGCATTCTGCAAGTATTTCTTCCATCTGCTCTCTGGAATAACTGTTTCAGTTCAGTTCAGTTGCTCGGTCATGTCCAACTCTTTACAACTCCATGGACTGCAGCACGTCAGGTCTCCCTGTCTATCACCAACTCCCGGAGTTTGCTCAAACTCATGTCCATTGAGTCAGACAGGAATAACTGTTTACCATTTTGTTAATTGACTTGGAAAATTCATTCAGGATGATTGTTTGTCTTATACTCTGTGAAGTTAGGGGTTAGATCTTGTACATGAGGTTAGAGGGGTGAGAGGCTGGGCAGGAAACGGGACATTGAGGCATATCTTATCCTAGTAACCTTTGAAAAGCCAGGCAGATTGCATTGCCTGTTTGCATTACCTTCCCCAGATCTAATTACCTGAAGAGAACACCTCACCCCTAGGGGATATCATAAATACCATTTACTGAAAATCTCCTCCATGTCTAGCATGGCACTTGTGTTTCACCTCTGCACTCACAAAAATCATGTGAGCCAGGTATTATCTATCTTTCCTGAGGTGATGACTGAGGCTTGCTTATCCCACTATTTCAAATGTTGTAACCAGAAATTATACCCCAATCTGAGGGACTGCTAGATACAGATACATGTATTTTTGTATCCATGGTCTTCTCATCCTGTAAAGCTTAAAAGTGAATACAAATAAAAAACTGACAATGGATCCATCACCCTAAAATTAATATAGCAAATTTATATATTATTCTGTAAAAATATGAGACGGATCTTACTGGGCACAAGGAAAATTGATTACCTCATTTTTTTGCAGTAGCTGTTTGCCAATAGTAATTTTTTTCAACAATATCTTAAGCCTATGTCTAGCAAGATGAATGACTCTAGTGGAGGGAAATTCCATTCAAAAGGAACAAAGAATGCTTAACTGTTGTAGGTCTTCTGGAAAGGTATTTGTGAGCTAGATTTCTGAGCAGAGGAATCTGCCTGCTTAGAATAGAATGGGTTTTCTACTTTGCTACCAGCTGAAACAAGGAACTTTATTTTGAAGTGGCAGAAAAGCATACTATAAATATTTAGGTAGGTGCAAAAGTAATTATAGTTTTGTATTATTGAATTTTGTTATTTGATATTGGAGTATATTCTTAAATAAATATGGTTATGGTATAAATCATTTTAACGCACTTTTTTTTGCCAATGACATTACTTGCAGTTTATTTTATATTTATTTCAGACTATGGAAATGATGTTAGACAAAATGCAAATTTAAGTGATTTTTTTAAATTTGAGTTCAAAATAGATTGTAAAACAGTGGAGTCAACTTGCAACATCAACAACACATTTGGCCCCAGAACTGCTAACAAATGTGCAATGCAGTGGCGGTTCAAGAAATTTTGCAAAGGAGACAAGATGAGGAGTGCAGTGGCTGGCCATTGGAAGTTGACAACAACCAACTGAGAGCAATCACTGAAGCTGATCTTCTTACAACTACATGTTCAATTCAGTTCAGTCGCTCAGTTGTGTCCGACTCTTTGCGACCCCATGAATCGCAGCACTCCAGGCCTCCCTGTGAGTTGTTGCCAAAGAACTCAACGTGATTGTTTTGTAGTTATTCAGCATTGAAGCAAATTGAAAAGGTGAAAAAGCTCAATAAGTTGGTGCCTGATGACCTGACCACAAATCAAAAAATATCGTTGTTTTGAAGTGTCATCTTCTCTTCTTCTATGCAACAACAACAATCCCATTTATTGATTGGATTGTGACGTGTGATGAAAAGTGGATTTTACACAACTGTGACGATCAGCTCGGTGGTTAGACTGAGAAGCTCCAAAGCACTTCCACACACCAAACTCACACCAAAAAAAGGTCATGGTCACTGGTGGTCTGTTGCCAGTCTGATTCACTACAGCTTTCTGAATCCTGGTGGAACCATTACATCAGAGCAGTATGGTCAACAAATTGATGAGGTGCACTGAAAACTGCCACCCTTGAGAGTCGGCATTGGTCAGTAGAAAGTGCCCAATTCTTCTCCACGGCAGCACCCGACCACATGTTGTACAACCAGTGCTTCAAAAGTTGAATGAATTGCGCTGTGAAGTTTTACCTCACCTACCATTATTCACCTGACCTCTCCCCAACTGACTGCCACTTCTTCAAGCATCCTGACAACTTGTTACAGTCAAAATGCTTTCACAACCAGCAGGAGGCAGAAAATGCTGTCCAAGATTTCATGGAATCCTGAAGCATGGACTTTTACACTACAGGGATAAACAAACATTTCTCATTGGCAAGAAATGTGTTGATTGTAATGGTTCCTATTTATATTACTAAAGATGTGTTTGATCCTAGTTATAATGATTTAAAATTCATAGTCAGAAACTGCATTTACTTTTGTACCAACCTGATAGCTTCTAATCAAAAATGAAAAAGGCTAAGCAATTCTACTTTTCTGTGGGATTTAGTAGTCCATTAGACATTAAGATTTCTCAGGTAGCCTCAGGAAAACAAAATATTCAACTTTAAATATCATATAGGTGATTTTCAGTAAAAAAAATTACATTGCATTTGGAGTTCTTCAAAATATCTACTGAAGAGTAAATATTTAGGATATCAACAAGAGTGAAACAAAATAGCACCTTCCCCTAAACTTTGGCAGTAGATTTAATACACCTCAGAAAAGACACCTAAATCAGACAGGGAAAGACAAATATCATATGACATAACATATATGTGAAATCTAATGATCTATTGCAGCTAAACAAGTTTTAATATAAATGCTCTTCATTTCTCAGTTTCTCTGTGTCCATAATAGGGGTGGTAAAAGAAATCTACCAAGATTTCCTAAGAATTAAATAAGAGTATAATGTTTCAAATACATTTATTCTTATTTTTTCTGCACTTGACAAAATATTCTCAAAAAATGTTAATATGCCTCACTATGATTATNAACCTCATCTGTCTTTTCTGAATTTTCTACTTTTGGAAATGTATTCGGTATTTGTTTTTCTTTGGAATATTGCTGCAATACCCTTCTCTGTGAAAATTATAATTTTTCAGAGGATGCGCAAAAATATATCACAACTCACTGCCCTTTAACTGAAGTAAATTATCGATAAATGTTTGGCCAGTCCTTCTCTGTTCCCAATACTTCCAACTATTTCTTTGTGACCTTGGAGATTTCCATAGATATAGTATGTCTATATAACATTTTTTATTTAATATAGACAAACCAGAGAGATGTTTTGTCCTTGGTTCCTGGATAATATGCCAGTTCATCCCATCACACATGACTATTGCCTTCAGTCTACTTTGTAATCCTTGTATGCACTGGTGGAAGGTGCTGAATAGGTCTCCTCATGGTTAATTGAAAAAATTACCTCTGACTTTATACTCAAAGTTTCTTTGCTTGTTTATATAGATTCATCCTTTCTACTCTCGAGTACTTAGCAATTTTTAAATTTTTTTTTTGGCGTCCATATGTACTAGCAAACACTTATAAACTTGGCTGACTTCCCTCCATGTCTTGTCCTCACTTCTTGAAGGAGCCTTCTTTTACTGAGTTTTAAAACATATCTGACTTTGAAATTCTAGCTTTCTTGAGACATTTCTTCATAAGTACAGACTAAGGTGATATGATCTTTTCAACTTTCAGCCGCTTGTCCAAATCTGTATCATGTTGGCATTGACCAATGTCTCCTCTGTCTGATAGCTTTTCTGACAGTTAATGAGAAGTAAAAGGCTAGAGCTATTAGTCCAAATCCTAGGGGATAAGTGTCCAGATTGCAAAAACCACATTCACATATGGCAATAATTGGCAGGCTCTTTTAGGTGATCACAGAATTATTTCCAAAGATCCAATGGATACTTGAATAATTCCCTGGTGCCAAATAGGAAACTCTCCTGAATAAGTAAATACTGTTTTTTGTCCGCCCCCACCCCACCACTGTGTGTGTGTGTGTGTGTGTGTGTGTGTGTGTGTACAGTTACTGTGTTTTCCTCTCTCCTCATGTACTTTTCCAATGAAGCAGATTCACTTGAATAGTTTATGCCAGAATTTACATAATTCTACCAAAATTCTTGACTTACTCCATGGCAAGTGAAACCTCAGAAATAAGATACTTCAATTCCACACTGCATAAAGCATAGATTTAAATTAACAGAAGCCATCTTTTACATGACCAAATATCATAGCAGATCAGCAGATCAGCCTCACAAATTATATTCCTTCAGGAAGTTAATACATTTGCAGAATGCTTTTTTAACTCTTTATAATTCTCTTGATTTTTTCAAAAGTAGCACAATAAGGAGTATATTTCTGTCAAGGCATTAATTAATTGAATATTTAGGAATTTAATGGTATATAAACTTTTAAGTCTGCTCCCTTGCAAAAGCTGATTTATAAGGATCTATGTTACTACTTTCTGTTTCTCTCTAACCTCTTTCTGTTTACTCATACTTGATAATAAATTAAACATTCCTCAGAATCAATCAATCAAACAATTAATAAATGAATAAAATACAATGGGTCTTCTAATGGGATAACAGAAATTAAAAGGAATTGCTCATTTAATGAAGTAGTTTCAGAACATTTCTTACAGCATCAAATAATTTAACTAATTTTATATTAATATTTATCTATTTTAACTTAGTATTTTAGTTGGAACTATAAGTACAGCTATGAGTACAACTTCCTTATTGAACTCATGAAGAATAACAGACTTGGTTTGGAAGGTAATCAACCTGTGTTCTAGTCTTGACTGGCCCTGTCTAGCTGGGTGCTGTTTTATGTTGAAGGAATCTGTCCCAGATCCAACGGTAGGTCCCAGACCTCAGTGTTTGGTGTTGATGGACCTGATACTACCAAGTCTTCTTCCAAATCATGTGCTACTTCCACTGTGTTCATAGTATAAAACAAATAATAGAACAAATAACAAATTTGAAAAGTTAAAGTGAATGATTTAACCGCTCGGTCATGTCCAACTCTTCGTCATCTCATGGACTGTAGCCTGCCAGGTTCTTCTGTCCATGGAATTCTCCAGGCAAGAATACTGGAGTGAGTTGCTGTTTCCTACTCCAGTGGATCTTCCTGACCCACAGGTCGAAGCTGGGTCTCTTGCATTGGGGGAAGATTCTTTACTACCTGAGTCACCAGGGAAGCCCTAATAACACATTTATCTTGGGTCAATTTAACCTGGAATGCATGAATTTTTGATAATGTATTTTATTCAGCAGTCAATATATTTTACATATTTACAAGATAATATATTTTACATGTTTCTATACTGGATGCTGGGAGTAGTTTGATATACCAAGTCAGTGGTGGGAACTTCCTCATAGAGAAACAGAAATAAAACAAACACTGCTTCATAAATTTATATTACCTATTATTCCTTCCTCCATCAACTATTATTGGTACAAAATTGACTTTTCAATAGCTCAGTTCAGTTGCTCAGTCGTGTTGGACTCTGCAACCCCATGGACTGCAGCAGGCCAGGCTTCCCCATTCATCACCAACTCCGGGAGCTTACTAAAACTCATGTCCATCGAGTCGGTGATGCCATCCAACCATCTCATCTTTTGTTGTCCCCTTCTCCTCCCATCTTCGATCTTTCCCAGCATCAGAGTCTTTTCAAATGAGTCAGTCCTTCTCATCAGGTGGCTAAAATATTGGAGTTTCAGCTTCAACATCAGTCCTTTCAGTGAATATTCAGGGCTGATTTCCTTTAGGATGGACTGGTTGGATCTCCTTCCTGTCCAAGGGACTCTCAAGAGTCTTCTCCAACACCACAGTTCAAAAGCATCAATTCTTCGGCCCTCAGCTTTCTTTATAGTCCAGCTTTCACATCCATATATGACTATTGGGCAAACCATGGCTTTGACTAGACAGATCTTTGTTGGCAAAGTAATGTCTCTGCTTTTTAATATGCTGCCTAGGCTGGTCATAACTTTTCTTCCAAGGAGCAAGCGTCTTTTAATTTCATGGCTGCAGTCACCATCTGCAGTGATTTTGGAACCCTCCAAAATAAAGCCTGTCACTGTTTCCATTGTTTCCCCATCTATTTGCCATGAAGTGATGGAACCAGCTGCCATGATCTTCGTTTTCTGAATGTTGAGTTTTAAGCCAACTTTTGATTCTGCTTTAGGAGTTTCTTTTCAAATTTTACTTTATAGAGAAATTTATAGTAACTCTTTATTGAGATAGGTTGTTACTTACCACATGAGCAAAGTAATTTTAGTCAATAATACCATATTTGAATATTCTACTAATGGTTTTTCAGAAGTTGTAAAAGACTTCCTAATACATTCTGTGATGTTGTATCTCTCTATCCATTACTGGTAACCTAATAACTAATTTTTGCTAATTATGATCCTAAATAAGCATATAATTAGGTTGAAACAAGCATTAAAAACTCATGCTATGAAGCTCCATGGCTTTAGAAAAGTTGACAGGATTGTTTTATTTAAAATCCTATACCCTTGAATAAATCGACTTCCTCATCTGTTTAGCATTTTTCTCCCAGGATTAGAAGATTACACAAGATGTTTTAATGATTACATTGGAGAATATGTTTCCCTAAAGCAAAGATAACATCCCACTAGTCACCTCTCATTCCTTATCACAAGTTACTCTTTCATTTGCTGAATTTCCATTCCTCCATGTTAACTCTAACTTGAAAATTAAACACCTTAGGGACACTAGGGAATGACTGGAGATGAACACTATTCTGACCACAGCTGGAGACCACTGAAACGCTGCTGCTCCAGACGAAGTGAAAGGCTTAGGCACCATGGGAGGGAGTTGGCACTTGCATCTGATTTCCCCATTTTTTTTTCTATTTGAATTCTTTGTACAGGCATGTATGCCTACTGTTCTCTTAAATATTACCAAACAAAATGAGTAGTAGAGTAATGCACATAAAACAATCAGTCTTCCGTCTAAGAAGTATGCAGTTCTTCCGATATCAGAAATTTCTAGTGTTAAGAATTCTGAACAATTTGAACGCCACCATTGCTTAAATCCATACTTGTTTTTATGATAATAGGACAAACTGATGTTTATAAACGTTTTACATATATCTATGTGTATACCATTATTTGTAGAGACAAACTAAGAATCTCTTAAATTCATTTCTATGGATACTTAGAGGTAGCATATCCAAAGCAAGGTGTTACACCGTGAGTCTCAACTGAAAAGGTGCCAGTCTTTTTAAATAGGGAATTCACATGGCAGCTTAACATTCAAAGAGAGAGAAGCTCTTTCAACATTTTACGGCATGAGTTTACACAATCTGAGGCCCCCATTTTCACCCAAGGATAAGCCTGTGTCCCGACAGAACAAGTCAGGGGCAAGTCCTGGCCTCTGGATGGGGTTTTGATGAATAGCGCCATTGTGCTTAGACTCTACAAATTTTGGTTTTCTCATCATCTTGACTGGTGCATTCACTATGTAGTTCTCCTGTTTGTAATGTTAACACCTGCTTATGCTTCAGTCTTAATATATTATACTCTCATTATCTCTTTGTGGGGCTCTCAGCCTTCTTACATGGAAAATTCAATGAGAAGAGGAGCTATATCTTATATATTTTTGAATATTAGGTATTGAATGATGCTAAAGCTGAAGCTCCAGTACTTTGGACACCTGATGCGAAGAGTTGACTCATTGGAAAAGACTCTGATGCTGGGAGGGATTGGAGGCAGGAGGAGAAGGGGACGACCCAGGATGAGATGGCTGGATGGCGTCACGGACTCGATGGACGTGGGTCTGAGTGAACTCCAGGAGGTGGTGATGGACAGGGAGGCCTGGCGTGCTGCGATTCATGGGGTTGCAAAGAGTCGGACACAACTGAGTGACTGAACTGAACTGAACTGAACTAACACTCCCCCATGCAAAACTGATAGCTAATGTCATTGAAATAAACTCACTCTAATACATACATACATACACGCATGCATGTGCCTATGTAGTGTGTGTATGTCTGTGCATTTATACTAGATAGCATTCATGACGTGCCACAGTATTAGCTCTGCTCTCAATCTCTTTCCTCCACCCTACTCAACCTCTCCCCACAAAAATTCTCAGATTCTATAGAAAAAAAGAATAGAGACAAAAGATAAGTGACATTTATGGACAGAAATTTAGAAAAAATGTCTACATTTTAAAATGTAGGGAAAGAGCAAATGATCCTGGGAAGGAGGTACAGGGAGTAATGAATGGGATATATGGATGATGAAAAAGTGAAAGTGTCAGTCACTTAGTTGTGTCCAGCTCTTTTGACCCCATGGACTGTCGCCCACTAGGCTCCTCTGTCCATGGAATTCTCCAGTCAAGAATACCGGAGTGGATAGCCATTCCCTTCTCCAGGGGAACTTCCTGACCCACAGACCAAACCCGGGTTTCCTGTACTGCAGGTAGATTCACTGCCATCTGAGCCACTAAGGAAGACCAATATGGATAATAGGGTTTGATAATTTCAGCAGAAGATTGTGCAAGAGTAAAATATGCTGAATAAAATATGAAAAGTTTTTGAAAAGAAGTGTGGATTGAGCAACTTTGAGGATAAGGAACATCAAAATGTGTCATTCTTTTTGGGAGATACAAATGCCAGTATTTGTGTGTATGTATGTATGCGTGTGTGTTTAATTCTAATTCCCCAAAATGACTTGTATATAATAAACACAGTATAAACTTTTGTGTAAGGTGTTATACCTTTTCTAATATATATACACGAGAGAAGTTATTACTTAACAGCAATTCCTGTGCTTTCTGTTAGTCTTTAGTGGTGCCATTTTTGTACATTTACATATTGTGAGTAAATTTGCTTTAGCATTTCCATAACCAAAATTTTCTACAATTATGTTTTTGATGAATGTAAGCTCTTCTTTGGATATAGAATGTATTTAACCATAGGTACCATCAACACAGGGCTTCCCAGATGACGTTTGTGTTAAAGAACCCACCTGCCGATGCAGGAGATGTAAGAGGTGTGGGTTGAATCCCTGAGTCAGGAAGATCCCCTGGAGAAGGGCGTGGCAACTTACTCCAGTATTCTTGCCTGGAGAATCCCACAGACAGAGAAGCACACAGTCCATGGGGTTGCAAAGAGTCAGACACAACTGAAGCAATGTAGCACTCACGCAGGCACCATCAACATAACCCATTTGTATCAAAGCAGCCTGCTATCCAATCACTTATGTGCAAAATCAGATATTTTGTCTGATTATTGTGTGCAAAGGAATGGGGACCTGGAATATAGAAGGATTTTTAGAAGAAGTCAAGTTACTTAATCAAAAATAGTCTGAAATGGAAAGGACTTGAAAAGAAGCCAGGATAACCAAGTTAAATAAACTATCATCATACTCTCTAACCCCAACACAAACATCCAATCAAAAAATGGAGAAAGTCTTAAAAAAAGGAACTTCCTTAATAGCTGCTAATAATGTACAAAATTACACTCTAACATCTCATTCCAGGAAGAGAACAGTAAGCTTTCATTTTGCGACAGAAAGAATGATTTCCATTCATCAACAACATGGGTTTCTAAAATATCTCCTCAAGTTATTATGGTGTTTCATAACCAGGCCTCACTGTAAAATATGATGTTTAAAAAAATCAATAATAAAATATTCATATGATCCAAGATTTTCCCAAATTGAATCTGACTGGGTCATGGCAGTGTGCTGATGTCTGGAATGCAAGTAATATACTATATTATTGATGTCTGTCAAATAACGGAAATTGTTACAAATTAATTCATCCTTAACCTAATTAACCCCATGTGCAATATTATATGCATTCTAGACAAGTACTGTTTTGCTCTAACCATAAAGCTAGGAAGGACAATATTTCAACCTATAAAATCGCCTTTTAAGATACTTAGAAACCTCAAAGAATATTGCTCTTGTAGAAGTGATGCAAAAGAATGCATTACCTCATCTACTTAAATTATTTTTGGTCTGATACAAAATGCTCTTTCTCTAACTTTTTTAGTTGTAAAAATAATCTTAGGAAAGTGTCTACTCTGTCTTTTACACACAAAGCAGGTAGAACCATTCATATTAAGAACTTGCATTATTAAAAATAAAAGTTGTGTACATTTTAGAGAGGGAATTTGGAAGCTTTAACATTTTCTTGATGTTACAATGCAAAAATGATTGCTTTCTATCTAAGATATCTCATAATTCTGACTTTACAGATATATATATGTTTATATATATACATAGATAGAAAGATATTATACTATATATATAGCAATTACGACTGATCTTGTTTTCCTGGAATCATTGGGTGGGTTGTTTTTTTATGGTATTTTGTTACTTCTCTTCAACTGTCTTTACACCCAAACTTCTCGATCCCTGTTGCCAATAATGGCCTGATCTTCATATTTGCAATATTGGACTTGATTTGAACACATCTAGCTCTTAAATTCGGAGAAGGCAATGGCACCCTACTCCAGTACTCTTGCCAGGAAAATCCCATGGATGGAGGAGCCTGATGGGCTGCAGTCCATGGGGTAGCAAAGAGTTGGACACGACTGAGTGACTTCACTTTCACTTTTCACTTTCATGCATTGGAGAAGGAAATGGCAACCCACTCCAGTGTTCTTGCCTGGAGAATCCCAGGGACAGGTGAGCCTGGTGGGCTGCTGTCTATGGGGTCGCACAGAGTCGGACACGACTGAAGCGACTTAGCAGCAGCAGCTCTGAAATTTCCCTGTGCATCAGATCTGCCTTGGATCTATAACATTCATATTTATTAGTTCTTTCTTTCTCTTCCTGCTAGTGAAAAACACTAGTATGATATCCCGCTAGTTTACTTAACTGATTTATTGTTGTGCAGTCACTAAGTTGTATCTGATTCTTTGTGACGCCATGGACTGAAGCACAGCAGGCTCCTCTGTCTTCCACTATCTCCTAGAGTTTGCTCAAAGTCACGTCCATTGCACGGGTGATGCTGTCTAACCATCTCATCTCTTAACTGATTATCTACCAGAAAAAAAATGAGAATTCCAAAAAGAAAATCTAATTGTGGAGATATTTTAAACCATTTCAATCTTTCTTTGACCATCATTTTATATCAGACTGCAACACTTTATTACTGTTAAATTTTTCTATTTTTAGAATAATTTGGATAAATAGATATTAAAAGGGCCTTGATTGGCAGTAGAGAGTACTTGGGTATGGTGAGGTGGCATATCAGGGAGAACCAGGGCTTTGCCTCTTTCTAAGCAATCTTGGAGAAGTTATTCAAATTTTTGAACTCACTTGCATGCTGAGTACAAAGACGTTTGCCTCAGAGTGGTTGTGAAAACTAAAACGACCAACAGAACAGGCACTTAACAAGGAAAAGAGCTTTTATTATTATATAAGGTGTTGTTCACAACAGTATTTGTGTGAAATTAGTAACATTTTCTAATTCTTAGGATTTCATTATTGGCATTGTTTTAACATAAAGTAACTATTGTGTGCAAAACTGAGGAACATTCATTTTCTGTAAAAGAGCATTATGCCCTATCAAGGAAACAGCTGCAGCACATTTTAAGAGAATACTGTCTTCTGTTTTCAAAATCTAGAACAGTGAGAAAAAAGTGCTTTGTGGTTAATCTCCATGTTAAGATCTATATCTAGGTCTATGTCTCTCTATATATATCTATTAGAGAAGCACCTGGTATTGTGCCATGTTGTCAAAATGCATTAGTGAAATATCATATCTGATAACAACTAATGTGAAATGATACCCCACCGATTGGAATGTCACTGACGCTGTGGCCTGTTGTTCTTGACACCACAGACGAGGATCAAAGCATCTTTCATGGTGATAAAGTTGGCAGTACGGACGGGAAATAATGCCAGAGAGACTGATTAAGTGCTAACGTTCCCACCTGGTGCCATGAAACTAGCACATAATATCTGTAATTCAGGATGATTTTCTCCTCCTGTGCTTACTTTCGTGCCAGCTCTGGTGTTAGAAACAGTTAATACTGATGAATGGTTTCCTCCTTGTATCTCCCCAGGCAAGAATTAGGCTATAAGAGGACTTCTGTTTCAGTGTGATTCCTTTCAAGGACTACACCTTACATGTACTTTAGCTATCAAGAAAGGCATTTCAAGTGGGCACAAAATGATGACTCATTCATTCTTTGTGCCTCATATTTCATTTGACAGACGACACTCCACTCACGCTGTCCCTTAACTGACAACACCTTGGTGGGTACATTTTTCTTATGACAATAATGTTTTAGAGATAGTTTAGGAGACCTGTGACCCAGGTTTGTATGCTCAAGGAATAATGTCAGCTAGGATATGAAGTTCTGAAATGAAAATAAATCTTTATCTGAAACCATGCTTCATCTATCACAATTAGACTTGCTGGCACCTATTACCATCTTAGCATCAATGACTTCTCTCCATGAAACTATTTGTAAGGCGGATCCAGAGTAAGTCCTGAAGAAAAGGGATTCTGCCTGTACTGCTAAAGCTTAGATGGCTTAAGATGACAGCACTGCATTTCTTTTTCAAGAAAAGTCTCTTCAAAGGTTGCAAGTAACTTAAATCAAAAGATATAGTGATATTCATTCAACCTCAGGTAAGATTCTCCTAAAACAAAATTAAATGTCATAGATAAAACAGATCAATGGTAACACATTTATGTGAGTCACTATCATCCACAGGACAGAAAAGCTTTTATTAATTCCTAAAGATGCACTGAAGTGTTCTGTCCACTGAGATTTGAACTGTAGCTCCTATTCAAATGTCTGTGCAATATGGCTGAAACAATCAAAGCATGGTCCTCAAAGCTGTCCAGTTTAGGTCTACCTTGGTTGGCGTACTCTCTTGTTATAAGATATTGCATTTTAACAAACATAAAGTAAAATAAGAAAAAAAATTTCACAGACATATTAAATATTTTTCTAAATATATACATCAGGGAGTAATTTATATCATTACATCATTTGTACTTAAATGATGTAACATGTATTCCTATTACTAATTTGTGGATTTTAGTCAGGCTTTATGGTCCATTTGAAGACCTTGTGTTTATATTTTGTATGCTGCCATCGAGGTGCCAGATAAGCTGAATGTGTCTTATGTTACCAATGAGGTCATCATTGTGCAGCAAGCTGAGAACAGCAGGACTATCACCAGGCTCCGGAAATGAGGCACGTCATGAAAATGTGTATCTTCATTTGTGTTCTTTTATAATTTCTTTCCAGGAGCTTTCACTCTACCACCAGTGTGCTTTGGATCTCTGATAAACACATTATAAATTGCTTTGCATTACATCAGCATTGATTCTCACTCTATTCAGGATCTCCCATTGCTTGAAGAAAATGTTCCCATGTGATGCTCATGGCCCATAGTTAACATAAAAAAATTAGTCATAAACTTTGAGTGTCACCATAAAATAAAATGAAACAAAAATATTGATAAGAAACTACTTTAAAAATCTGAAGTATAGCTTTTTATATAGGCTCAAAAATTGACCATATACTAATACTTTTATGTTGATGGAGGTGACTAAATTTGACAGAATTTACAATCTGACTGTATAATTTGTGGCTGAGAAAATAACCTCTCAGAACACAGCTATCTCACATACAATATTCTGTAACAGTTCTTGTTATGTAGTTGCTAAGTTGTGCCTGAATCTTTCTGGCCCTGTGAACTGTAGCCAACCAGGCTCCTTCATCCATGGGATTCCTTAGGCAAGAATACTGGAGTGGGTTGCCATTCCCTTCTCCAGGGGGTCTTCCCGACGACCCAGTAATCAAATTCGGAGCTCCTGCATTGCAGGCAGATTCTTTTGACTGCTGAGTCATCATCAAATATAACCAAATGGGGAAAGGCATGTTGAAATGCTTAGTAAAATGAAAAGCAATATGAAATGTTAATTCTTAGAGTGTGTTTGTCTGTGTGTGTGCACATACATTATCAAACTACTAAATCGCTCAAGCTGAAGTTGATACTGTAATAACATTGAATTTGGAATTCCTACAAGCATGATTTACTTTACAAAAATTATATACCTCTCATAATAATTAGAGAATATGTCATTTTAATTTTCTGATGACAACTTTGAAAAATATGTGGTATTTAAAAGCTGAAATGGCAAATGTAACAGAGTGAGCCTCACAATTTTAGCTTTTTTCCCATTCTGTTATTATTCAGAAATATACTTTTTATAAAATTAAAAGTCACATGAGATAAAGTAAATATAAGACTCTAAATTTGTTTTTAAGCCATATATGATATAATATATATGACAATAATAACCTAAGGGAGAGGGAAAACTATGCTTATGAAATAAAAAAAAAAGATTTACCAGAAGAAATTCAGGATCAATCTGAAGTAGATTTTAATAAGTTATAGATGTACCCTGAAATCACTACAGAAAACAAAAAGTAACAGGAATAAGTTAAAAAATCAATAGAGGACTTAAAATGGCAATAGATGAATCAAAATGACTAACTAGTTAGTATATATACACAAACTATTGTGTTAAGCTAATTGTGTAACAAAACCAAAAAAGATCAAAGGAGAAATGAAAGGACAAAAGGACTATTCAGACAAATTTATAACAAATATCCAATAACACACCTAAATCCAAACATACTGACTTTTACATTAATTGTGGATGAACATAACAAATGAATACTCCAAACCTACATCAGTCTGGCAGATTAGATTTTTTTTAAAAAAAGAAGATTCAATTATAAGCTCTTTATAAGAAATCCACTTTAAATTCAAAACTAAAAATCAGTTGGAAGTGAAAGATGGAAGAAAATATAATAAGGAAATAGTAGCATAAAAGAATTGGAGTGGCTTTACTCATGTCAGACGAAAGAGACTTTAAGGAGATGAAAGCCATTAGACGTAGAAAGGAACACAGTGGAAACAAACATAGTGGGAAGAATACACCAAGAGATGCATCTGAACCGAAAACTACAGAAGAGAAACATGAGGAAAAAATGACAAAATTTGGCAGAGAAAAGTAAGATTAGCAAGCAATACTTAAAACTGCCTTTATTCACAGATTGCATGATAGTCTATGAAGAAAATCTTAAGGAAAGTATAGGAAGAAAACCCCCACTAATCGCATAACTGATGAACTCTCACATTTTAGGTTATCTCCTGAGAAAGAGGTTCCCCAACTTCATAGAAATTTTCTTTGAGTTTGTGACATTTGTAAATAGAATAGAAATGTTATTATAATCTGTATGTGTTTTAAGTCCTTCAGCAGAGAGTAACACGACGTTCTGATTTTATTATTACCACAGGTCACAAATATGAGTGACCAAAAGGCCTGGAAGAAGTAAAAGCAGAAAACGTTGCAGAGGAATGTGCTGACCAGGGAAAACTGAGGCGCCGCATAGGTTCCATTCCACCACGTCTATGACTTTAATTGCTATTTTACTTTACTTTAATTGCTATTTAATCTTGTTTTCACTTTTAGTGTCCCTCTTTTCCAACAAAATTGTGCCTAAGTTGCACCATCCCCAAAGCACTCTTCAATAGTTGAGGTGATTTCACGCCAGACAACAAACCCCAGAATATTTTTCAGACATTACATGGAAAATATTTGACATCACACTGCCAGCCGTGAAGTGTTGAAAGTGCAAGTGCCTGTGCCAATAAGGATACTCTGAGGTCAAGGAGCCTTTTGGAAGTATTAATGATATAGACACTTAATAAACAATTCCAGAGTTGGCATTGGCTGAAGAAAGACAATCCATAATCATGAAGCTAGAATAATAAACATGAATTTTAAAAGACAGTTGTTGGCTTGGACCATGACTCTCTTAAATCTATTGGGTCCTTTGGCTAGCACTGAAGAGAATGTTAAACTTGAGCACATCTGAAAATGTCTTGACTCAATTATGACTGTAATTTGTTTCTTTCTAGTCTCAGTCAGTGATATACATGGAAACAAAATGCTGAATTTTCAAATCCTTTTCTATTACTCAAATCACATTGTCACCTTTTTTCCCATGTTGGACACCATTGTTTGTATGGTTTCACTTAGATTGTTGCTTGAAAAAGTAAATGTCAAAAATAAGAACAAAGAAATGGTGCTGCTGCTAAGTCACTTCAGTCGTGTCCGCTCTGTGCAGCCCCATAGACGGCAGCCCGCCAGGCTCCCCTGTCCCTGGGGTTCTCCAGGCAAGAACACTGGAGTGGGTTGCCATTTCCTTCTCCAATGCATGAAAGTGAAAAGTGAAAAATGAAAGTGAAGTCGCTCAGTCCTGTCCGACTGTTAGCGATCCCATGGACTGCAGCCCATCAGGCTCCTCAGGCCATGAGCTTTTCCAGGCAAGAGTACTGGAGTCGGGTGCCATTGCCTTCTCCGAAGAAATGGTGAGATTCACCAAAAAGTCTATGTCTCCAAAACATCAGCACTCTTTTGTCAAGGTTAGTAGCTAGCAGAACAAAGGGAAATGTGTTACAGCTCAATTCTTTGATTTTATAATTTTTCTTGGTATAATCCAGGACCTGAAACATATTTTATTTCCCTTTTGTAACACAGGGAGGATCACTATGTATTTTTTTTTCATCTCAGAAAAGAAACTAGTAAATAATAGCAGCAGTTTATAGAATGCTTACTATTTGCTAAGTTTCTCCCTGATATTTTATTTAGTATTAACTACAATCACTTATATCCCTACTATTATGAGCTCCATTACATAGGTGAGGAAACTAAGTGCCAGAGAAGTGAAGTGAGGTAAAACTGGATACAAAATCCTAGAGGCTGGTTAAGAACCCAGGCATTTCCGGTTCAGAGATTACTGCAAAGTATTGCTTAAAAAACAAACAAGCAAAAATACAGGCTGACTAAGTTATCTCCAGAAAGTAAAATTTATTTTTCACTATTGTTAATACTTTATATATTGATTATAAAACACCAGCATCCCAACTAAATTATCTAGGTCTTATATTCAAACAGCTGACAAGACATAACAGCGGTGCATTATTGGGAGATTTACTTTGTGTATTGACTTCCAGGAATTCATTACTAATTAATAGGTATTTACTTTGCAGAATGTATTCTTGTCTTTTGAAGAGCTGAATAAATAAGGTATTGGAGAGTGTACTAAGGTCCAGAGTATGGAAAACAATGTGAAAAAGTAATCTATGTCAAGAAAGAGAGGAGCTAATAATTTAAACCTTGTCTCCACAATTAAAGCACTTTTCAGTTAACCTATTTATCATTAAGAACATACACCTTAGAAACACTGTATGACGACTAACATTTTTAGGACAGCATTTCATGATTTTTCCAGGACAATCTGTCATTATTCAGTGCATTTATAATGGTAATAATGTCTTCAATTTCTATTTTTTCCTTAAAGCTATTATATTATATCCTATTTCTATGTCTTAAAATTAGTACTCACATGGTCTACTATGCTTTTTACTCACTTGCCTTTTACATTTATACATCTACTTTTTAATATAAAGAACCCTGGTTTGAACTGCTCAAAGGCTTGGACAGGTATCAGCTCATTAAAAACTCTACTGAGAAACATTCGGTGAACATTTTAGAAATTGTGCCACTTTCCACTTAGAACAGAGAGTTTAAAGGCATGTAAGGATCACCGTGGGGGGGTTTCCATCAGAGAGATGACTTAGTATAAAAATCCTGATTCTGAAGTAATGAATCCAGTTTTCTCCTAAATTCATAAGATTTGTAACTTTGCAACAAAACCACAGGAAATGAGAGTGACACTATGAAACAGTTGTGTGTGTGTGTGTGGAGACACTTTATTGTGTTGAAAGAAAAAGTAAGGATAGACTCAAATATCTCTCAAGGTCTTTAAATCTGTACTAAGTTATCTACTAAAAATATTTTTCTTGAATATTTAGGAATTTGACTTAAATCACCCAGGAAATACATATTTGGCAGTGAAACATAAAAATATTCTTATTTCAAGGCTATCAAATATATAAACTAAAATAATAATAAAACCAACAGTAAAGAGTAAGCTTCCTATGTTTATTGCTCTGGTATATGCATACACAGAATAGGCTAATAAATGTTCAGATATATTTGGGGCTGTGTGTGTGTGTGTGTGTGTGTGCGTGCGTGCATGTGCTTGTGCACACACATATGTCAAGAAGTTGAAATGTCTGCCAATAATCATAGAAAATATCATGACTTTGAGAGTTCAAAACTAAAATTTTATTAATTCCCTCTTATTGTACTGATTGCCTTCACTTCTCCTATTTTTGACACTACCAATTATGATGTCTCATATTTACTAGTCTCTCCTCCAATGACTTGTAGAAAAGCTCAACACTACTCTTCTAAACAAAGCAAATAAAACAATAACCTCTCCTAGTTGCATTCTCTATGCCAAAATGTCAATGCAACTTTAATTTTTTTTAATCTCCAAAACCACTGTGAAAAACGTATTCTATCCTCTCTTCTTTGACTTCCTTACATCCATTCGTTTTCCACCTCCTATCAATTCAATGACTTCTATTTACTTCCAATGGCTAAATCTGAAGATGAATTTTCTTTACTTTCTATGTATGCTTGATTTATCAAGCAACATTTGATACTTTCACTACCCTCTCCATCTCCAGATCTTTCAAAATGCTGGTTTCTGAGACACTACTCTCTCTTTTACTATCTACCTTCTTGAATATTGGAGAAGGAAATGGCAACCCACTCCAGTAGTCTTGCCTGGAAAATCCCATGGACAGAGGAGTGTGGCAGGTTTACAGTCCATGGGGTCATGAAGAGATGGACACGACTGAGTGACCTCACTTTTTCTTGAATATTTCTAAGGATCTTCCTTTTGTTTGTGTTCTAAATAATGTGGGTAGGAAGGAGTGACCATTCATATTGAAAAGATAGTCTGAAAAAAGACCAAGTGTCTTCCTGAATCCATTGCCTTTGCTCTTTAATCTATTTTACATCTGCATTCAATATTAATCTTCTAAGGTAATTAACTCAAGCTCAGTCGTGTCTGGCTCTTTGTTACTTCATGGACTGTAGTCTAACAGGCTCCTTTGTCTATGGAATTTTCGAGACAAGAATACTGGAGTGGGTTGCCATTTCCTACTTCAGGGGATCTTCTTGACCCAAAAATTGAACTCACATCTTTTGCATCTCCTGCATTGTGCTACCTGGGAAGCCCTAAGGTAATTAATTTAATACCATCATCAAGGATTGCTGAGTTTCCCAGGTGGTTCTAGTAGTGAAGAACCCATTTGCCAATGCAGGCAACGTGAGAGATGCAGTTTCAACCCCTGGCTTGGGAAGATCCCCTGGAAGAGGACATGGCAACCCACTCTAGTATTCTTGCCTGGGGAATCCCAAAGACAGAGGAGCCTGGCAGGCAGGCTACAGTCCATGTGGCTGCACAGAGTCAGACTCAACTGAAGCAACTTAGCACACACAAAGGATCACTGACTTCATTCAAATTGTGATTCCCAGCTCCTTTTACATAAACTTCTGTACCACATTACAAATCTCAACACCTCACTCTTATCAACTATAACCAACTATAATGTAAGTGATAATACTTGCTGAGATAAATATAATTTCTCTGCTAAAATATGTAGCACAAATTATTAGAAAAAATTCAAATATCTTCCCTTAACTATGAAGTGAAGTGAAAGTTACCCAGTTCTGTCCAAATCTTTGTGACCCTATACAGCCCATGGAATTCTCTAGGCCAGAATACTGGAGTGGGTTGCCTTTCTCTTCTCCAGGGGATCTTCCCAACCCAGGGATTGAACCCAGGCCCCCACATTGCAAGCGGATTCTTTACCAGCTGAGCCACACGAGAAGCCCTCCCTTAACTATACTCCATAAATAATTTCTTCCTTTTGACTTATTCCTACTTACCTTCCACTACTCTGGTAAGGATTCTCAGTATAATCATTACTTCAACATACTCAGTTGCTCCCTATGCCTCATTTCTTATTTTTCTCTTGCATGCCTCTTCCCCTATTCAAAGTTATAGCCAGCTTTGTCTTTTAAGCTCCTGCTTAGATCTCATCTTTGATGATCACAGTTGACACTGATCCCCTTTTCAAACTTCTCTTTCTCATTTTTTCTACATATTTACGAATTGTACTGTGCGGTTTAGCTTTACTAGGGGCTTCCCTGGTGGCTTAGATGGTGAAGAATCTGCTTGCAATGCAGGAGACCCAGTTTTAGTCCCTGGGTTGGGAAGATCCCTTGGAGAAGAGAATGACTACCCACTCCAATATTCTTGCCTGGAGAATTCCATGGCCAGAGGAGGCTGGTGGGCTACAGTCTATGATGTCACAAAGAGTTGGACGTGACTGAGCAACTAACACTTTCACTTTTCACACACAATTTTATTTAATGCTTTCCATCAGTGTAGGTTTGTTTCTTTACTATTGTGCAGTCAGATCTTTGATAAAAAGAACTTCAACTATATGATCCTTCTTCATTTTGATTTACACAATGTAATACAGGGCCAAACACATTGTGTGCACTCAGTAAATACTTAGTGATGGCTTCACTGAAGAAGAAAACACTAAAAATTACCAAAGCTTCTTTAGATGATACAAACAGTTAATATACTTTTAATTATTACATTCTATAGAGTCAATTTTAAATTTGAAATGCTAGATGCTATTGTATATCACATTTTGCAGTTACATGCCATTTACCTTATGTGATTAAACTTAACATATTAAGGATTTTGGGGAACTAAATGCAAGAAAGTTATAACAAGCAAACAAAACAAGATCTCTAATCTGACACACATAAGTACCATTACTATTTTAGTAATTGTAGTAACTGTATATGTGTCCTATTTAAAATAATGATTTTGATATGATGAATATTCAAGTTTTTCCATGCTCTTAAGTAGTCTATTCATACTACCGACGAGGAGTGGGATGAAATAGGAGATTGGGAGTGCCACATATACACCTCTATTGTTTAAAATAGATAACTAATGAATGCCTATAGCACAAGGAACTCTACTCAGTGCCCTGTGGTGACCTAAGTGGGAAGGAAATGGGAAGGAAATCTAAAATAGAGGGGATATATGTAAAAATATAACTGATTCACTTTGCTGTGCAGCAGAAACTAACACAGCACTCTAAACCAACCATACTCAAAAGCTGTACTTCAATATAAAATAAAAAGTTAAAAATTAAATTCACTTATTGTGATTGAGGTCACCTTTCCCCAGGGTTTGAGGTTGGATTCTTTCTTCCTTTTGGTTCCTGTCCTTGACGGGTGGGATGGGGAGGAAGACGGAAGAGAAGTTCAAGAGGGAGGGGACACTTGTATACTTATGGCTGATTCATATTGATGTTTGGCAGAAACCAACACAATTCTGAAAGCAATCAATTAAAAATAAATAAAAATTAAAACAATAATAAAACTAAAAGAACTACCAACTGCATAATGAAAACTTTTACTTCCTTTATATACCTTCAGATTTCTTTCTGTTTTCCTAGTAATTTATGCTGTGGCTTTTGTTTTCTTTGCTACTCACTAGATTTAGCAATTCACAGTTCTTTGAGCCAGGACTCTGCACTTTTGGAAGGATATCCCAAAACTGCTCAGGGATGTTGGTTACCAAAAATTCTCTGTTTCCCTCTTTAGACTTTATGATTTTTAATTTCCATATTATTAAGCTTATTATTTGTTGTTATCATTACTATTGTTACTATTTTGGTGTATCTAGGTTTAAATGGTCTCAGGTACAATATAAACATAGAAAAATAATCTAAAAACCTATGCTATAGACAATACACTGGGGGAACAAATTCATCAAACTTCCTGAAACCTAGGAAGGAGCAGTCCCTTATATCAGCATACATATATTATTGTAAAACATAATGCCAAATTATTGTTCCCTGAAATTTGAAATTACAAGTTTAGGTCTAATGTTTTGAAATGTGAGGAAAACAGACAACAAATTTAGTGTGAGAATTTTTCATTTCTGAGACTTATTCATTTCTAACTGAAGAAGCCCTGAACAATGCTTCATCTAGAAAGAATTACATCAAATTCAAAACGACCAACTTCACAGTTGGCAAGTATCACTTGACAAGTAGTGGAAGACAAAGCTTTTTACTCCCTGCTTTCAGTCTAGCCAAACCACAGCAAGGTTAGGACCAAACAGACCCAAACCCACAGGGCTTTTCTGAGGATTACTCACAATTTGCTGTGAATGGACGACTAGACTGAGCTTAGGTGATATGACCTGAAAAAGTCAAGGAGTCTTATAATCTATCCGACCAGAGTTTTATATCATTAATTTTACTGCCATTATACAGCCTACATCATTGTTTCCCCAAGGCCTGACCCAAAATTCAACTATAATTTGTCATTCAGGACTTCAATGTGTTCTGTGAGTACCGTCTGGGATATTTTGTTAACATGATTGAAATAAGAAAATTAAATGTTCTGGAAGCCACTGCTAACATGAATTCTGTTCTAACCACAGATATTCATGGTGTCACCTAACACTCTCTACTTTTGCTTTCAAGAAGATTTCAATAGACTTGATTGTCTTAAGGTGGACTAAATTCCCTGCCCACAGTTTAACGAAAGCGAAAAGTCACTCAGATGTGTCTGACTCTTTGTGACCCCACGGAATTCTCTAGGACAGAATACTAGAGTGGGCATCCGGTCCCTTTTCCAAGGGATCTTCCCAACCAAGCGACCGAACCCAGGTCATCCATATTGCAGGCGGATTCTCTACCAGCTAAGCCACCAGGGAAGCCCAAGAAGACTGAGGTGGGTAGCTTATCCCTTCTCTGGCGGATCTTCCCAACCCAGGAATTGAACCAGGTTCTCCTGCATTGCAGGCAGATTCTTTACCAACTGATCTACAAGGGAAACCCCATTGGTAGGATAAAATCAAAACAGTATAGTAATTAAGAAAACAGGCTTTGAAGCCAGGCACTTTAAAAAGAATTTTGACTTCACCATATACAAGCTCTGTAATCTCTCTGCCTCACATCATAGTGGGAATTAAAACATCAACTTCCTCAGGGGCTCAGTGGGAAAAAATCCACCTGCAATGCAGGAGACCCAGGTTTGATCCCTGGGTCAGGAAGATCCCTTGGAGATGGAAATGGTAATCTACTCCAGTATTCTTGCCTGGGAAATCTCATGGACATAGGAGCCAGTGGACTACTGTCCATAGGGGTTGCAAAGAGTCAGACAGACACTAAACAATGGTTATTAAGATCCACCATCATTAAATATAGAGTACCTAGAACATTGACTGGAAAAGGGTAACCATGAAAAAACCATTGGTACTGCTGAAGCTGTGGATGATGATGAGCAGAGCTATTCTGCAGCTGTAACTGGTCAGTTCAGTTCAGTTCAGTTCAGTCGCTCAGTCGTCTCCAACTCTTTGAGACCCCATGAATCGCAGCATGCCAAGCCTCCATGTCCATCACCATTTCCTGGCGTTCACTCAAACTCACGTCCATTGAGTCAGTGATGCCATCCAGCCATCTCATCCTCTGTCGTCCCCTTTTCCTCCTGCCCAATCCCTCCCAGCATCAAAGTCTTTTCCAATGAGTCAACTCTTCGCATGAGGTGGCCAAAGTACTGGAGCTTCAGCTTTAGCATCATTCCTTCCAAAGAAACCCCAGGGCTGATCTTAGAATAGACTGGTTGGATCTCCTTGCAGTCCAAGGGACTCTCAAGAGTCTTCTCCAACAACACAGTTCAAAAGCATCAATTCTTCAGCGCTCAGCCTTCTTCACAGTCCAACTCTCACATCCATACATGACCACAGGAAAAACCATAGCCTTGACTAGACGGACCTTAGTCGGCAAAGTAATGTCTCTGCTTTTGAATATGCTTTCTAGGTTGGTCATAACTTTTCTTCCAAGGAGTAAGCGTCTTTTAAATTCATGGCTGCAATCACCATCTGCAGTGATTTTGGAGCCTCCCAAAATAAAGTCTGGCACTGTTTCCACTGTTTCCCCATCTATTTCCCATGAAGCGATGGGACCGGATACCATGATCTTTGTTTTCTGAATGTTGATCTTTAAGCCAACTTTTTCACTCTCCTCTTTCACTTTCATCAAGAGGCTTTTTAGTTCCTCTTCACTTTCTGCCATTAGGGTGGTGTCATCTGCATACCTGAGGTGATTGATATTTCTCCCGGCAATCTTGATTCCAGCTTGTGCTTCTTCCAGCCCAGGGTTTCTCATGATGTACTCTGAAGTTAAATAAGCAGGGTGACAAAATACAGCCTTGATGTAATCCTTTTCCTATTTGGAAGCAGTCTGTTGTTCCATGTCCAGTTCTAACTGTTGCTTCTTGACCTGCATATAGGTTTCTCAAGAGGCAGGTCAGGTGGTCTGGTATTCCCATCTCTTTCAGAATTTTCCACAGTTTATTGTGATCCACACAGTCAATGGTTTTGGCATAGTCAATAAAGCAGAAATAGATGTTTTTCTGGAACTCTCTTGCTTTTTCCATGATCCAGCAGATGTTGGCAATTTGATCTCTGGTTCCTCTGCCTTTTCTAAAACCAGCTTGAACATCTGGAAGTTCACGGTTCACGTATTGCTGAAGCCTGGCTTGGAGAATTTTGAGCATTACTTTACTAGCATGTGAGATGAGTGCAATTGTGCGGTAGTTTGAGCATTCTTTGTCATTGCCTTTCTTTGGGATTGGAATGAAAACTGACCTTTCCCAGTCCTGTGGCCGAGGTTGGGGGTGGCGGCCAAGAAGAGCTACCCTGCATCTGATGTCAGGGGCAGTGGCTTGGAGGAGCTACCCCAAGCCTGAAGTCAGGGGTTGTGGCCGAGAGGAGCAACCCCACGTCCAAGGAGCAGTGGCTGCACAGGTGGGGGAGGGCCAAGAGGAGCTACTCCATATTCAAGGTCAGGAGGGGCGGCAGTGAAGAGATACCCCTCGTCCAAGGTAAGGAGCAGCCATGAAGAGATACTCCACATCCAAGGTAAGAGAAACCCAAGTTGCACAGTAAGTGTTGCAAGAAGGCATCAGAGGGCAGACACACTGAAACCATAATCACAGAAAACTAGTCAATCTAATCACACTAGGACCATAGCCTTGTCTAACTCAATGAAACTAAGCCATGCCCTGTGGGGCCACCCAAGATGGTGGGTCATGGTGGAGAGGTCTGACAGAATGTGGTCCACTGGAGAAGGGAATGACAAACCACTTCAGTATTCTTGCCTTGAGAACCCCATGAACAGTATGAAAAGGCAAAATGATAGGATACTGAAAGAGGAACTCCCCAGGTCAGTAGGTACCCAATATGCTACTGGAGATCAGTGGAGAAAAAACTCCACTGATGTAAGGTGTACCAATTTATTCCATCAATGGCAACTGTGCACAATAGTAGTCTCTCATTCTTTACTCACTTTTCCCCCTCTAGGGATACAGTTTTCCATGAAAATTATTTTCTCCTACATCATATCTGACCTGATATTTTCTTGGTAATTTGATAGAAAAATAAGGGGAAATGCGCATAAGCTTTTCATACAAGGTGTTATTGTCTGCATTATAAAATAGGGTGAAACAATCTGGTTGAACATGCATAGAGAGGAGAAAGAGGACAAATCCTGGAGAACAGTGATCTGAAATTGGGAGCAGCCAAGGAGCCGATATGGTCAACAGGATAAATGGTGACCAGCACTAGGGTCAGAAAAGATTTTCTTCTAATAATCCAGAACCCCAAAGGGATAGTAGGATGACTGAATTTTAGAGGTAAATGAGATGTTAAAGAAAAAGTTTCAGAGGTGTGAAGTGACCTATTTATGGTAGACAATAGGAAAGTGGTAGCACTGAGGACTTTTTAATCTATGATTTCCTAAGTATCAATCTTATTCTTTCCTCTACTTTGCATGACAGGTCCAAAAAAAAAAAAAAAACCTGCCTGTACATATGAACTTCAAACTTCCTCATAAATCTTCACAGACTAAAACTAAAGATACAGCATGATAACTCTGTCTTCTGTTAATGGATGGCATGATTTGCAATGCAAAATAATACTCTTCTTGGCCTTTATATTTTTTCTTAAACTATAGCAATTTTTATGGTTGTGGTAAACAGTTCATCATATTGAAAAGTATAAATCATAGAAAGGGCTGAAATAGATATTCTGAATGGTAAGATAATTATCACAGTCAGAAAAAAGATAATAAAATCAGAAAATAAAAATGCACTGGTCATAGCAAACATCCTCTTCCAACAACACAAGAGAAGACTCTACACATGGACATCACCAGATGGTCAACACCAAAATCAGATTGATTATATTCTCTGCAGCAAAGGATGGAGAAGCTCTATACAGTCAACAAAAACA
>SJYQ01002819.1:284141-320693 GCA_006410935.1 Redunca redunca
AAAATTAGAGATACCAAGGGAACATTTCATGCAAAGATGGGCTTGATAAAGGACAGAAATGGTCTGGACCTAATAGAAGCAGAAGATATTAAAAAGAGGTGGCAAGAATACACAGAAGAACTATACCAAAAAGATCTTCATGACCTGGATAATCACGATGGTGTGATCACTCATCTAGAGCCAGACATCCTGGAATGTGAAGTCAAGTGGGCCTTAGAAAGCATCACTATGAACAAAGCTACTGGAAGTGATGGAATTCCAGTAGAGCTATTTCAAATCCTCAAAGATAATGCTGTGAAAGTGAAGCACTCAATATGCCAGCACATTTGGAAAACTCAGCAGTGGCCACAGGACTGGAAAAGGTCAGTTTTCATTCCAATCCCAAAGAAACGCAATGACAAAGTGCTCAAACTACCGCACAATTGCACTGATCTCACATGCTAGTAAAGTAATGCTCAAAATTCTCCAAGCCAGGCTTCAGCAATATGTGAACAGTGAACTTCCAGATGTTCAAGCTGGTTTTAGAAAAGGCAGAGGAACCAGAGATCAAATTGCCAACATCCGCTGGATCATGGAAAAAGCAAGAGAGTTCCAGAAAAACATCTATTTCTGCTTTATTGACTATGCCAAAGCCTTTGACTGTGTGGATCACAATAAACGGTGGAAGATTCTGAGAGAGATGGGAATACCAGACCACCTGACCTGTCTCTTGAGAAATGTTGGTGATGGACAGGGAGGCCTGGCGTGCTGCGATTCATGGGCTCGCAAAGAGTCGGACATGACTGAGTGACTGAACTAAACTAAACTAAATGGAAAGTACTGTTAGTATACATGGGATAATTCTTTAACAACAGAATGATTCCTAATGCAAGCTAGAGTTATGCATTATGTGAAAATCAATAAGCAATGTAGTTTTAAATAATCAGAAATACAATTGAAAAATAATCCTTAAATAATCTTCTGTTTCTTTCCCTGTGACTAGATAAGATCAACATCAACTTAATCATGTAACTAGGTTAAGATAGTCATTAACCTAATGACACTGCTGGAGACACTTTCATTTATAAATTCACCACATACTCCTGTTCCATGAACTGTTCAAGGTGTTTGAGATTTATCAGTAAACCTAACAAAGAACCCTGTCCTCTTGAAATTACACTGTAGTGTGCAGTAAGCAGAGAGGAAGGAAAAGAGAGAGAGGAAAAGAAAATAGATGATCACATATATAATAAATATGTATATTTTATATTAGATACAACTATAATTCATATGGAAAAATAAAAAATAAACTGAGAAGCTAAAGACATAAGGGAGTATGTGAGGGAAATATTTTGAAAAGAGTAATCAGTCTGTCAGGGATTTAAACAAAGAGGAGAAGTAAGAATATATATCATGCAGATAACTAGGCAAGACTATTCCTGACCTAGTAATTAGCCAGGACAAATAAGGACCAAAATGTATTTCAGGAACATCAGAAAGCCAGCGTACCCAGAGTGGTAGAACTGATAGGGAGAGAAATAAGAAATGAGTCTCCTGAGTTAAATTATGGATGGTGTTCCAAGTCTGTGTAATGTTTCTGTCCTGAATACATAGAACTATTGCGGGGTACGGAAGAGAGGAGAAACCTGCATTGGCTAATCTTAAAAATATCACCATGTCTCTTTTGAGAGTAGATGACAGAAGGAAAGAGTGGCTAAAGTTGAGGCCAAAATGTAGTTTGTGCTGGACTAGACAGAAGTGAAGAGTTTGCTGCTAAAAGACTAAGTCCACTGAAAAGGCTGGTGATGAAAGTTTTATCCAAATTCACAGCTGGTTCCAAAGACTCAAGTACCTTGAAATTTGCACCCAACTGAGCAGCAAAGCAGGGGCCAGGGATACTACTGGGAATAAAGTTCTCTAAGTTGTGAGTTTCAACAGATTTCCCATGTTAAAAAAAAAAAAAAATGGTTAGCAGGTCCAAAATCAGCTAGGAAAAAAAAAAAAAGAAAGTAAGTCTGATTCTAAACCTTCAAAGGATCAGCTCTTACTCTTATTTGGAGAAAATACATGAAGGGGCAGCAAGTTATTCCCCTTGGTGACTTGGACACAAATACACAGAGATCCTCAAAGAACCATCTGAACTATGTGTGAGGGAGGAAGTTCTCTGTACTAAACTTACTCCATTTTTCCTTATGTGTGAAGTCCATTTTTTCATATGATTACAGAAATAGCTGCTTTATTTTGGGGATCCTGATATATTATTAAAACTATTAAAAACAACATGAGATGGTTATTTGTTTGAAATGTTCCCTGATAATCAAAATATATCTCAAATATCCTTTTATATGTGCACCAAATTGCCTGCTTCACATTTTTATATAAATAGCCAATATTTATAGGACTAATAAAAATGTAGGACAACCTTTGCTAATTTAATAAACAATCCCTTCCTTCCCTTTCTTCCTCTCTCATTTTCTTCTCCTTTTTTCCTTTCTTTTCTTGCTTTCTTTATCCTTTGTTTTCTTCCTTCCCTTATTTTCTTTATTTCCTTTTCCCAAATATTAGGGTTTTCACGTTAAGATCACCTTATAAAGTGAAAATATTAAAGAAACTGCTAGTGGAAAGAAGCTTTGAAGACAACAGTGAACAAAAGAAAAGAACAAGTATAGCAATTACAAATAGAAAAAAAGGTATAGTGTGTGGAGGGAAAAATGTCATCAATCAAATATTTTAAAAATCAAGAAATATAGTTTAAATAAAGCAAGAAGAAAACAGTAAATTCAAATGCTCCTTTGCAAAATCCTGCACCAGATATTATTACTGAACCATATATGATTGTTTTTGAAATTCTAATATCCTTCAGAATAAAAGAGGTAAAAAGAAAAAGTTAAACTTTAGGAGAGTATTAGCAAATTAAGAACCACCTTAATTTTAAATTCAAAAAATATAAAGCCATTCTGAAGGTTTTTTAGATATCTTACAACATGTGGAAAAGTGTATTAGAAAAATAAGCAGCCATGATACACACAAGAAATGAACACCATATGGTAGTTTTCATTCACATGCAATATCTTTCACCACTTTGCTCCTGACTGCAATTCTCTAATCATTTCCACCTACTCAGTTCCTTATTCTCAACTTGTACTGAGTTAAGATATAGTCAAACTCCTCAAATGGATATGAAATAAAAGGCTTTTTACCTCCCACAAAGCAAACTGAATGTTAGAGTCCCTTTTTGCCTTTATATCTACTAGAATAAAAGCATAAAGAGAGGCTGTTATAAAACAGATAAAAAGATTATCTATAACAGACAATTGAACTGTAGGAAAAAATATCATCATATAGGATGATTTTAATATTTGTTATAATACTTTATTATATGGACTAGGTAGATTGTTATTCCAATTACAGATGACACAATCTTTGGGGAATGTTACAAATTTAAAAATAAAATGAAAAAAAAAAAAACAAAAACCTGATGCTATGCCATCCCCTAACAAGAACTTTATTTCATTTAAAATAGTTGTTTATTTAATAAAATTGTCAAGTAGGACAAGCAGACTAGATTCTATCTCTGGTCTGAGGCATTGCAATTTTTTTAAGGTTGCTCAGTAGTTACATTTTACTTTTCTTTACTTATTTGAATACACTCAAAGCTAAGAAGGTCAATATTCCACAAAACAGCCACATCATGTTTTGTTTCAGTTACCTGTATCTCTGGTAATTTTTCCTAAACTTCAAATACCTTTACAGAGCTTATCAATACATATCACAACATCCTAGACTACCTTACAAGAGTATGTTCTGTTGTGCTGAGCTTCTTAAAGAAAAAAGTAGAGTTCATTCCTAGTCATGGAAATCTGTGGAAGAGATTGTGATTTCAACTCTAAATAAATATCCTTTGGCATTTATACTTAACTCTCAATTTACACCACTCTCCATTTGCATATGGAGAAGGAAATGGCAACCCACTCCAGTATTCTTGCCTGGAGAATCCTGTGGACAGGGGAGCCTGGTGGGTTGATATCCATGGGGTCGCACAGAGTCGGACACAACTGAAGCGACTTAGCAGCAGCAGCAGCCATTTGTATAACAACTTATATTTACTGCAATACCTTAAAATTCAGACAACTAAAATTTTCTGTGAATATAGTTACTGAATCCATAACCAACAGGGAAAGAGCCAAGTGCTTAAATATGTAACTCAAGGTATCATGTGACTCATTCTTTAATTAATTTAATTGGGTTGAATTAATATGAAATCTAATTTTAATATTGAAAGGGACACATTACTTCCCTCTGTATAGTAATGTGATAGTCTATATTCAAATTAAGCTTGGTAAGTTCAGTTCAGTTCAGTTGCTCAGTTGTGTCCAACTCCTTGCGACACCGTGGACTGCAGCACGCCAGCCTTCCCTGTCCTTCACCAACTCCCAGAGCGTATAAAGTCCGAAAGAGTGCTTCTGGATAATAGTTTTTCTTGGAGTAATAAAGTAAATCATTCTGTTTTTTAAGGATCCAGTTTTCCTTCCTTGGGGTTAATATCACTTGAGATTTTAAAATATATTCATCTTTATGTAAACATTTTCAATATGGAAACTATCGAATTTTACCAACTTCAGTTAAGATCAGTTCAGTTGCCCAGTCGTGTTTGACTCTTTGCAACCCCATGGACTGCAGCACACCAGGCTTCCCAACTCCCAGCACACCAACTTCCAGAGCTTACTCAAACTCATGTCCATTGAGTCGATGAAGCCATCCAACCATTTCATCCTCTGTTGTCCCCTTCTCCACCTGCCTTCAATCCTTCCTAGCACCAGGGGCTTTTCAAATGAGTCAGTTCTTCACATCCAGTGGCCAACATATTGGAGTTTCAGCTTCAGCATCAGTCCTTCCAATGAATATTCAGGACTGATTTCCTTTAGGGTGGATGGTTTGGATCTCCTTGCAGTCCAAGGGACTCTCAAGAGTCTTCTCCAATACTACAGTTCAACAGCATCAGTTCTTTGGCACTCAGCTTTCTTTACAGTCCAACTCACATCCATACATGACTACTGGAAAACATAGCTTTGACTAGACGGACCTTTGTTGGCAAAGTAATGTCTCTGCTTTTTAATATGTTGATATAGGTTGGTCATAGCTTTTCTTCCAAGGAGCAAGTGTCTTTTAATTTCATGGCTATAGTAACCATCTCCAGTGATTTTGGAGCCCCCCAAAATAAAGTCTGTCACTGTCTCCATTGTTTCTCCATCTATTTGCCATGAAGTGATGGGACTGGATGCCGTGATCTTAGTTTTCTAAATGTTGAGTTAAATGTTATACTCTCCACTTTCACTTTCATCAAGAGGCTCTTTAGTTCTTTGCCTCTCTCATTTAGGACTGGATATAGACTTTGTTACTATAAGTGGCACTATCAATTTTTTCTATCAATAATACCTCATTCTATATTATTGCAGCAGCTTAAGAGTAGAAAATTGAGAAAGCTGTAACTATATTTTAAAATGCGGCTGAAACTCAGAATATATTTGAGAACTCTTTTTTGACACTGCCCCAAGAAATATTTATGAGCCACATGACAAAATTTCCCTTAGTGCTTTAAATTCATGGCTTTGAATGGCCTTTTTTACCTGATAACTCATTTTAGCCACAGCGTTTGACTCTAGATAATTCTGAAGGATAATGAATAGTAAAATTCACCTTTTGAAAAAAACAAAAATTTGTTACTATTGCATTTGTTTAAGGAATGAGTCATATGTTATGAAGGTATGTTTTGGTGCCATGTGGAAACAGCAGACACACTATTTTATAACCAGGTCTCACAGATGAGCTAACTTAAAAGCAAAGAAAGGAAAGAGATTCTCAGAGGTCTCAGGAAAGTAGATATGGCAGTGTGGTAAGGACATATAGGCTATGCATTTTACTTAAGAGCTTTCACTTTTTAAAAATTGGCTTAACCACACAGGATTTCCTTTATTAAAGTAAATGACAGACACTATATTGACTCAGTATATCTTACTACTGAGTGTTATGACACTATGGTTAAAAACTTGAACTCTGAAGTCAGACAGCGAAGGTTGCATTCTGGCTCTAAAGCTGAGCAACACTGCAAAAATTTCAGACAATGGAGATAATTGTTGAGAGTATTTAATGAGATCATCTAATAAAACTATTTAGCATGGAATATAGTAGGTACTATTTTTCAGTCTTCCCATTTTCTCTCTGTGTTTTAGCCTTTGTTTGTGTGTGTATATCACTCTCAATGTTTCCAGCTCTGTATATAGTGACAACACTAAGTGCATGGAAAGAATAGTTTATTACTGGTATTAACCATACCTCTTTTATCACAGAAAAATAAGCTATTTGGGGGTGAAGACTAACTTCTTGATAGAAAAAAATAATCCATTGAGGAAACAAAATACATTATATATCTTGGAGTTTAATAGCTTTGTGTCAATTAGAAGATTTACTGAGTTGCTAAGCCAGATAATAAACAAAATGAAGTAATAACAATTACCCAAAACATAAATCTATTGTGGTTCAAATCCTTGGAAGTACTGGCATTAATGTGTTAAATTCTTTCTTTGTTTAGCTTAGGGACAAAAACATGATATGACAGCAAAAATAAAACAGTGTTCTTATGTCCAGAAGAAAAGTTGATATAATTGATACGGAAATTTTCAGTTATACGGTAATACTATCTCAGCTTGTAGGTAAGCAAATCTGTGAGTGGTTGGTACTTAGAGCTATCAAAATTGTTCCTTGAGGCTGTATATTGCACAAATCAGTTCTGTTTTCCCCTTTGCTATACAATGTTTGACAGGCTCTTGCCTGACATGTTTTCTTTAAAATGATGCCTGTACCATTTTAATAGTAATTATCTATGACATGAAATTGGATTCTGAAGCTGTATATATTGAGATTCAAATTCTGTCCCAATTACTAACTCTCTGTTACTTGAGCAGAAGACTGACATTCATATCCTTGTCTGACAATTGCAAACAACCACAGAAGTTCATAATAGTATTGTGACGATTAAATGAGGTAGTCCATGTAAAGATGTTTGTATAGTGCTTACATATATTGCACATTTAATAAATATTTCATTTATTATTATTTTATTATTCTGTAATTATTTTTTCTTGGTTCACTTTAGTTTTACTTTTCCAGACTAAGCTGTCCTGAAGCGCCACTTTCTTTTGATAGGTTCATCATGCTCTTACATCTAAGTTTCACTCATCTTAGAAACAGTCTATTTTCTTTTTCCTGAATACAATTATTGCCATTTATACCTGTAATATTTATTCTGTCTTCTTTTTTATTATAATTATCAGAGTATTAATTTAACTTGGATAAGTGTAATAGGTTTTTTTACTCTTCTCCCCAATATTTGTTTCCCTGTCACTTCATCCTAATTATTCTTGTTCAAAATGGCTTTCATTATCTTACTGCAAATTTATTCTAAAAATTTTCACAGTTTACTGTTGTCTGTAAAAAGATAAACCTAAAGTTTCTGAAATTTGGCATTAACATGGTTCTTCAAACACATTATCATCTTATACTGCCCTCTGCCATAAAATTATCTCTCCTTCGATCATTCTATATAACACACCTTATTAGCTTTTACAGGGATGGAAATACTTTCTCCAAATATTCCATGCCAGTCTCAGAAAACTTACCACCACTACACCTTCCCTATGTCGGTGTCTCTAAAAGTACACTTGCCAACAAATCCTTATTATGTTGAACTATTGCATTTACAGTCCATTTAGTGCTTGATCACATATTGTTTTAATCTGTTCTATAATATTTAATTGACATATGATGATAAGTCACTTCAGTTGTGTCCGACGCTTTGTGATCCTATGGACTGTAGCCCGCCAGGTTCTTCTGTCCATGGAGTTCTCCAGGCAAGAATACTGGAGTGCGTTGCCATATACTTCTCCAGGGGTTCTTTCCAACCCAGGGATCAAACATGTATCTTTATGTCTTCTGTATTGGCAAGTGGCTTTTTTTTTTTTTTTACCACTAATGCCATCTGGGAAGACCTGCTGACTTATATCCCATATCTTTTATTGATGTTAAGATAATCTATAGAGCATGTTATTTTATAGGCTTTATGTCTTTCTCAGCATCTCTAATATGTAATTTTAAAACACAACAAATATGTTTAAGAGAATTAATGCATAACAAAAACTTTGGCTCCTGGCTAAGATGGAGCAACAGGAACTAGACTTACCATCCCATGACAAAAAATAAAAATGAAAAGCAATAAATATAACCAAAATTATATGAAACAACATTTTTCAAGTTATTGGATATCAGGCAACAAAAACAGGGGTCCTCAAGAAAAAGGAAATGGATAAGATAAGCATTACAGTTCAACATCCTCCTGCCTTGGGATTCTCCAGGCTGCAAAACAAGGAGGGGGACCCAAACCAGAGCTCAAACAACTTCCTGAGCTGAGGAGGTAGAGTTGAAGATCCAGGAAGCCCTGGTTGACTGAAGTTCTCAGAGAGAATACCAGAGAGGAGTGAGCTCTACAGAAGTAGCTGAAAGACAGCTGTGAAAGATATCCCTTTAGTGTTCAGCAGAGTACTGATCAGCTCATGTTTGAGGAAACTTCCCAAGGCCAGGGAAAGAAGTGACCAAAAGTATTGGAGATATTGTGTTTGGTGCTTACACAGGGCAGTGAAAAATGCTTGCTGTCACCAACCAATATGGAAAACCTTAAGGTTCATGGGGTATTAGGTAGAGTACCTAGGAGAAGGTTGCCTCAATCATAAAGATTAAAAGGCCCTTGATTTAACAGTACTCTGATTCCACATAACAAATCTTAAAAGCAAAATTCACAAGGATCAAACTATTTCCTAATAACATAACTGCATTCCATAAGAAAGCTCGGGAATATTTATAGGAATACAAAAATATTCAGTACCTAAGAAGGTAAAATTCATAATGATTGGTATCCAACTAAAAAATTACAAGGCATGTAGAAAAACACAATTCATAATAAAGAGGAAAATCAATCATTCAAAATCAACTGAGAACTGTTATAGATATAAGAAGTAGTATATATGTAAATTAGGACAGTTATTAAAACTCTATTGCATATGTATAATTAGAGATAGAAATTGGAAGGATGAAATACTTAAAGATATAATGACTAAAAATATTCCAAATTTGATGAAAACCTCAAACATACAGATCTGAGATCAATATATTCCCCTTATAAGAAACATAAAGCAAACTTATTCAAGGCATATCATAAATCAATTGTTCAAAACTAGTAATAGGGCCAGTCTTAAAGGCAATAACACAAAAATGACATCTCACATAGAAATAAAGAACACAACAGATTTCTAATTATAGAAAAAAGAAAGAGTAAAATATCTTCAAGCAACTGAAAGGGAAAAATATCAACCCAGAACTCTTTCCCAGTGAAAAACCTTTCAAAAATAAAGGTGGACTAAACAGCTCAAACAACCAAAGTTGAGAGATTTATCACTGGCAGACTTAAACGAAAAGCAATGTTGATGGAAGTCCTAAAGCAAAAAGAAAATGATGTTATACAGACATATAAATTTCCATAAAGAGTTGAAAATACTCTCATTAGTAACTACACTCACAATTATATAAACTTTAAAAAATATTTATGTCTCATAAAATATAATTGAATTTGTTAATTAAAACAAGTGTATTATTAGATTTACAGTATCTGTGAAACAAGTAAAATGTTTGAAACCAATAGCTTAATGTCTAGAGGGGAAGAAATAAGAGTATACTAGTATAAGTTTTTCACACTATACAGGAAATGGTATACTATCATTTAAAGGTGGACTATGATAAGTTAAAAATCTATGTAGTGAATCCTAAAAACAAAACAAAACAAAACACTAAAATAACAAAATGAAGAGTTAGAATTGATTAAGCAACAGAAGAAACATAAGAAATAATTAATCCAAGGCAAGAAAGAGCAAGAAGACAAAGTAAACAAAGAACAGAGGGAGAAAGATATAACAAATAGCAAGGAAATGACTTGAACCTAACCTATCCATGATCATCTTAAGAAAGAATAGCCTAAAAAACCCATTCGAAGGGCTGAAACTGTCATATCAAATTGAAAAGCAAGAGCAAACTGTATGTATGCTGTTTATAAGAAATATACTTTAAACATGGACACACATTAAAAAAATGAAAAAAGATATGCTAATATTAGAAAAAAGAAAGCTGAAATGACTATATTAAATCCAACACATGAAATTTCAGAATTAAAAAATATTAACAGGATAAAGTTCATAACAAAATTATAAAAGGGTCAATAGACCAAGAGGACATTACAATATACATATTTATAAACATGATGACAGAGCTTAATGAAGAAAAATTAAGAGAAGTACAAGGGGAAAATGCAAATACAAATTAGCAGATGGACATTTCAGTACATACGTCTCAATAACTAAAAGAACAGGTGTGGTGAAAATCAACGACACAATTGGCCAACACAGCCAACTAACGTGCATCAATAGAACACTCCATTCAACAAAGGCAGAATCAATCTTTTTTAAGTTCAGACCAAACTTTTATAAAGACAGATCATGTTTTAAGCCATATAACAAGTCCAAATAAGCATTAAAAGATCAAGAGAAATTCTGTTTTAAGACCAAAGTGTAATTAAATTCACAATAACAGATTTCAGGAAAAAAAAAAAATCCAAGTATTGGAAAACAAGTAATATATTGAAATAACCTATTTGAATTTATTGAAAATGAAAACACAATACATTAGAATTTGGATAGTGTCAGTAAAGCAGTACTTAGACAATTTATAGCCATAAGCATCGATATTAAAAACAAAAGTCTCCATTAAGTGACATCGGTTTGTACCATGGAAACTAAAACAGAAGATCAGATTAAATTAAAAATAATCTGACGAAAAGAAATATTTAAGATCACAAATGAAAGCAACAAAACTGAAAACAAACCAAAAAAGGAGTGGAAAATATCAATGAAATCAAAAGATAGGAGTTCAATAAAATTGAAAACTTCTAACTATAATGATGTGAGCAAAAAAGAGGTCATAAATTATTTATTTTAGAAACAAGAGAAATGACCTTACTACAGATTATATACTATCAGAAAGATAAGAGACTCCTTGGTGGTACAGTGGCTAAGACTCTGCCTGCCAATGCCAGGGACACAGGTTCAATCCCTACTCTGGGAAGATTTCACATTCTACGGGGCAACTAAGCCTGTGTTGCACAGTACTGAGCCAGTGCACCTCAACTATTGAAACCTGTACTCTTTAGGGCCCTCGAGCCACAGCTGAGTCCACGTGCCACAGCTACTGAAGCCTGCACGTGCTAGAGCCAGCAACTCATAACTACTGAACCCATGTGCTGCAACTACTGAAGCCCGTGCACCCAGAGTCTGTGCTCTGCAACAAGAAGAGCCACCAGAATAAGAAACCTGTACACCACAACTGGAGCACAGCCCTGACCCTCCACAACTAGAGACAGCCCTCACAGAGATGAATTCTCTGCACAGTCATAAATAAATAAGAAGAAAGGTAAGAAAATAATGTAAAACTTTTTATTATAATAAGTTTAACAACTTAGATGAATTGAAAAAATTCCTTGAAAGATACAAGTGATGAAGCAGACTGGTTCCAAATCAGGAAAGCAGTATGTCAAGGCTATATATTGTCACCCTGCTTATTTGACTTGTATGCAGAGTACATCATGAGAAACTGACTCATTTGTAAAGACCCTGATGCCAGGAAAGATTGAAGGTGGGAGAAGAAAGGCACGACAGAAGATAAGATGGTTGGATGGCATCACCGACTCAATGGGCATGAGTTTGAGTAAACTCCGGGAGTTGGTAATGGACAGGGAGGTCTGGCATGCTGCAGTCCATGGGATCTCAAAGAGCTGGACAAGACTGAGCGACTGAACTGAACTGAGACAATTTAAATATATAGAAAAATTATTCTTAACTCATGCATCATAGAAACGTAGCTAGAAAGTCATTTTGGCCTATAGATGTGGCTTGCCAACTGTTCTCCTTACATAAGCCCACGGTGATTTTTCCTTTATGTTTTCTTCTACTATTTTATCGTTTTAGGTTTTTGCATTAAATCTATGGTCTATTTGAATTGTATTTTTGTGTTCAATACAAAGTATGGATTAATGTTCATCTTTTGCAAATGGCTAATTGTTTCAGCACTGTTTGTTAAAATGACTGTACTTTCTCCTCTAAACTTCTTGGCAGCTTTGTGGAGAATCATTTGTGAATACATGTGTGAGTCTATTGCTGCATTCTGTTCTGTTCCTTTGACCTATTTATTTATTTTCATACAATTACCAGATTGACTTGAATAGTCTGGAAACCATTAGTGTTATTTCTCCGACTTTGTTCTTCTCTTTCAAATTTAATGAATTTAATAAAAGTGGAGCTATTTGGATTAGCTTTTCCTTTTTGAGTGAACTTCATCACTTGCCTTTCCCCTGCTTCATTCGATATACTCAACTAATATTTGCAAATCAAATATTTGATGAAAAACTTGTGTTGAGTATATATAAAGAATTCTCAAAACTCTATAGCTTAAAAAAATCCCTACCCCCCAAAAGAGGACAACATAATTAAATATACATAAATTTTGCAAAAGAAGATATATAGATGGAGAATAAGCAAATGAAAAGCTGCCCCATTAGTTTTATGAAAATGCAAATGAAAACTACAATAAGATATTAAATACACACCTATTATAATAGCTAAAATTGAAAAGACTGACCATTCTAAGCATTGGTGAGGATGTAAACAAGCCAAAATTTTCATATACTGCTGGCAGAAATATAAAATGTCTCAAATACTTTGAAAAACATTGTGACATTTTATTAAAAGGTAAAATATCACATGATGTAGCCAGCGCACTCTCTGATATTTATTCCAAAAGATGAAATGCTCTTAAAAAGGCCTTTGGACAAATGTTTTGAGTCAATTTAAGACCCTTAGAAGAAATGGAGTAGCCATCATGGTCAACAAAAGAGTCCAAATTACAGTACTTGGATGCAGTCTCAAAAATGAAAGAATGATCTTCATTCAATTCCAAGAAAAACCATTCAGCATTTCAGTAATCCAAGGCTATGCACCAACCAGTTATACTGAAGAAGCTGAAGTTGAACGGTTCTATGAAGACCTACAAAAACTTTTAGAACTAACACCCCAAAAGATGTTCTTTTCATTATAGGGGACTGGAATGCAAAAGTAGGAAGTCAAGAATCACCTGGAGTAACAGGCAAATTTGGCCTTGAAGACTGGTCAGGGCATAGACATGGATTACCACGATATTGAATGGTTTTCCTTGGAAATAAACAAAAATCATTCTGTCATTTTTGAGGCTGCATCCAAGTACTGCATTTTGGACTCTTTTGTTGACTATGATGGCTACTCCATTTCTTCTAAGGGTCTTAAATTGACTCAAAACATTTTAAAAAGAATATTACTTCATAATACATGAAAATAATGAAATTCACATTTCAGAAAACAATTACTGGAACAAAGACACATTCATTTATGTATACTTTTTTTTTCTTTTGTCACTGCTTTCACACTGTAACTAGGGAACAGATTAGCTGAGGCAGAGATTGTATAGATCACAAAGCCTGAGTCATTTACTATATGACCCTTTATGAAAAAATTTTCCCAACCCCTACAACAGGCAAAGATTTTGTAGATGACAGTGAGAACACAACCAAGAATCAAAACATGTATTCAGTTCAAAGATTTTGAAAATTTGAAATAATTGTCAGTAGTCATCATGTATGTGTGTGCATGTGTATGTTCGCATTTGTGTGTGTGTGTGTGTGTGTGTGTGTGTGTGTGTGTAAGAGGGAGAAAGCAAATTTAAAGAGAATTAAGGTTATGGCATCTGGTTCCATCACTTCATGGCAAATAGATAGGGAAACAGTGGAAACAGTGTCAGACTTTATTTTTCTGGGCTCCAAAATCACTGCAGATGGTGACTGCAGCCATGAAATTAAGATGCTTACTCCTTGGAAGAAAAGTTGTGACCAAACTAGACAGCCTATTAAAAAGCAGAGACATTACTTTGCTGACAAATGTCTGTCTAGTCAAGGTTCCGGTTTTACCAGTGGTCATGTATGGATGTGAGAGTTGGACTATAAAGAAAGCTGAGTGCCAAAGAATTGATGCTTTTGAACTGTGGTGTTGGAGAAGATTCTTGAGGGTCCCTTGGACTGCAAGGAGAACCAACCAGTCCATCCTATAGGAGATCAGTCCCGGGTGTTAATTGGAAGGAAGCTGATGTTGAAGCTGAAACTCCAATCCTTTGGCCACCTGATATGAAGAGCTGACTCATTTGAAAAGACCCTGAGGCTGGGAAAGATTGAGGGTGGGAGGAGAAGGGGACCACAGAGGATAAGGTGGTTGGATGGCATCACCGACTTGATGGACATGGGTTTGGGTGAACTCTGGGAGTTGGTGATGGACAGCGAGGCCTGGTGCGCTGCAGTTCATGGGGTCGCAAAGAGTCAGACACGACTGAGTGACTGAAATGAACTGAACTGAATTATTAGAGGTTTTAGAGACTTAGTTGAAGCTGTAGATTCCTTAATTGCTAGGTTATACTTTCTCTAGATTTAATAGTATAGTTAAGAATTCTATCCCATATATCTTAATAAATTTGAAAAATACAATATTATGTTAATAAATAGCCTCTGTAAGCAAGGCATTTTAGGCAATGCAGTTTGGCATAAAAGCTTAAATCAATTAATTTTTGTAAGTACTTTCTTATGTTCCCCTACTTTCCTAATAAATAAGCCTTTATTTATTACTAAAGTGATTTCTGGAAAGAATTATTGTATCTTTCTACCAATTTTCTTGGAAGTATAAAAAAATAGGCTTAGTAGTGTAGAGAGCCCAAAATGTTATTAGGTACCAGAGTATGGGTTTGTCAATTCAGTATTAATTTGATTGCCAGATAGTGTACATTCATCTCTGTTACTCAGTCATTCATGGTACCATACAACCAGATTGCTGCTGCTGCTGCTAAGTTGCTTCAGTTGTGTCCGACTCTGTGCGACCCCATAGATGGCAGCCCACCAGGCTCCCCCATCCCTGGGATTCTCCAGGCAAAACACTGGAGTGGGTTGCCATTTCCTTCTCCAATGCATGAAAGTGAAAAGTGAAAGTGAAGTCGCTCAGTCATGTCCAACTCTTAGCAACCCCATGGACTGCAGCCCACCAGGTTCTTCCATCCATAGGATTTTCCAGGCAAGA
Source organism: Redunca redunca (assembly GCA_006410935.1). Taxonomy (NCBI): domain Eukaryota; kingdom Metazoa; phylum Chordata; class Mammalia; order Artiodactyla; family Bovidae; genus Redunca; species Redunca redunca. Next base: position 299,417 of record SJYQ01002819.1, read on the forward strand.
GTACTGGAGATTAACTCTGCTTTAAAAAGTAGAGTTAGGATCATATATTATCACAAAAAGCAGGTATTTTCATGTATCTTGGCAATCTGGCACATGTCCCATAAACCAGGCCAAACTTTTAGCCTCAAAGGGTAGAAAGTTCTGATCTTTTAAGTGACGAAGTCATAAAATGGAACAAATGATCCTTACACATAATCTCATGCAACATCGCGCTTCAAGGTCCTTGGTTAGCAATTTAGTAATAACTCTTCAGTCTTAAGTGCCTACAATTGACCATAAGTTATCTTATACCTGCCCTTTCCTACTGATTTTATTACTCAAGAATTCTGTAAATAGCCTTCACCTTTTTTCATCTTATTATTATGGAAGGCTGGTCTAAATCAAGTGTTAATTTATACAACAGATGCAAATGATCTCTATTTTTCTCTCTCTTACTTCAATTACAAAATAACCCAATAACTCCCAGGAAAGAAACTGCCTGCAAGTCCTTTTATCAAAGAGTGACTACTATCTAGTTTTTATTTGACCTATACATCACATAGTAATAGTAACAGTGAAGATCAATTTATCGCGCAGGGCTAAAAGCTTAAAATTGACAAGTAGGTGTGATTTTCTTTTAATCTACAGGTATGTCTGCAACCTCCTTTGCAATAATGGGCAGTTTTACTGTTAATCTAACACATGGTTACACCTTGAGTATACCAAAGAAGAAAAAAAAAATTAGTAAGAAATTTTAGTTAACACCACAGTTCCTTTTTAATAGCTTACCAGTATATTATTTTCAAGCACATTTTTGAGGGGTGGTATCCATTCTTCCTAAACAATGCATGCTGCATTTTCAAAACATATTTTCATCTATACGCAACTCTGATGAGACCATACTCGCAACACTTTTTTTGTCTGCCATGGCAACACTTTTTTTGTCTGCTGACCCATCAGAGAGAAGGGGAGGAGAATATATCAGAACAACTGTGGTAGAAATTGTCAAAAGGTTGTAAATAGTGATAGAATTGGTTAAAATAATATTCATTACTCTATAAGTTTATGAGGGATGATAAAAATTTTTTTGACACGTGTAATAGAACTTCAGAGAACAGGACCTCATTAAAAAAATTTAAAAACTGGTGATATAATATAAAGAAATGAACATTTAGGACATTTAGAAGAATTGTCCAACTGCAGCTGATGGCAGCCTCACAGTTTGTATAATCTGACATCACATTTGATAAACGCAGGAGAGATTTCATAGGACAAATCCTAAACTGAAGGCAAGGCAGCATCATCCGTTATATCAGGTACCTCTCAGGCTGAACTTTCTTTGATGCTTATAACCCTGAAAGCTAAAACTTTGCCCACCATAGCTTCACTCCCCAGAAAGGCCACTCATTAGAAAGCAATGTAAAGGAATTCACTTCTAATAATCAAACTTGAGTGGAATGACAGGAGGAATAGCAGAGTGGCAGCAAGTAGGAATTATAACATTGTTGTTCCCTTTATATATTTATCTTTCTCTATCTTTGTCACTGTAATTCTCAATAATTCTTTATGATCCCCTTTCATGAGTGCATGCACACACATACTCATGTGTATTTAACCTTCTAGCACTAAAGAGAATGCAGAAAATTAACTAAAATTTTAATTTCTAACTTGAGACTCAATAAATAAAATTAAACACAGTTATATACATATGTATGTGTATATATTCATATATATATATATATATATATATACACACACACTCACACACATATATATAATTTAACAAATTAAAATTGAAGTAAAACTCTCAAATAAACTTGCCTGGTACAACCTGTCTGCTCCAGGATCCCATTATAAAGGGTGGAACACATCAATATACTACATATAATTTCTTTCTTTTTCATAGAATATCCTCAGACGTAAATTCTGAAACCATTCATTTTTAATACCAACTTTAATACCAAATTTAACCAGTCATAAAGCAACTTATGTGGCTTTCCCATGGCTTGTGGGCAAAGAATCTTCCTGAAATTCAGGAGACACAGAAGACAGGGGTTCGATACTTGGGTTGGGATGATCCCTTGGAGGAGGAAATGGCAACCCACCCCAGTATTCTTGCCTGGAGAATCTTCATGGACACGGGAGCCTGGCAGCCTACAGTCCACAGATCACAAAGGGTTGGACACAACTGAGAGACTAACATTTTTTACTTTTCTTTCTACTTCAAGGCAACATAACCAGCATTATGGGCTGTCAGTGGGAATGAAGAATAAAAGGCAGAACCAAGCTCCAGTCTCTCTCCATCTCTCCACATTCCCCACATAAAAGAATTCAGATACAGAGCAATTAAGTTCTGTACACTTCAATGATCCCTGATGACAGCAGAATTCCACATACTAGTTCTCTGCATGTCAACTCACCTTTCTTTTTCAGTTCCTTAGCTTATAAAACAGGAGTAATAATAGTAGCTACCCCATAAAGTTGTTCCGTTGACTACATAAATTAATATATAGAAAAACTTGGAACTCTGTTTATCACACAGTAGGTACTATATTAAGATCAGCTGTCCCTGCAGTTATTGTTGTATAATCATTACGACATCTGATACTTTGCCATCAACATAGGGTAAAACTATTTTCAGAATTCTTTTTTAAGATAAAAAAGAATTTAAAATCATTTAGAAGCATTTCTATCAAGCTTAGGTTAAATAAACATGTTTTCCATTTTGAGGTTAAACTAATTATCTTGACAAATTTTCTAAACCAGAATATCTCATTATTCTGTAACACTGAAGCAAGGCAACATCATTTAGGCAACCATCATGGTGCTTTTGAGTTTTAATATGCTGAGTCATGTTCAAGATTTACATAAACAGTATTTATTATCAGGCTAATTATAGGGACCTTTGGTTGGGTTTGTCATTTGACCATAGGTTATAGTTACCATTTGCCACTGGCAGAGGACTGCCAAGCTTATATCCCCATTGGTTCTAAAACAACTCGCAGCAATGAACGCTGAAGTCTGTAACACTTTTCATCACCTGATAGTTCCTGTGCTTGTCTATGCCCAGGCACTTTAAGGTAGATATACAGTACACTCTGTATCCACTCAAGGATTTGAGATAAAGTCTATGAAAATAGCTATAAATGTCAACATTATGCAGCATCATAGCCCTATATTAGTGTCAGGAAGGCGTATTACCAGTTGAAGGCTGTAATCATTCATACTCTACCTAGTAACGGTATGACACATCCATTTAGGAAGACGTTCTGCTCACAGAAAGTATTATATTAAAATGACAAATGCATATATACCTGAGCCTGAATACACAACATTGACTACACAAGTGAGAAATTGTTTTTCATCGTGATAAATATTATATATAAATGCTGAACAAATGTGTATGTGTGATTTTTAAATTGTGCTACTTTGTAACTTCTTGTGTATCAATTATTGTTAGGAAGCATGCACATTTTAGGCTTTTTTTTTTTAATTCCCCCCCCAAATAAATTCTGGTATGTTTTCTTATGTAAGCATACCTCTATGGAGCTAGAATAGTAATCTGTTATATTATCATATTCAGACATATTTTTGTCAGAAAAAAATGGAAAATTACCAACTTGGTGTATTTTCTTCGATTTTTATTGAAAACTCGAGGTCAGTGTTTCATCTAGGGACAATCTTGAGAAATGGCTGAAGTAGTATTCTAGATGTTTACTACAATTTAGGCAAATATCAAACAATGTAACCGGGGAAATCTCCTTAGCATCTCTGTAAATAAGGGCATTGATCTCAATGAGCTCTATGAAAATGTTCTACTACTAAAAAAATTGATGCTAAACCAAATATAAATATCTTTGCTCTCTTCTTTCTTTCTTTTATCCTTAGTTTTTTTGGGGGAAGTCTGATAAACTTGCATCCTGTACAATGTACATTTCCAGAATATCATAATTACACAAACTGGTGATGGTTTTTTTCTCTTGTTTAGCTGACATCATTCTCCCCCTTCACTTGACAGTTCACAAGCACCTCCAAACTTTGTGTCCCCCTTTTATTGACTTCACTATACTCTAGCCTTCATCTGAGAAATGTTGATATAGTGGTGAAAAAAAAAAAAGCATTTTTACCATTGGGAGCCAGATTCCTGAGTTTAGAATCTCAGTTTTCTCACTGTGGTCTACATTACTTTTGGCAAAGTACTTAGCATTGCTGTTCCTCAGTTCCCCCATCTGTAAAATGACAATAATAGTGTTTACCGTCCAGGGTTGTTCTGCAGTTTTAAAAGAATTTCTTACATGTAAAGGCAGGGAAATGTGCTAAGTACTCAATAAATGTTAGCTATTATTTTTCTGTTCTTAATAATTCTGTAGCTATAAATGTTTTTCTTATTAAAAACCAAGGATAGATTCAAAAATTAATTATTTCATAAGTGTTTTTAGAGGGCAAGCTATAAAGACCTCCATTACTTTTTATGAATAAGTTGAATCATTTTCCTATTCTTACAGAGTATATATCCCATTGGATGCAAAAGATGATATCAAGTAAATACGAATAAGGAATAAGAAACTTTCAGGTATCAGTGGAATGCTAAAAATAAAAACAAAGACATTTAACAGAGATTAAAAGGGCTAGGAGAGTGGAGAGGGGAAAATAATGCTTTCACTGGCTTACATGCATAATGTAATTTTTGAGTGAATCAAGGCTCAGTTCTTGCACATTATCTCTGCTTTGTTTGTACACTCTGCTTTTATTAGAAAAACCCAGGCCCAGGGCTTAATTATAACTCTCAAAGGTACCATATAATCTGGATAGCTTCCTCAAACCTGCCACCCTGGCAGTTACCTATCACAGTAAACGTGTTTTTCCCTTTGCTAAGACTGAAAACCCTGGAACTATCCTAACTCCCTTTTCTGTCTTATATTCAGAGCAAATTTTGTCAACTCTACCTTCAAAATTTATCTAATATTTTGGCAGTTCTCACCACTTTCACTGCTGCCACCATTTCCTAAGACTTGCTGGATCTTTTGACACCTTCCTAACTGGTCTCTCTGGGTTCATATTGCCCATGCAGAACTTCATTCCAACACAGAAGCTAGAGTGAGCATGAATTGGAGGAGGAGGCTGTGCCCGCTTTGTTCAAAGGCTCCAGTGGTTCTGATTTTACTCAGAATACAATCAGTCTCAGCATGCATGAAAAGGCCCTGCTTGATCTGTCCCATGTCCTTTATGTTACTTCTCTTGCATGCCACCTCCTTTTCCTACTTCATTTGTCACCTGCTAAACTGACTCCCTTAATATTCATGAAACACATCAATAGCTCTGGCTCTGGGCCTTTTGCTCATCTGCAGATGTCAGTCATGCACTCCCTCTATCCATATGGTTTGCTTCCTCAATTCCCTCAGGGCTTCACCCAAATTTGACCTTCTCAGTGAGGTCCTCCTTTTAAAAACTGTACCCCCAACCCCTAGAACTTCTTATTCTCCATTTATGATTCATTTTTTGCTCTCCATAAAGTATTACCTTCTAATGTATTTATTTTGTTGTATGATTTCTTCTTTACTAGGTTATAAACATCATAAAGTGAAAGTCTCTCAGTCGTGTTTGACTCTTTGTGACCCCATGGACTATACAGTCCATGGAATTCTCCAGGCCAGAATACTGGAGTGGGCAGCCTTTCCCTTCTCCAGGGGATCTTCCCAACCCAGGGATCGAACCTAGATCTCCTGAGTTACAGTTGGATTCTTTACCTGCTGAGCCCCAAGGGAAGCCCAAACGTCATAAAGGCAGAGATTATTGTCCGTCAGTCAATGCTGCATACCAGCTGCAGAGGCAACAGCCTATTGTGTGTTCTTTCAACATTTATTGAACGAATGAATGAATGAAGTCCAGGAAGTCTTCTCTGAGGAATAACATTTGTTTTGAGCCCTTGATATTGAGAGAGAGACAACCATTAGACAGTTTGTGGCAGAGAATATTCTAAGTAAAGGAAATATCCTTAGTAACTGTTAACCTTTGAACAAAGAAAGGAGAGACATGAAATTACTTCTATTGCCCTAATTTCTGTGTTAAGAACAATGATGGAGTAAAATTAAGTGAGGATAAGAGAGGCAGGGGCTATATTCCATGAAGAAAGAAATGGACAGGGCTCCCAGGCTATGGTAAGAAGTGGAATTCATTTTAGATGCAAAAGGTAGCACAGCTGAAAGCAGCTATTTAAGGAATGGGTGGAGGGAAGTTATATAATCTGGTTGTATTTTTAAAAATCCATTGGCTAGCAAAAGATAGAATGTCATTTTTTACTTGGGAAAAGTAATCAGGAGAAACCACATTATCAAGAATTTTAAATCAGTAACATAAAAATTGTCTGTAGAACTAAGTCACTAAGGTTTCATATCTGAGAAGTAGATAGTAGGCATAATTTTCATTGAGTTCACATTTTTTCAACATAATCTAAACATTCTGAATATTCTAGACTGAATTTATCAGTGGTCTCATTACTATCGCTGGAATGGTTTATTTTTCTGAAGACTTCACAGTAATTAACAGTTCCATATGCTTTCNGACTTTCAGGCCTACAACAATTAAGATACATGCTGCTGCTGCTGCTAAGTCGCTTCAGTCGTGTCCGACTCTGTGCGACCCCATAGACGGCAGCCCACCAGGCTCCCCTGTCCCTGGGATTCTCCAGGCAAGAACACTGGAGTGGGTTGCCATTTCCTTCTCCAATGCATGAAAGTGAAAAGTGAAAGTGAAGTCGCTCAGTCGTGTCTGACTCTTAGCGACTCCATGGACTGCAGCCTACCAGGCTCCTCCCTCCATGTGATTTTCCAGGCAAGAGTACTGGAGTGGGGTTAAGATACATGACTAAACACTAAAGCTGACAAGGAAATACAGATAGAAAAGTCCATGGAAATTTCTAGATTTTTTTTTAACACAACCCCTACAATTGAGGAGCTGCAATTTAACCTTTTAAAAAAGTGAGGAAGAGGAAATTAAACATATTCCATTTGTTTCATTATGATTACTTTATTTCTACAACACTAGGGTATATTTATATAAGAGGAAGAAACAGAATTGTCAAATTTGAGTGTCAAACCTATGTGTATAGAATATAAATTCTCTTTCATTTTGTGTTTCACTGTGATGTACAATGAGATTTATGTTCACAGAGTCAGAAAATGGGATAGAAATGAGTATCATTTTTTATCTATTTTTTCATCAAATTATTGTGCTTCTGGTCTGCTCTCTTTTAAGCTCTTATGTCTGCTTTTTTTTAACGCATATGTAAAATGACTTCATCAGCCAAACAGCAGTCAGGTCAGCATAAAGAAGTGTTGCAACGAGCCCCATGACATAGTCAACAGTCTTAAAAGTTATTGGTGAAATTAAAAATATAAATCACATATTCTCTTAACAATCCCAGCACATTTTATGTCAGACACTATTTTTCACTTATGTTTTAGAATTAATTTAATATGATTCTAAATTATTTTGCAGAAAAATCATTCCTTATCTTCAGGGTGGTATGAAATGCATATTAGATGAAAAGAGCCCTGACATTTTAAAATTGGTGGTTTATTTGTCTATCTGAAAATTACCAGAGATTTTTTCAGGCCAAGTAAAAATATAAGTTTTCTTCCCACAGTATTATTATTGGTAGTATACCTGGGGAAGCTCAGTGGCAGCATCTATGAACCATTTTGTTACTTTCTCATATTCAGGTACTTTATCCACCTTACCAGCCTCCATGAGTAAATGTCAGTAGCAATGAAATATTACATGTCTTTCCTCTGCTTTAAGAAGTTATCTACATAGAATTTCATGAAGCTTCAGAAAAACAAGAGCCTGAAGCTTCAGAAAACCTGACACTACTCATAAGTTTAAAGTCCTTTTTTGTTTTGGTGTTGATTCTATTTTGCTACAATAAGTTCTTTCTATTATCCATAATAACTAGTTAAACCATGTTCATGCACTTTTGCTCAGAATGTGTGAGTGCTCAGATGTGTCCAACTCTTTGTGACCTCACAGACCCCTGCCAGGCTCCTCTGTTCATGGGATTTTCCAGGGAAGAATACTGGAGTGGGTTGTCATTTCCTCCTCCAGGGGCTCTTCCCAACCCAGGGATCAAACTCATGTCTCCTTCATTGACAAGAAGATTCTTTACCTGAGAAGCCCACTTTTTACTTCATTTTAAAGCAAATTTCTTATACCTGTATTCCGAACATAGTTGTTTGTATTGCTTTGATCCACCATAATTATTTTGCCTGACTACTGCCATATCAAATAAAGTACAGAAGCATCACTATCAACAAAGCTAGTGGAGGTGATGGAATTTCAGTTGATCTATTACAAATTCTAAAAGATGATGCTGTGAAAGTGCTGCACTCAATATGCCAGTAAATTTGGAAAACTCAGCAGTGGCCACAGGACTTGAAAAGGTCAGTTTTCATTCCAATCCCAAAGAAAGGTAATCCAAAGAAAGTTCAAATTACCACACAATTCCACTCATCTCATGCACTAACAAAGGAATGCTCAAAATTATCCAAGCCAGGCTTCAATAGTGCGTGAACTGAAAACTTCCAGACGTTCAAGCTGGACTGAAAAAAGGCAGAGGAACCAGAGATCAAATAGCCAACATCCGATGGATCACAGAAAGAGCAAGAGAGTTCCAGAAAACTATCTACTTCTGTGTTATTGATGACATCAGAGGCTTTGACTGTTTGGATCCCAGCAAACTGTAAAAATTCTTAAAGAGATGGGAATACCAGACCACCTGACCTGCCTCCTGAGAAATCTGTATATAGGTCAAGAAGCAACAGTTAGAACTGGACATGGAATAGCAGATTGTTTCCATATTGGGAAAGGAGTATATCAAGGCTGTAAATTGTCACCCTGTTTATGTACTTTACGTGCAGAGTACATCATGTGAAATTCAGGGCTGGGTGAAGCACAGGCTGGAATCAAGATTGCTGGGATAAATATCAATAACCTCAGGTATGCAGATGTTACCACCCTTATGGCAGAAAGTGAAGAGGAACTAAAGAGCCTCTTGAAGAAAATGAAAAATGAGAGTGAAAAAGCTGGCTTAAAAAATCAACATTCAAAAAACTAAGATCATGTCATCCAGTCCCATTACTTCATGGCAAATAGATGGGGAAACAATGGAAACAGTGGCAGACTTTATTTCCTTGGGTTCCAAAATCACTGCAGATGGTGACTGCAACCATGAAATTAAATACACTTGCTCCATGGAAGAAAAGGTATGACCACCCTAGACAGCATATTAAAAATCAGAGAATTTACTTTGCCAACAGACATCCATCTAGTCAAAGCTATGGTTTTTCCAGTGTCATGTAAGGATGTCAGAGTTGGACTATAAAGTTGAGTGCCAAAGAATTGATGCTATTGAACTGTGGTGTTAGAGAAGAATCTTGAGAGTCTCTTGGACTGCAAGGAGATCAAACCAGTCCACACTAAAAGAAATCAGTCCTGAATATTCATCGGAAGGCCTGGTGCTAAAGCTGAAGCTCCAATACTTTGGTCATCTGATGCAAAGAACTGATTCATTTGAAAAGACCCTGATGCTGGGAAAGGTTGTAGGCAGGAGGAGAAGGGGATGACAGGATGAGATGATTGGATGGCATTACTGACTTGATGGAAATGAGTTTGATCAAGCTCTGGGAGTTGCTGATGGACAGGGAAGTCTGGTGTGCTGCAGTCCATGGGGTTTCAAAGAGTAAGACATGACTGATCAACTGAACTGACTGACAGAAACAGCCAACTGTTAGATTGATATGTATAGAAAGGTCAATACAACTTCAGTTCAGTTCAGCCCCTCAGTCGTGTCCAACTCTTTGTGATCCCATGAACCACAGCATACCAGGCCTCCCTATCCATCACCAACTCCTGGAGTCCACCCAAACCCATGCCCATTGAGTCGGTGATACCATCCAACCATCTAATCCTCTGTCATCCCCTTCTCCTTCTGCCCTCAACCTTTCCCAGCATCAGGGTCTTTTCAAATGAGTCAGCTGTTCTCATCAGGTAGCCAAAAGTATCGAAGTTTCAGCTTCAACATCAGTCCTACCAAAGAACACCCAGGACTGATTTCCTTTAGGATGAATTGGTTGTACCTCCTTGCAGTCCAAGGGACTCTCAAGAGTCTTCTCCAACACCACAGTTCAAAAGCATCAATTCTTCAGTGCTCAGCTTTCTTTATAGTCCAATTCTCACATCCATACATGGCCACTGGAAAAACCATAGCCTTGACTAGACAGACCTTTGTTGGCAAAGTAATGTCTCTGCTTTTCAATATGCTGTCTAGGTTGGCTATAACTTTCCTTCCAAGGAGTAAGCATCTTTTAATTTCATGGTTGCAGTCACCATTTGCAGTGATTTTGGAGCTGAATAAAGTCTGCCACTGTTTCCACTGTTTTCCCATCTATTCCCATCAAGTGATGGGACCAGATGCCATGATCTTCGTTTTTAGAATGTTGAGCTTTAAGCCAACTTTTTCAGTCTCCTTTTTCACTTTCATCAAGAGGATCTTTAATCTTCACTTTCTGCCATAAGGGTGGTATCATCTGCACATCTGAGGTTATTGAATTTCTCCTGGCAATCTTGATTCCAGCTTGTGCTTCTTACAGCCCAGCATTTCTCATGTACTCTGCATATAAGTTAAATAAGCAGGGTAACAATTTACAGCCTTGACGTACTCCTTTCCCAATTTGGAACCAGTCTGTTGCTCCATGTCCCGTTCTAACTGTTGCTTCTTGACCTGCATGCAGGTTTCTCAAGAGGCAGGTCAAGTGGTCTGGTATTCCCATCTTAAATTCCAAAAAATAAAGGCAAAGCTTTCAATGGCTCCTATTATTTATGTATCAATTAACCTGACCCAAAAATCGACATGGCTCACATTAATTTGTGTTGTTATATTTAAAAAGCCATGACACATTTTGCCTTTGGTGTAGAGGATTGTTTATTTTCACAGAGAAAAACGATCTGTTTTGCTGCTCATAGTGCGTGTTGCAATAACTCTTTGTATTTTCAATATTTATTCAGTTATTATGCTTTAATATCATTATTGGCACTTATAATTGATAATGGATTTTTTAAAAATACTATTATAGTTAATAAAACATGAGAGAAAGCATGGCATGCATCAAATAAGTTCTGATATTTGCCATTATAATCCTTGACTATGAATAAACTGGTTCAGAGAAATGGAAAGATATATTCTGGGATTCGAAGAATTAATATTGTTAAAGTGGCCATATTACCTAAAACAATTTGTAGATATAATGCTATCCTTATCAAATTACCCATACTGCTTTTCAAATAACTAGAACAAATAATCTTAAAACTTGTATGGAATCATAAAATACCCAGAATTGCAAAAGCAATCCTGAGGAAAAAGAACAAAGCAGGAAGTCTAATGCTCCCAGACCTCAGACAATACTACAAATATACAGTAATCAAAACGACAGGCATGTGGATCAATGGAACAGAATAGGGAGCCCAGAAAGAAACCCATACACCTACAGTGCATCTCAACAGAGGAGGCGAGAAGAGACAATGAGGACCAGTCTCTTCAGCAACTGGTGTTGGGAAAGTAGGTCAGCTCCATGTAAATCAATTAAGTTAGAAAGCTTTCTCACATCATACATGAAAATAAACTCAAAACAGCTCAATGACTTAAACATAAGACATGGCACCATAAAACTCCTGTTAGAGATTATAGGTAAAACACCCTCTGAGATAAAATGTACCAATGCCTTTATAGGTTTCCCAAGGCAATATAAATAAAAATAAAGACAAACAGACAGGATCTAATAAACTTACAGGTTTTTACACAACAAAGGAAATACTAAAGCAAAGGAAAAGGCAACCTAAAGAATGGGAAAAATATTTGCAAATGATGCAACTGATGAGGGCTTAATTTTCAAAATATATAAACAGCTTAGAAACCCAATAACAAACAAGCAAATAGCCCAATCAAAAAAGGGACAGAAGTCCTAAATGGACATTTCTCCAAAAAAGGCATACAGATGGCCACCAGGCACTTGAAAAGATATACAACATCTCTAGTTGTTAGAAAATTGCAAATTGAAACTACAACGAAGTACCACCTCACCTCAGTCAGAATGTCCAGAATTTAAAAAGTCTACAAATAACTAATGCTGGAGAGGATGTGGAGAAAAGAAAATCCTTCTACACTGTTTGTCAAAATGTAAGTTGTTGCAGCCACTGTGGAAGACAGTACAGAGGTTCTTCAAAAAATAAAAATAAAATAAAAAAAGGGTTTCCCTGGTGGCTCAACGGTGGAGAGTCACTAGCCAATGCAGGGGACATGGGTTTGATCCCAGACATAGGAAGATCCCACAAGCTGCATAGCAACTAGGCTGTGTGCCACAAAGCCTGTGCTCTAGAGCCCGGGAGCCACATCTGCTTAGCCCGTGTGCCACGACTCCTGAAGCCTGTGCTTTCTAGAGCTCTGCAACAAAAATGCCACCGCAATTAGATGACTGTGCGCCACAACTAGTGGAGAAGGAAATGGCAACCCACTCCAGTACTCTTGCTTGGAAAATCCCATGGACAGAAGAGCCTGGCAGGCTATAGACCATGGGGTCGCAAAGAATCAGAGATGCCTGAAGTGACTTAGCACGCACCACAACTAGCGAGAAGCCCTTGCTCTCACAACTAGAGAAAAGTACACAGAGCAATGAAGAGCCAACACAGCCAAAAGTAAACAAATAAAAATTTCTGAAATACTAAAAATAGGATCACCATAGAAAACCCACATCTAGAAAACCCACTCCTGGGTATATATGCAGTGTTAGTCGCTCAATCATGTCTGACTCTGCAAACCCATGAACTGTATCCTTCCAGGGTCCTTTGCCCATGGAATTCTCCAGGCAAGAATATTGGGTAGCCATTCCCTTCTACAGGGGATCTTCCTGACCCAGAGACTGACTCTGGATATATGCAGTCATAACTGTAATTGAAAAAGATACATGCTCCCCTATGATCATAGCAACACTATTCAAAATAGCCAAAACATGGAAACAACCGAAATGTCCATCAACAGAGGAATGGATTAAAACAAATGTGGTACATATACACAATGGGATTCTACTCAGTCATAAAAAAGAATGAAATAATGCCATTTGCAGCAACATGGATGAAACTAGCGATTGTCATACTGAGTGAAGTCAGACAGACAAAGACAGATATCATAAGAGAGCGTTTACATGCGTAATCTAAAATGTGGTACAAATGAACTTCTGTATGAAACAGAAACAGACTGACAGACACAGAGAACAGACATGTAGTTACCAAGGGGGAGGTGAGGCAGAAAAGGGATGGAGTGGGAGGTCGGGGTTAGCAGATGTAAGCTATTATGTAGAAAGTGAATAAAAAACAAGGTCCTACTGTATAGCCCAGGGAACTATATTCAATATCATGTGATCAACCATACTAGAAAAGAATAGAAAAGCACTGTATATATATATGTTTAACTGAATCACTTTGTGGTACAGTAGAAATTAATACAATATTGTAAATCAACTATACTTCAATTACAAAGGTCATAATTATGTGGCAGGATATAGTTACTCCCACATTTGGGAACATAACTCAAAGTCCACCATATTCACAGTTAGACAGCAATAGTGGAGACAATATTGTTAATATGTTTTATATAATACATATAGTTGTGTCATACTTATTGGTATGTCCTCTATATATTTTATGGCTGTGTACAGAGGTGAAATATGCATAAATACGCTGCAGATGCCTTCATGCACCAAAATCGTATCTTATAACTGTATCGATGCTTTGCTCAGTTCACCTGAAACCGATTATGCCATGCTTGACTCTCTGAAAAGCAATCATCCCCTTCAGAACAGTTCACTCAGTACTAATCGATGAGAATAGAAACATCACTTGTCACTCCTCAAGTGCTTTGATTTGTATAAACTGTACGAGATACAGACATGGTGACAGCCCCACCCCTTCTCCAACTCCAGCCCCATTTTTCTTTTCAATCCTCAGGAGCCTTTGTATTGATTACTATTTAACTTTGAGATGCTTTCTATAGCAGAACCACTGAATTGTAGTCAGACTGTCTATAACCACTTATTCCTTAAGTCCTGTTTAAAATTCCACCTAGCTATCTACCTGGAATATCAGTATTTTCTAAGAAATAGTATTTAAAAGTCATTATGAAACATGAACATTACTAAATAAACCCATTGATATTTTCAAGAAGTAAATGCCATTGCACCAATTTTATATTTGGCAAATGATATTGTATTTTACTCTGTGCTACTCATCATGTGCACACAAACCCACACATAGCCACACACGTTCACACATAACAAGGAATGTTGAAGCACTGTAGTTAGTAATTTTATATTTTTTACTGAGTTTGTAAGTGGGATGAATAAAACGACACTTCTTCACATCTCAGGATGATAATAGAATGCTGTCAAACACTATGGCTTAACAAGTTCAATTAAGATTGCTTTTGTTACTGATGTAAATATCTCTTTTCATACCACAGTTGGTCTAAAATGGCTTTTCCCAATGAACTATATAATAGTACTGAGGGCTCAGATACTATTTTTCATAACTATTGGCTATTTAGCAAAAAGGACTGTAATCAACAACTAACAAAGAGACAAATTAATAGTCAAATGTATGAGATAGTTGTCCTACCCTTACTTTAGGATCATATCAAATATTGCAGGATCCATTGGGACAGATGCCCTTATTAAGAACACTTAGTTGTTAAAAAAAAAAAAAAGTCAATTAGTCAAGGTCTTACATTAAAAACTCAGCTTACACACTAGCATACATTTCACTGAATTTTAAACAAACTGAATAACATCTTTGAAATTTTGCTACCATTTATTTTGAGCATTTATTAAATGCATGTCTAAGCTGGTAATTAAAAGAAAGTATAAAAATCAATTAGCCATAAAAAGCTTGAAGTATATGAATATAACTTATTCAATAACTATAAATATTAAAGTATAAAACAACTTCTTGTTGCTGATCTTTTCTCTAACTCTTTCTAGAAGGGTAAACAGAATGTGTAACTATCATTAATAAGAAAGAATTCTTTTTTAAAAACTTATTACTTAGGAAAAGAGAACATATTTCTTCTTACCCAAATAGGATTTTGTGTGTGTGCACACTAGGAAAAAAGTAATCTTAAAAAAAACAGTGTAGTTTCTTTGCCATAGTTATTTACTTGCAAAAACAATTTTAAATTTAAAATAAAAGGCTACTCCCAGAGTTTAAATGATACTTAGTCTGCTATTTAAAAAACCTAGGGGAAAAAACTCCACTATATACACATTTGGTTCAAATTTTCCACAGTTTAAACTATCACCAAGCAAGTCAGATGCATAATTAAGAATCCTCAAGTTAAGGATGAAGTTCTAAACACACTTAAATGTAAGCCTGGCCTCACCCCTCCCCCAGCACAAGGCACTTAAGAGGAATGAAATCTATCTTCTCTCTAAAAGTTAATTTGCACTCATTTTAGAGTATTTCTTCTGGGAAATTAAGGCAAACCTCTGAGGCACAGAGCTTTGTCATTAGAAATTCTCTACCTGAGAAGCTGATAATTTAAAAATACAAATTTTTAATAAGATTTATCAAGATTGGAAAATAGGAGAGGAACCTCTCTCACTTTATTCCTAATTTGTGTATTTGTGGCTGTGGGTTATGGAGAGAGAGGGCAGAGAAGGAGTCACAAAAATAAAAACTTGCACAAGTACACAAGATCTCAAGGCAGAGGAAGCAGGGGAGCCTGGAATGTCCTCCTGCTGGGTGTGCACATGGCCTTCCACTCAGCCCATGAAACACTGCATTGTTTAGCAACGGCAGACACCGAGAGCACAGTGAACACTGTGTTGCAAACGTTTTCATTAAATGAAGTTAGTAAACTAATCATGCTTCCAGGACTCTTCCTGACAGGGTGATTTCCTACCTGGTAAAGCCAAGCTTCTCCAACTCTAACCACCTACAGGGCAGAGACTTGCTTTCAGCAACTCTTGTGGCAAGATGCAGGCTGCCAGTATGCCACTGAGGCTGAGCAAACTTGATACCTTGTCTGAATAATGTCCCAGTATGCCTGGGATTAAGAATAAATCTTTTAAAATGAAAAGTCAAGCAGGAAATATGTATAACATACTAGCCTTTGGGGTAAAACTCCTCCAAAAGGAAAGTGTTTTGACTCAATTTTAAAAGACTGCTGGGGAATGATACATGTTTGAGAAGGGCATCTTGTAAAAAGTATAAACCTGTTGTAAAACTTGCGAAAGCAAAGATTTTTTTTTTTAAATAAAATATATTTTAGACAAACCTCATAACCTTCCTTGGAGAGACAGCCACAGTCAACTTCCTGATTGTTGTGTGAGAAGACAGTTAAACACCCCACTGAAACCATGTTCACCATCCAAGGAGAGTCTTATAGAGAAGCATTGTGTAAAACATTTTTTAAAAGGGGAACAAAGAATAAATGGCTTAAATTGTATTAACTAATACATAGGGAATTTACGTAAATGGGAACATGAATAGTCACTGACAAATAAAGCTTCAGGAAATCTTTGGAGAGACAGCAACAAAACACCAAGGCATCATATTATGACAACAAATAGAATATATTCGGATCATTTTTCCTATTAAAATGGGTGGTTTAGAGTTTGAACTATAAACTCATGAAACTAAAGCTCTCCGGGGTATACTATTATTATAGTAACATGTTCTTAAAAGCGTAAGTAAAAATACTTCATTTAAAAGCATCATGTTTTCAGTGGCCTAGAACAGCTCTGCCATTGGCATCTAGTTGTCTGCTCAAGTTTTGTGGTGTAGATTTGTCTTTGTTTTCTTTAGATGGTCATGACAATGCAGATTTCTAATTTTCATATATATAACAAAGAATTTTCAGTGCATGAAATAGCTACTGTATTGCCGATTAGAAACATATTCAAGAGCTTGAAGGATATTTTATACAGTTACATTATAGTTGGGTTTTAGATATCATCATTTCATTATAGGTACATGTAATCATTCCACATAAAATTCAGAATTAGTGTGCTTTATCATCATCATCATCATCATCATCATTGTTTGCATTAAGATAAGAGAACCATGTATNTGCTTTATCATCATCATCATCATTATCATCATCATTGTTTGCATTAAGATAAGAGAACCATTTATTAGCATAAAAATAGCAGTTTTCATAGAAAATGTATGCTTTGATATTAGAATAGTCTCAAGACATAAAACGACCATACAATTGCCCTCATCTCACATGCTAGTGAAGTAATGATCAAAATTCTCCAAGCCAGGCTTCAGCAATACATGAACCGTGAACTTCCAGATGTTCAAGCTGGTTTTAGAAAAGGCAGAGGAACCAGAGATCAAATTGCCAACATCTATTGGATCATCAAAAAAGCAAGAGACTTCCAGAAAAACNATGAAATTAAAAGATGCTTACTCCTTGGAAGGAAAGTTATGACCAACCTAGATAGCATATTAAAAAGCAGAAACATTGCCAACCAAAGTCTGTCTAGTCAAGGCTATGGTTTTTCCAGTAGTCATGTATGGATGTGAGACTGTGAAGAAAGCTGAGCACCAAAGAATTGTTGCTTTTGAACTGTGGTGTTGGAGAAGACTCTTGAGAGTCCCTTGGACTGCAAGGAGATCCAACCAGTCCATCCTAAAGGAGATCAGTCCTGGGTGTTCATTGGAAGGACTGATGCTAAAGCTGAAACTCCAATACTTTGGCCACCTCATGTGAAGAGTTGACTCATTGGAAAAGACCCTGATGCTGGGAGGGATTGAGGGCAGGAGGAAAAGGGGATGACGGAGGATGAGATGGCTGGATGGCATCACCGACTCGATGCACATGAGTTTGGGTGAACTCCGGGAGTTGATGATGGACAGGGAGGCTTAGCATGCTGAGATTCATGGGGTCGCAAAGAGTCGGACATGAATGAGCGACTGAACTGAAGACATAAAAATTGACAGTACATTGAAACATGTATAATATCATATAAAAAATGAATCACCAGTCCAGGTTCAATGCAGGATACAGGATATTTGTGGCTGGTGCACTGGAATGAATCAGAGGGATGGTACAGGGAGGGAGGTGGGAGGGGGGTTCAGGATGGGGAACATGTGTACACCCGTGGCAGATTCATGTTGATATATGGCAAAACCAATACAATATTGTAAAGTAATTAGCCTCCAATTAAAATAAATTTAAATTTATTAAAAAAAATTGACAGTATAGCAGTCAACAGAAAGATAGCATGGCCTCCAATATTTTCATCTTTGCATGCATCTAGTTGTTTTTTTGGGGGGGATGGTATAGGCCATACTGTTTCATAGGAGTATCTATGTAATTAGTCATGAGCTTTATTACATTACATCTTAAAATGGATCTACTTGTTAAAAACTGTTGTGTAGATCCTTAGTATAGCTTTGAAAAGTATAAAAATTGCTATGATCTTTTTAAGACTGCAACGGGATAGTTTCAAAACAGACTGACTTTCAGATATCCTCTTTAATACATAATGTGTCTTTTAGTACTATAGAAAGATACATCATTTCCTATGTTATGTGGGAACCTAGACTTCCTGAGAGGGCTATTCAGATTAGAATCATAAATCTTTCTCCTGAATATAGAAAGCCTGGTAAAACTTTCTGTCTCAATCAACCTATTTCATATTTTCTTTCCCAAGCAACATCTAACAGGCAAGGGAAGAACTGTTATCAATCTCTAGTGCCTCTGACTCCTGTGTTTTTAATTTATATGCACATTTAAAAATTGCTGTATTAAAAATAGAAGAGAACTAGTTATCTCACAATACTGTATTATCAGAACTTTAATTAGGAGCACTGTGAAGAAATTTGCAAAACCATTCTCTTCTCAGTCAGGCATCCATTTACACATTCCTTCCTCCTCAATCAAAATGTATCCAGTTTAAAGAATTTGCTAGTGACAGGTTCAATCAATAATTTAAGCACCGGGGCAGAGACATCTTCAGTCTGTTCAGTGTAACGCTCTGTAGACATCCTATCTGAGAGGGAAGGGATTAAGAGAGGGTATTATGAGCCTTTTCATACAATCACTTATTCTGTAAGAGGTTGACATATTTTTATGGATGGCATCCTGCAACGCTGATAAATCAATCAGAATATGTTCTGAAGTAGAAATTACCTATATACAATTTAAGAACGTTGACATTTATAGGAGATGTGTATCCTTGACAGCATCTATTTTAAAAATGCAGGTGCTGCCATTTTTCTTGCCTTGCAGCCTCTTTCAGAAATTTTCCCTCTGCTTTTTCTCCCTAGTCTTGTGGTCACTGACTACTACTCATCCCATGGGGTCCAGTTCACACATAACATTCTGCAGCCCTCCAGAACTTGATCAAGTCTATTTGTCTCCTGGATTATGTAGAATATTTATTTTTTTGCATTGCATTGTATTCCCTTCTACTAAAGGAAGCTGCTTTCCTTTACTTGTTATTACAGTACTAGTTCTCAGCAAAGTCATTGTTTTTCATATGCCCTCATACATATTTATTTAATGAATAAATGAAACCCAGTTTTTTTTCCCATGATACAGATTCAGAATGCTTACACCAAATATGGTGAGCTCTACATAAAATCACACGAACTATATATCTTGTCAGCTATTAAATGTGGAAAAGATTGAAGCATTTTAACATATTGCTGAGAACATTTAAGGTTGAAGAAGGAATTAGAAGAGAGTGAGAGCATTTGTAAGTAAGCTAGGTCCATTTTGAAAGGCACTTTCAGTTATATCTCATTTGAACCTGTCAGCATCCAAGAGACATGAGTATTTTAATTCTCACTTTATATAGATGAAGGCATGGCACTCTCATCAGTTAAGAACTTTGTTAGTATGACTACAAAAGCACATTTTCCCAGCTACACACTGTGAAGGTTTAAGGAATGTAGAGTTGCAGAGGGAAATCCATTTTCCTCTCTCATGAGGAGGTCTTGTCTCAGAACTATCAGAGTTCTGGTGGATTCTTCTTTCTTTGGTCATGTCTTCTTGATTATAGGAGCTATCAGTGATTTCTGAAGAACATAAATCTCCCAAGATAGGGAAGCAGTGTAGAATTGACATCCCCTGAGGACTAACTTACAGCATACCCAATAGCAAGAATTTTGGTTTGATATGCGTAATGCCAGATGCAGTGGAAAAATTATGGACAAGTCTCTCCAACTTGAATTTCAATTTTAATTAAACTACTTATTTGAACTTCAATTTAAATTAAACTACTTACTAACTATTTCATTTGAACAAGTCAAAACCACTAAGCTTTAGTTTTATTATTTGTAAAATTCTGGAAGTATTAGTGTCTACTGAACAGAAGGCTGGGAGAATTTGAAAAAAAATTATAAATGTGCAGTACCTGCCATACATATCAACCTGGTGAAGTGGAAGCATGAAATCTGATTAACACATATGGACAGAAAGATGGCAATCCTCTCATTTAGTGACTGTATTGGGAGGAGTGGCTTGGTAAGGATTCTGTGTGATTACTGGCTTCAGTTGTTAAATTTTCTTGGTTGTTACCTTTCCCCTCTCCCTTAAAATCACTTCAGTCTTCATAAGTGCAGAAAACTGACACGAAGGAGTACAAGGCACACATTTAGTCCACTACATCAAAATGATGGCTCGATCAAAGATATTGAGTTTTACCTGTAGATAAGTCAATTTAATTATAACACAAGTGATATTTCCTACAGTCATGTTTTTCTGTTCTCTATTAATTCACAGAAATCTATGGCCTTCAGATTAAGATATTACTCCTTACATTAGAAAACATTAGGATTTAATGCAGATCATTAAACAAAGAATCTGATGATTTTATTTAAATGACTTGCCCTAATTTTTCTCCTCTCTAAATATTCTTGCAAGTTGCCTAGAAATCATTTATCTCAATTTTTAGCATCTGAGTGTCTGTAATATTAATAAAGTACTAAAGAATGCTAAAATAAAATAGTATGGCACCTCACTCCAGTACTCCTGCCTGGAAAATCCCATGGACGGAGGAGCCTGGAAGGCTGTGGTCCATGGGGTTGCTGAGGGTCGAACACAACTGAGCGACTTCACTTTCACTTTTCACTTTCATGCATTGGAGAAGGAAATGGCAACCCACTCCAGTGTTCTTGCCTGGAGAATCCCAGGGACAGGGGAGCCTGGTGGGCTGCCGTCTATGGGGTCACACAGAGTCGG
>SJYQ01002819.1:321517-342453 GCA_006410935.1 Redunca redunca
GATATATATATATATATATTTTTTTTTAAAGTCACTCAGTCGTGTCCAACTTTTTGACTCCATGGACTGTAGCCTACCAGGCTCCTCTGTCCATAGGATTTTCCATGCAAGAGTACTGGAGTGGGTTGCCATTTCCTTTTCCTGTAACTGATATAGTAGTTAATATAATCTGACTCATTTGACAAGATTTTCTTTTCTTATATTTCTGGCCATTCTTTCTTTCATATTCTTACTTCTCCTCCTTCTCTTCCTTGGACATAATTTCAGAGATGTAAGCTCTTACAAATAATTATGTCCAAAAACACTGAATAACAGAGAAGGTCATGCTCATGAACAACTCTTGGTTTCCCCACATGGATCTAACTTTATGGAATTTCAGTCATAAAAAATATTTTTAGTTTATCATGGACACAAATCAGAAACATTTATTTTATGTAGTAGAAAAATGACCTTTACTTAGGAGTATTTAAAAACACTATGCTATATTGCTATTTCTAACTTGGTTTGTTTCTCTTAACTTGTGCCTTGCAGAAGGTGATAGAGAAACTTTATATTTAAAGATGTCCTTTCCTTAATATTGTTGAGCTTAATGTTCCTTGATCAGTCCTGAATATTTATTGGAAGGACTGATGCTGAAGCTGAGACTCCAATACTTTGCCCATCTGATGCAAAGAACTGACTTGTTAGAAAAGACCCTGATGCTGAGAAAGATTGATGGCAGGAGAGGGGACGACAAAGGATGAGATGGTTGGATGGCATCACTGACTCAATGGACATGAGTTTGAGCAAACTCTGCGAGTTGGTGATGGACAGGGAAGCCTGGCATGCTGCAGTCCACGGGGTCACAAAGAATTGGACACAACTGAGAGACTGAACTGAACTGAAGAATAAGAATAGATAATGTTTGTGTCTGAGTGCTGAAATGCAGAATATAACAATATTAACAGAAATTAATAAGTGATGAGAATATCTATATGTTGTATACACAAAAATTACAAATATATAAAAGGAAAGGCAATATGTTTTCCTACTTGGGTTTTTAAAAGTATTATTGTTACAACTTGAGAAATATTCTGGGGAAGAAAGATGGTTTTTTTTCATGCCTGTTTATTTTTAATCAAATCAGAAAGAGGAAAAGAGAAAAATGTTGTACAAGGGAAATTTTGTTTCAAGTAATATTTGAAAACTGACATTGAACTCATTCAGAAAATCACAACCATGAGGCATAGACAGTATACTAAAAACCTAGACAGTATATTAAAAAGCAGAGACATTACTTTGCCAACAAAGGCCCATCTAGTCAAAGCTATGGTTTTTCCAGTAGTCATGTATGGATGTGAGAATTGGACTATAAAGAAAGCTGAGCACTGAAGAATTGATGCTTTTGAACTGTGGTGTTGGGAGAAGACTCTTGAGAGTCCTGTGGACTGCAAGGAGATCCAACTAGTCCATCCTTAAGGAAATCAGTCCTGAATATTCACTGGAAGGACTGATGCTGAAGCTGAAACTCCAATACTTTGGCCACTTGATGTAAATGGCCAATTCATTGGAAAAGACTCTGATTCTGGGAATGATTGAAGGTGGGAGAAGAAGGGGAAGGCAGAGGATGAGGTAGTTGGATGATATTCTTGACTCGATGAACATGAGTTTGAGTAAGCTCCAGGAGTTGGTGATGGGCAGGGAAGCCTGGTGTGCTGCAATCCATGGGGTCACAAAGTGTTAGACACAACTGAGTGACTAAACTGAACTGATTGAGGCATAGATAAAATTTGATAACATTTATGCGCTTTAGTATAACTTTATTCAACTTCAACTAAAAGAAAGCAACTAAGAGGGGACACACTTTTAAAATGGTCATGGTGGTCTGAATTCTTACTCAAGCTACAAAATTCAGCACACTATTGCATCTCTTCTTATGGAAATAAGACAGAATTGAGGGTTATGCTGACTGTAGGTCGAGAAGCTGTCCACATGGCTAACTCTCTTAGTCATAAAGAACAGGTGGGCCAACAGCTGGACAAAGACAGAGAGGAACAAATAAGAAGGTAGTGGACAGAAATCCAGTCAAAAGGAGGGTGGAGAAGGATTCCTGAGCTTAAGGTCAAAGGTAAACTAATAACCCAGTCTTCTAGAAGTCGAATTATGGCTAGCAATGATAATGATACATAATAGTACTACTAACAAATCTCAGTCACTAACCATTTGCTGTCAGAAAAGGTGCAGAATACTTTAACGTATAATATTAATAGATCCTCTTATAGTAATTAATTCTGACTCCATGGATACTAAAATTAAGTTTTAAATTTGGTGTCTACAGAAGAAACACTAGCTGCCTGAGGTCTGTTATAAATTCTATTTAAGTACTCTTGACAGTCTCCTCAAAGAGGTACTATTTTTATAACTTACATTCTAAAGATAATCCTACTTGGCCCTGAGAGACCAGTGACTTCAAGTCATATAGCTTATAACAGAAAATCTCGTCACTCAAAACCAGGCAGTCTACCTCTAGATTCTATGTTCTAAACAAGTGGCTCTCAGACTATAGCTTGCTTCAAAATCAACCTGTTAAACACATACTGTTGGGCCCTATAGTCTGAGCTACTAAGTCAGCTGGTCTGGAGTGGACCCAAGGATCAGCATTTCTAACCATGACACTGCTGCTGCTTGAGGCCTCACACTTTGAGAACCACAATTCTATGCTCCTTCTTGGGTGCAAGAATGTCGTTTCAATTCTCTGTAAAATGTATAAAATAAATCTTCCTTGTAGGATCACTTTGAAGATTAAATAAGTTATCACATGAAACTGTGTCTGGCACACAATCAACACTAATTACTTGAAAGATATTATTGGGCAATAGAGTTTCAAAAGTAGTACTTGAATTAGATTGGATGTTTAAAAGAGTAGAAAAGTTGAAACAATCATGTCATAAAACTGTATTTTTTTTTCAATTATAACTAATGCTAAAGGGTTATCCTATGACCTTGTAAGACAGCGAATCTTGCTTTGACCTCAGGTTGATCTTTTTTTTTTTCTCTAACTTGTATACAAGAAAAATTATATCATTCACCACAACACAGGAAGGCTGCAAAGAATAACTTGTAAAATTATTTTATAGCACTTTGGGAAAATAATGGAGTATATAAAAGCTAATAATAAATTTCACCTTCCTCAGAGAACATTGTAAATTTTCATTCTCAGCTGATTTACTGCTGGACCTAAAGTGCTAAAGTTATAGACCAGAATTTTTTCTTAAAAAATCAGTACAGTTAAGCTGTCTCTTTTGATGCATCATCAATATAATTTATAATGTCTAATTATCTACAACCCTGAAAATATATTCAATTTCCTTACTTTCAAGCACAATGATTATGTGATTAAAATTTTGCTGGCTCAGAATAATAAAAACAGAAACATGAAAATCAGGATAAACCACACATTAAGAAATTCTTTCAAAAGGGAAAATCAAATTTGAAGTTTTGAAAAACTTGAAGTATCCCTTTAAATTTTTGAGAGTGCAGTGAAATTTAGGTGAGTGATCCTTGCCTATTATTCCTTCCTAAGTAATGAAGATTAGCCACATGAACAGACATATCTTTCAGCAGCAATAGCATTAGGAAACATGTGTTTTCATAAAGAAAGTTGATCTATTGGGGTCTGTTTGAAAGTGGTGTGGCCTAGTGGACTAGGTGTCAGAAGTTGTGAATTTTAATCCCCCTCAAATACTGCTCCATGCTACTGACTTGTGTGGCCCGAGGCAAGTGAGTGAATTGTTTCCTTTGGGATTTAAATGCAACTTTTGGAAAAATGGATGAAATAACATAAACTTACCACAAAAAATTAAGTTCATAATTTTTCTTAACCTACATCAGAAAGTACATCCTAGCTATTATGAACTTTGTATATATTTTCCATCATTGTAAACATTTGAGAGGGACTTTTTTGAAGGCCAATGTGAAATGAGACTAACAACAAAGAGAGCTTAGAATTACTAACAGAACATATTTGTAGCCTAATGGAATCACACTGTTTTAAAACAGCGTGTTACCCTATTGATTTATTGTTCTTTTCTCAAACTAAGGATAATCTCAGAAACTGTTAGCATTCTAGTATAAAGCTTTTGAGTCTTTGCTTGTTCCTGATAATTCTCAGCTTTTAATTTTTTTTGCACTTAAAAAAATAAAAATAAGCCAAAGTGCAAATAAAATAAGCCAATGGTAGTTTGTGCTATTTGGATTTACCAAGACATCCTTTGTAAAGCTATTTTTAAAAAACTTAATTGGCTAAGCAACAATATCTCCTTTCCAAGCCTTTCTTTTTAATATATCATCCTCCAACATGGATGACTTTTAATGCCCATTTAGAAACATCCTTTCTTGGCTAATTCTGTTGCCTGCTTTCAAGGAGAAAAGCAGAGCTGACTTGTGTTAGTCAGTGGTGCCCAAGCCTTTTTAAATGAGAATAGGATACCAGACTAAATAAATCAACCTTCCTTTGCCTGAGTAACATCTGAATTAGCCACAGTATAAAACAGTCAAGGATAATTAATGATATGCTTTGAGTCAACCCTTATTCACTTCTAAATCAAGCATACCTACATCTTTTTAAAGAGTAGCTACAAAGAAAATTACAGTGAAGCTCATCATCTTAAATTTCTTGAAGATCTTATCATCTATTATAACTTTTATAATATATTTTGGCAAGATAAGCTTACTTCACTCATACTCATTTTTCTGTTTGGTTACTACTCACCTTTGTTACATGTTTCATTTTATTTCATTTCTAATTCTGCCTTAGAAAATCTGATTTCTGTTCATCCAGTTTGTCTCTACTTTGCAAACTTTCTTATGCGCTCTGAGAAGAGGACCCAGGCAGAAGATGAGAAGGAATGGTAGGAAACATTAGACATTTTCATTGTTTTAAATGAAATGCTATTTTAAATGTTTTATAAAGGCCATTGCTTTCCAAAGGTCTTAGCCGTTTCAAGGTTGGACAAGTGAAGCTCTGTTTCTGAAGAAAAATGTACTAGATTGCATTAAACTTGGTTTTGAAAAGTCTCATTTCATATTTGGCAAATGATTGTGATGTTTTCATTGCTAAATTTTCTTCTAGTCTTATCTCGCTTTTGAGTTGTTTTATTGTACTTTTAATCATATACCTTTAAATAAAATCAATTGTTTACAACCAATCAAAATAGTAATATAAAAACAATTATAAAGATCAAGGGAGAATGTAAAAAAATAAAGAAATCTAAAGCATTTAGAAAAATATTTAAATCACCAAGATGATTGAATATGCTAATTGCTTAGGAAAAGTTATATCTTTAGGATTGGAAGAAAATTAAGAGGTCCTTTATAAATACTTACATATAAATATGGGGAGTTTTTAATCAAAATCTATAGAAGTAATCAAAGTTCACAGATGCATGTATTGTGCCACAGTACTTAATTAAATAACAAGGATCACATCATATTTTACTTAGCACATTTCTCAAAAAGTGTTTCATGAAATAAGTGTGCATCAGAATATTTACAAAGATTATTAAGATAAAAGTCTTTGGATGTGAAATTTATTTTTTCAAAAAATAAAATTTCTTTTCCGTAGAACTACTCAGAGCTGTTAACTCATTAATGTACTTTATGAAGGTGTCAGTATGAGAAGGAGGACATTGGATATTTTATTTCCCAAAATTATTTGGCCAATCTATCCCCCATATTTCCTAAGGGAGCCTTTACAAGAATACTGTTCTCTGTGATACTAGTTTTGCAAAATTTAGCCCCAGATGAAAGTTTTCTTAAAAGCAAAGAAGATTCTGCTCCTTTATTCACTTATTACAATTACAACTTTGTAGATTTTAATCAATTTCACCAACATATGTTAATAATTTTAAAAGTTATCAGTTCAACTGAAATATTGAGATCATTAAAAGCATAAGAGTTAGTTTTCACTTTATCAGTATTCTTAATGACTTTCTTGGACTTCAGTACTGAATTGGGCACTTTATCCATGACATTATTTTAACTCCAAAGGTGGAAAGTCATGTTTTATTTTAAGACAGAATTCCAAAACCATTTTTATTTATTAATTCAATAAGTATTTCTTGAGATCCTAGTACTTGCCAAGCATGGATATATGCTTTGGAGATGGATCAGTAAATAAGTTGTATACTGCTTCTTCTCAGTTTTTATCCTACTTAAGGACATGGACATTAGCAAATTTATTTCAGAAATTATTTAATTGTAATGTGTTGATAAACGAACACGCACGATTATTTATATGTCAACTTGACTGGGCTAAGGGATTTTCAAGAGTGTCCTTATAGTCTTTTAAGGACTCTGTCTGAAAACAAAGGCCATGACTGATTTCATATGCCATCTCCTCATAGGCCAGCAAACCTTGCTGCTGCTGCTGCTAAGTTGCTTCAGTCGTGTCGGACTGTGTGTGACCCCATAGATGGCAGTGCACCAGGCTCCTCCGTCCCTGGGATTCTTCAGGCAAGAATACTGGAGTGGGTTGCCATTTCCTTCTCCAATGTATGCATGCATCCTAAGTCACTTCAGTCATGTCCAACTCTGTGCAACCCTATGGACAGCAGCTCACCAGGCTGTCTATGGGATTCTCGAGGCAAGAATACTGGAGTAGGTTTCCATTTCCTTCAGCAAACCTTACTGGAAATTAACTGGTATAGTAAGAAGAGCAAGCTCAGCCATTGTTGGAATAGTAACTCCTCAGAAGCTAATGTGTAGAGAATGCCTGAGAGCAGAACACCTAAGCAGCTGTTTTGTATTGAGCAATAGCAGATCAGCCTCAAAGACTTCAGGGAAACTGCTGCGGGGCCCACAGCATATAACAGGAAACAATGGGAAACAGCAGCCATTCATGAATCAGTCTAGTGTGGAAGTCAGCAAAGAGGGAGATTCTGACTGTGCAAAACAAAAAGGCAAAGAACAAAGCAATGTTATGTTCTGTCAATAGTGCCTGCAGCAGCAAGCTGAAGGATATTATTTGTTTTCTGTTGGAGCTTTAAGTCAATATTACACATAGAGTGAAGTGAAAGTCGTTCAGTTGTGTCCCACTTTTTATGACCCCATGGAGTACACAGTCCATGGAGTTCTCCAGGCCAGAATATTGGAGTGGGTAGCCATTTCATTCTCCAGGGGATATTCCCTCCCAGGGATTGAACCCAGGTCTCCCACATTGCAGGTGGATTCTTTACCAGCTGAGCCACCAGGGAAGCTCAACAATACCAGAGTGGGTAGCCTACCCTTTTCCAGAGGATCTTCCTGACCCAGGAACTGAACTGGGATCTCCTGCATTGCAGGTGGGTTCTTTACCAGTTGAGCTACCAGGGGAAGTTTACACATAGAAACTGTTTGCAAATACTTTTTTTTTTCTTCAAATAGTGTATGCCCCACTGCTCACATAGAAACTTTCAACACTTAAAATCCAAGATCTGCTAGTTAATTCAACACATATTTAGAGTGCCTGCTATGCTGGAAGCATTTTTCTAGCAACTTGAATATCATCTATAAACAAAATAAAGATCCTTGTCCCAAAGTGGCTTTTATTTTAGTCAGAAAGACAGAAAATAAACATAATAGCTAGGAAAATTATGACAATGTTAGACAATGGTAAGTGCTGTGAAAAAAAATAAAGTGGATCAATGTAAGAGGATTAGAGTGTGTGGAGCGGTAGCATGTTGAGGTATTAAAGGCCATTGTATGTAATAGTTATTAAAAAACTTGGAGGTTAGTCCACAGAAAATCTGAGGAAACTGGATTTTCTCTGGAGCAAAGAACAAACAGTGGAGCATTCCCACAAAGCAGTAGCAAGGTGGCTGACAGTGGAAGCAGAGGCCATGACCTTGAGAGTAGTAAAAAGGAATGTTGAGGTAACTAGAACAGACATACAAGGCCTTATAGGACTCGTTAAGAAAAAAAAAAACTTTAATCTGAAATGAATTTAGATGGAGAATTCATTCACATGCAAAAATAGCACATTTCCACATACCCTTCACTCAGCTTCCCTCAATGATATTATTCAATATGTAAGTATAGTACCGAGACTACAGAATTGATATTATTACAATAAACTAAACTGCAAATTTCCAGGAGACTTCCCATATATTCACTTGTGATCATTGTCATTTGATGTAAAGCTGTTTGAATTTTATTGCGCATATCAGTTCAGTTCAGTTCAGTAGCTCAGTCGTGTCTGATTCTTTGCAACCCCATGAATCATAGCACACCAGGCCTCCCTGTCCATCACCAACTCACAGAGTTCACTCAAATTCATATCCATCGAGTTGGTGATGCCATCCAGCCATCTCATCCTCTCTTGTCCCCTTTTCCTCCTGCCCCCAATCCCTCCCAGCATCAGAGTCTTTTCCTATGAGTCAACTTTTCGCATGTGGTGGCCAAAGTACTGGAGTTTCAGCTTTAGCATCAGTCCTTCCAAAGAACACCCAGGACTGATCTCCTTTAGGATGGACTGGTTGGATCTCCTTGCAGTCCAAGGGACTCTCAAGAGTCTTCTCCGACACCACAGTTCAAAAGCATCAGTTCTTCAGTGCTCAGCTTTCTTCACAGTCCAACTCTCACATCCATACATGACCACAGGAAAAACCATAGCCTTGACTAGAAGGACGTTTGTTGGCAAAGTAATGTCTCTGCTTTTGAATATGCTATCTAGGTTGGTCATAACTTTCTTTCCAAGGAGTAAGCATCTTTTAATTTCATGGCTGCAATCACCATCTGCAGTGATTTTTGAAGCCCCAAAAAATGAAGTCTGACACTGTTTCCACTGTTTCTCCATCTATTTCCCATGAAGTGATGGAACCGGATGCCATGATCTTCGTTTTCTGAATGTTGAACTTTAAGCCAACTTTTTCACTCTCCTCTTTCACTTTCTTCTTTTTTTTTAATTTTTATTTTAACTTTATTTTACTTTACAATACTGTATTGGTTTTGCCATACATTGACATGAATCCACCATGGGTGTACATGCCTTCCCAAACATGAACCCCCCTCCCACCTCCCTCCCCATAACATCTCTCTCAAGAGGCTTTTTAGTTCCTCTTCACTTTCTACCGTAAGGGTGGTATCATCTGCATATCTGAGGTTATTGATATTTCTCCTGGCAATCTTGATTCCAATTGTGCTTCTTCCAGCCCATATAGTTTTGTATAAACACCACCACGGTCAGCTGGCAGAGTTGCTCAATCATTCCCTATAACTCTCTCTAATTATTATTACATGCTTTCCCCACTCAAAGACTCTTATAACTACCTGACCTTGAGTTGAAAGGTGAAGACTTTTGTTTTGAGTGAGATTGGCTCCTGTGAACAGTTTTGAGCAAATGAGTGACATGATCTGCTACAACATGATGATGATAATATAAATATATGTATAGATATTTATTATGCAATTATAATTCAAAAAAATTCAAACCTAATAGAATTTTGAAAGAACAAGAAAAAGAGCACATGTAATTCTTTTTGGTGGATAATGGTAAGGATCATGCCAATTGTTTTAAGAGAGGGGAGGAGAAGCATCAAAGGTGGAAACAGAAGAGAGGTGAAGCTACTCAAACCTTAACAAAACATTAAGGTGACAGGGACCAGGGTACAAAAGTTCTATAGGCAGATCTTCCTTGACTTACCATGGGGCTACACCCAGGCAAACCCATTGTCAGTTGAAACATTGTTAAGCCAAAAATGCATTTAACACACTTACCCTCCCAAACATTATAGCTTAGCCTAGCTCACCTTAAATTTGCTCATAATCTTTACATTAGCCTATACTTGGGTCAAGTCAGTTAACAGAAAGCCTATTTTATATCAGAGTGTTGAATATTTCATGCAATTTATTGAATACTGAAGGAGAAAAATATGATAAATATGAAAAATATGATTATATGAATACAGAATAGTTGTAAATGTATCAGTAGTTTAGTTTCATGATCACGTGGCTGACTGGGAGCTGCGGCTCATTCTTGCTGCCCCCCATCATGAGAAAGTATCTTATCACATACCATTCATCTGGGGAAAGATTAAAATTCAAAATTCACAGGACAGCTTCTACTGAATGTGTATTGCTTTCACACATGGTAAAGTAGGAAAAACACTTAAGTCGAACCATTTTTCTGTATGGAGAAGAGGCTAGATTTTTATTATTTTCTGAAGGTAGAGCTCTTCAGCATATTGCATGTGCAATCTAACAGAAAGAGAAGAGGCAATATGCCACAAGTTTCTCAATATGTTGGTCCTTCAAAAAGCTTTGCTGAACTTACATAGAGGTGGTGCTATATGATAGGAACTTTTAAATCATTTCAGCAATAATTTCAGGATTCACTAGACATACAGTTATAAGTAGATTTATCCATTATATAGCCTATCCTATTTTTTTAGAGTAAATGTGCTATCACAGAAGGAAATAATACTAATCAGAAAACTAAATATATAAAGATTATTTTCTATTTGATCAGTGCAGAGGAAAGTGATTTCAGGTATTTATTACTATCTGCTGACACTCCTTTTTTTTTTTTTTTTTTTTAACTAAGCAAAGCAAATTGCATAGTGTGTTTCCAAAACATTTTAACAAAAGTTTATAGAACTTTATCTTGTTATTAAGTACAGGATCTGAAATAATTGCTTTATAGATTTGCATTGGTTTCTGCCAAACATGAACATGAACATAGGTATACATGTCTTCTCCCTCTTGAATGCCCCTCCCACCTTTCTTAGTGTGGAGAAACATACATTTAAAAGGCAAGGGAAAAAGTGAAAATATTGTTCATCATTTTCTAGTATTATTTTTATCAAACTGTACTGATCAATGGTGGAAAATGAAATGGCAACCCACTCCAGTACTCTTGCCTAGAGAATCTCATGAACAGAGGAGCCTGGTGGGCTACAGTCCATGGGTCTCAAAGAGTCAGACACAACTGAGCAACTAAGCACACACACACAAATCAGTGGTCAGAACAAATGGACATATTTGATATTGTTTATGAAAGCTCTAATGAAGGAAGCTTTTAAATCATAGTCCTTCCTTGTGATTTCTAACCCTAAAATTTATAGTATATTTAAAATATGGAAATAAAGCAGCTATTCCAACTCCTCAGTGCAAGACCATCTGTATTATGTGCTTTTGCTACTGTTCAAAGAATAACATCATATTTTTTTTTCAAATAAACTCCACAAACTATAATTTTAAATATATTTTCTCAATTTTTAGTTTCTTTTTAGCCATAAACTTTTCTATTAATTAAATAAATTCAGTGCCTATGACAACACAAAATGAAACTGGTATTTAAGAAAATTTATAGACATAGGCATCTCGCTAAACTGCTCTTATTTACTCAAAGCAATACCTTAAAATTTACATTTTCACAAGAAATTGACAATTGATCTTGACCTCCTTTGTAAGTATAGGTTTCTAATAAATGTGTATATACACTTTAAAGCTCAAACTATAATACATGTCATCATAGAGGCTAAGGGAACAAAGGAATGCACTAATGATTAAAGGCTGTCCTCTGCCAGGCATGTCTTTTTTGAGAATGTTCATCTTTTATTATACAAGTGCAACTTTGAGATGGGGGAAGGGCATGATGTGGGTGTGAATGGTATTTTTCAATTTCATAGATCCATTCTTTTCAAAGTATATATATGTGTGTGTGTGTGTGTGTGTGTGTATAAGTGTATTGAATCTGTCTCACTAATGAACCTGAGACATTTTATACCTAAAATGAGGTATAGTGAGTACTGGGAAAAAGAAAAAAGGGATAATATAACATATAATTTACAGCTATTAACGGCAAAACTTTGCCTTTTTCTTAAAAAAATGTAAACCTGTAACTTCTGGTGGGATCAGAAGTATCATTTACAGAACTCTTTTAACCAGCGTTTCACCTCTCCACTTGACAATACATAAATCTTTTTCTATTGCTCTGAATAGCTAAATGGCATCTGGCCATAGCGATCGACTGAACTGGGGGCAGAAAGAAGTAAAATCAGTTTAAAACAAACCAGTTAGAACAATTTCATTCTATCAATATTTTCCCTAAAGTATTTTCATTTTTATACCAATACCTTACATGAAATATATATGATATACATATTACATTAAACATTTATGTTTTCTTGCCTGGAAAATTCAATGAACAGAGGAGTCTGGCAGGCTACAATCCATAGGGTTACAAAGAGTTGGATACGACTGAAGTAACTTAGCATGCACACATACAAACATATATTTACATAAATATAAAGTCTTAAAGATGAACAATGAATTCCCTGCAAATGATATTGTATCTATTGTTGACATCTATTAAGGTAAGAGTATGAAAAACTTGAGCAATATTTTTTAAACATAAATAGACAAAAAGTTCAATGTTTTCTAATGATTACAGACCTTGGAAAATACCCACAAATTAGAAAAAAATGCTGAAGGAGCAAATGGCAAATGGGATCTGAACTTTTTTAACCAAATGTATTTTGCATCTGCACTCTACTTGAGAATTTTCTTTTTTATAACCACAAATAGCCAAAAATATAAAATATTCTCTCTCCTTTTAGAATTTAGTCTAGCATAATATATGTTTAAATATGGTCTAAACCAGTCTTGGATTTCAACATTTCTCAAAGAATTCAATGAAACATTAATTATCATTGTTCTTGGCAGGCATACATGGAAATTTGGAAATGACTTGCAGTATGAGAAATACATAGAATNTGAATATATGGTTATAAGATTAATCAATTTAAATTTTTCATCCATGTAAAACAGTATCATGTAGTAAAAATAAGGCATGTAAATGGATTAACTTCTTCTAGATAAGACAAATTAACAAAAATTCAAATTTTTATTAAATAAAAATGGTATTTGAGTACCATTATGGATTGTACCTGATTGCTTAATACATTTATCTTCATAGTTATGTGAGAGTTGAAAGAGCATGGGTTCAGTCAACAGAATAATGTGTGTTTAAGTAGGAATTGCACCCTTTACTGACAATGTTACCTTGGAGAAATTACTTAATGTCTCTGAATTATGGTTTAATTAGATTTATATCACCTCCATGCAGGGTGAAGACATGCAAAACACATGATATGCTGTCTTCATAACAAAACATGATATGCTGCCATAGATTTTAGTCACCATTCTCATCTTTCATGTTCGGTGTTTATATATGATAAATTAATTTGGCCCAGAATTGTTATCATGATTGAAACATCTACCACTTATTAAAAGTTATTATATTAGTCTCCTAATTTAAAGAAATTACTGTGATCTATTTGAGAGGTTTAAAAAATCCTGTAAAGAAGTATTTTTCTGCACAGGATCTAATTCAAGAGAGTTGGTTTTCATTTTGCCTTTTTTTTTTTTCTGTTTGTTTTTTAATATAGGAGATTCTGAGGTAAAAATAGAAAAAAACAAACAACAACCCAATGGTTTGACAAGAGTATGTCCAGAACTTTGATAATTGAACTTCTAAAGACTTTCACATTTTCAAGAGCAAAATGGTTAGAAATGATTCTGTATGTCTAAACTGCTTAGATCTAAGGCTGAACTTTTTGTTTCATAATCCCAGACAACTAATTCTACATTCAATGTTTCTAACAATTCTATGAAAGATTATTCTTAATGTTGGCTATCTATGCAATCTCATAAGAAGGGCTATAAAGCTTACTTGGATGAACATGACTAATCTGTCTTGTCAAGTTTGCAATCTTATAGAAGTATATTACCAAGCATTCTTTGGGAGAGATTTTATCCTGGGGATCAAATGAGGCTTCACACAGAAATGGTATTATAGACAGCATATGGAAACAACAAAAAATAGAATTTTTATATCTAGAAACCATCCCAGGAAAGACAGTAGTAGAAAAAAAAACAAACCTAAATAATGGGCAGTCATGAGAGTTTGGGGTCTTTTAAGGAAATTCTGATATAGTTAATGAATTCAATTTGTTGAAGTCCAAGGGAGCTCCAATTTGGTCTCAAGTATTATGTCCATACGGGATGGCAGTAGGAATGAGAACAGAAGATAACTGAGATTAGACTATTGAAAGTCAGGCTGAGGAATTTGGTATGCAAAGAAAGACCCTGAGAATTAAAAAAAAAAAAAAAGTAATATAAGTAGAACAACAAGTTAGGAAAATTAATCTCATGGTCCTTCACAGAGTAGATAAAGGTAAGGATACAAAAGAGACCACCACCACCCCCAATTAGTGATATTTTGGTAATACGTGTGAGCATTACTGAATCCTAAATCAGAGTGGAAGATACACAGATTGGCCAATAAATATGAAAGAAGGAATCAACTGATAAATGTGTGAGAATACTTAGGTCAATAAAGCTTCTATGGTTCTAAGCAAAGAATAAAGGAACTTTCACTATTGGGGAAAAGTGACTCGGAAGAACTGATTCAATAGGGAAGATGCTGAGTTTGGTTTTGGATAAAAATCAATTAAGTTTTTAGTTTTAACACAAAATCAAATGTCCTTATTTAGGAATGCATGACTAAAAATATGAAACTTCAGTTAAAAGACCTTTAAAACTGGAAATGTTCAATGAAACTGGATAGATGATATTTTACTAAAATGGACAATGTTGGTGACTAACCCAGCATCCATCCTCAATCTTATTACTTTCTGGTACAAAATCCTTGAAGTATCCATAACCTTCCCTCACCTTGTAGTCATAACCCTCAGAAATCTGACTCTTCCAGTTTCAGGAATGGAGAAGTGATTATTTCAAGACAGTGAATAGTGGAACAATGAGCATGTGACTCGATTCTAATCAATAAGATATGATGTAAAGTTGGCAATGAAAAGTCTAGGGAAAAATATCCTCTCATCTAACAAAAAACATAGGAAGGCAATTTTTCTTTCAGGTATAACACCCGGGATTGCCACAAATTACTTCCAGCTCCCAAGGATGAAGCTGCAGGGATTATGGCAGAATAGAGAAAGAATCTGGGCTCATTCTGAGATTGTTGATTTTTGATAAAAATATATCTGAAACACATCCTATCTCTGGACTTCCTACCATGTAGAATTGGATACATTTTCCTACTGTTTTCACTATTTCAATTAGGGGCCTATTCTTATACACAAATGTCTTCCAATTGCTAAAGACATTTAAAAAGATTTGAGATGCCAAAGGTTCAAAAATGGAGATAATACTGGCTATTGAAAGGTCATGTCTTAATTGGGAAAAATAGAGATTAGAAAAGGACAGGGGTGATAAATCACTCAGCTATAGAAAGGCAGACTTTCTAGAATGAGTCACAATTAATAAAGCACTTGTTTCAGAGAAATCAGGGAAGGTGATAATTGAGAAAAAAGATCATTGGTTTGGAAACTGGAGGTTCCACTGTGTGAACTCTAAGAATAGTATTTCCATACCATAGCACAGGGAAAAATGGGCAAGGATTTTATGGTGAAAAAGCACACACGGTAGATGTTGCAGTTCATTAAGGAAATGATTCAGTTCAGTTCAGTTCAGTTCAGTCACTCAGTCGTGTCCGACTCTTTGTGACCCCATGAATCGCAGCACGCCAGGCCTCCCTGTCTATCACCAACTCCCAGACTTCACTCTAACTCTCGTCCATTGAGTCCGTGATGCCATCCAGCCATCTCATCCTCGGTCGTCCCCTTCTCCTCCTGCCCCCAATCCCTCCAAGCATCAAGGTCTTTTCCAATGAGTCAACTCTTCGCATGAGGTGGCCAAAGTACTGGAGTTTGAGCTTTAGCATTATTCCTTCCAAAGAACACCCAGGACTGATCTTTAGAATGGACTGGTTGGATCTCCTTGCAGTCCAAGAGACTCTCAAGAGTTTTTTCCACCACCACAGCTCAAAAGCATCAATTCTTTGGCACTCAGCTTTCTTCACAGTCCAACCCTCACATTTATACATGACCACAGGAAAAACCATAGCCTTGACTAGATGGACCTTTGTTGGCAAAGTAATGTCTCTGCTTTTCAATATGCTATCTAGGTTGGTCATAACTTTCCTTCCAAGGAGTAAGCGTCTTTTAATTTCGTGGCTGTAATCACCATCTGCAGTGATTTTGGAGCCCAAAAAAATAAAGTCTAGATTTCCTTATCAGTTTAGATTAAGGAAAGGAGGTAAATGATAGGGTAACGAGAAGATTTATTAGGAAAGCACCTTTGTTTGTGTTTTAGTTGGGAAGATGTAGGTATGTGTGTTAAAAAAAGGAGCAAGTGAAATGGTAATTCAAAGATATGTACCATAAAAATAGGCAATTGACAAAATAATCAAAAATTCCTTTAAGCATCTGTGTTCACCCGTGCACCTTCGATTAGAACTGTCTTCACTTTCAAGTTTCTGTGGGCAATCTCATTCACTCTATAGTTGTAGTTGAATCTGTTATGAATGATTTTCATGAATCTACATGTCAACCATGATTTTAGCAATGAAATTTAGAATTAAATTTACAGTTTGCTTAATAGTTTTACTTGGGCATCCCAGAATGACTTTGATTACAGAATGCTCAAACCTGAACACATCACTTTTTTTTCACAGTCTTGTATTTTCCCACATTTCCTCTTTCTTATTAGAAAACCGGGTTTCTCCTCAGGTGACCTGTTTCCATAGATTTCATATCCTGTGTGTTTTGGGAATTTACGCTTCTCCCCTCGGTTTTATAAAACTGGTCACAGGGAGTTCCCTGGTAGTCCAGTAGTTGGGGCTCTGTGTCCTCACTGTCGAGGGCCCAGATTCGATCCCTGGTCAGGAAACTAAGAGCCCACAAGCCATGCATGTGGAAAAAAACAAACAAAACAAACAAACAAACAAAAAACCACAATAGGTCTCAATAAAGTCATTATCACTTCTTGAATTAAAAACTAACAGTCCCGATTTTAAAATCTCTAAATTTCCTCTCATCACAAAGATCTTTTAGCTGTTTAAGACATTCAAAGCCAACACCTTGCTCCACAAAAACATACCTCCCAGAGACAAATAAGTCAAGTTTAAGTTCCTGGGATGGAATATGATATGATACTATAGTACCTGTCCCCAGCCTGTGCTGTGCCCAGTCGCTTCACTTGTGTCCAGTTCTTTGCAATCCCATGGACTGGAGCCCACCAAGTTCCTTTGTTGATGGGATTTTCCCTGCAAGAACTCTGCAGTAGGTTGCCATGCCCTCCTCCAGTGCATCTTCCCAACCCAGGGATCAAATCTAGGTTTCCTGCCCTCTCTTAAATTGCAGGTAGATTATTTACTGTTGAGCCACTAGGGAAGCCTGTCCCAGGCCTATTTCTCAGATAACATTTTCCACTTCTGCCTGTGCCTGTCCCAGTTTATATTTCAGCAATACCAAAATACTTGCCAACCTAGCTTACATCTGTTTCTTACTTTTAAAACTTTGTTAGGATATTGCCTTATTTCAGATTCATTATTCATCTCATCTTTTATGTGCCTGAGTTCAGTTCAGTTCAGTCATTCAGTCATGTCCGACTCTTTGTGACCACATGAACCGCAGCACGCCAGGCCTCCCTGTCCATCACCAACTCCCGGAGTTCACTCAAACTCACGTCCATCGAGTCGGTGATGCTATCCAGCCATCTTATCCTCTGTCGTCCCCTTCTCCTCCTGCCCGCAATCTTTCCCAGCATCAGGGTCTTTTCAAATGAATCAGCTCTTCGCATCAGGTGGCCAAAGTATTGGAGTTTCAGTCCTTCCAATGAACACCCAGGACTGATCTCCTTTAGGAGGGACTGGTTGGATCTCTTTGCAGTCCAAGGGACTCTCAAGGGTCTTCTCCAACACCACAGTTCAAAAGCATCAATTCTTTGGTGCTCAGCTTTCTTTATAGTCCAACTCTCTCATCCATACATGACTACTGGAAAAAACATAGCCTTGACTAGACAAATCATAGCCTTTGCTTTTGTTGGCAAAGTAATGTTTCTGCTTTTCAATATGCTGTCTAGGTTGGTCATAGCTTTCCTTCCAAGGAGCAAGTGTCTTTTAATTTCATGGCTGTAATCACCATCTGCAGTGATTTTGGAGCCCCCCAAAATAAAGTCAGCCACTGTTTCCCCATCTATTTGCCATAAAGTGATGGGATCAGATGCCATGATCTTAGTTTTCTGAATGTTGAGCTTTAAGCCAACTTTTTCACTCTCCTCTTTCACTTTCATCAAGAGGCTCTTTAGTTCTTCTTCACTTTCTGCCATAAGAGTGGTGTCATCTGCATATCTAAGGTTATTGATACTTCTCCCAGCAATCTTGATTCCAACATTTTCCACTTCTGCTTGTGCCTGTCCCAGTTTATATTTCTACCAAAATACTTGCCATCCTAGCTTACCTCTCTTTCTTACTTTTAGAACTTTGTTAGGATATTGCCTTATTTCGGGTTCCTCGTTCATCTCATCTTTTATGTGCCTAATTACCTCCTAATAATTCTTCTGCATATATGCATGCTCAGTCGTTATGTCGGGTCTGACCCTTTGCGACCCTATGGACTATATAGCCCACCAGGCTCCTCTGTCCATGGAATTTCCCAGGCAAGAATTCTGGAAAGAGTTGCCATTTTCTTCTCCAGGGGATCTTCCCATCCAAGGATCTAACCTGAGTTCCTGCGTTATCACTGAGCCACCAGGGAAGCCAAATAATTCTCTTAGTTCCACCTTAAGTTTATGTGCTCTTTAGAGTTTTTCCCTTTCCTCTCAGGCTGAACCTTTTCCAGTATCATAGGCCGTGTATGTCAACCTCTATTGCCTTAACATGATTTCCTTTTCTTGAATTTTTCTTCTTTATCTCCTAAACTTGAGCTGTTTGGCAATAATGACTGGGACTTATTTACCTTTGCAACTATCTCCAGTATTTAGAAAAGTACTGGCACAGAATAGATTCTCCACAAAAACTTGTTGAGTGGTGCTGAATTATTCTTATTAAGAGTTGAAGTCAACAAATACTATCAGCCAACATACTATATGCTAACACTTTCTCTTATTTACACAGCATATTTTATACAGAGAGCATCAGTAAGAACTTCTAGACATCAGAAGAACTGATATTAGAGGAACCTCAGTTTGATATCATCAAGAAAGAAAATTCCTTGTTTCAAAAAACGTTAAACTGATAATATTTTCTGATGATTTCAAACATAATAAGGGTCAAAATAAATAAATCATTAAAATCTTAGCAATGAATTTCTAAAGGAGCCCAGAATGTTCTTTACCATAAATCTTATTTAACTTTCTTAAATGCTATTCAAATTTCTGTCAAAGTAAGGTGATTGAAAGTATGTTCACAGCATCATAGAAAGTGCGGGGTGGCAATTGACATGCAGTATATTTGTACATATAATAATTGAACTGTCATAGTTCATGGAAATGATGGAAACTTTATTGTATCC
Source organism: Redunca redunca (assembly GCA_006410935.1). Lineage (NCBI taxonomy): Eukaryota > Metazoa > Chordata > Mammalia > Artiodactyla > Bovidae > Redunca > Redunca redunca. The sequence continues at coordinate 340,909 of SJYQ01002819.1, forward strand.
TTGGCAAGCTCTTTGATACAACCTATTGGGAGAGTCAAAGAATTAGATCAGCAGGGGCCCAGATTTATTCATTAGAGGGTCACAGTGTAGACAGCTATATCCTATGTCACATTAAAGAGATATGGGGGCCAATAAAATATTACTTTATATTTGTAATAAATAGCTTTTTTTTTTTTGGTTTGCAAATTTATTTATTTATTTATTTTTTTGTAATTACAATTTACAATATAAGTATACATGTTTCAATGCCATTCTCCCATCTCATCCCACCCTCTCCCTCTCTCTCTCACCCAGAGTCCAAAAGTTCACTCTATAGATCTGAGTCTCTTTTGTTGTCTCGCATACAGGGTCATCATCCCCATCTTTCTAAATTCCATATATATGCGTTAGTAAAATAGCTTTAAACTTCAGAGTTTCAAAAAAATGAAAATTGTAACTTCATATCTTATTTTTTAGCATATAAAATAAGTAGTTGATAATAAGATTTAATGAGTTGTGAAAGTTTATTTTATACTTTGCTGAGATTTCTTTAAGGTTTTGAAAACTTAAAACTGTATTTCCCCAGTTATAAAATAAACTCCAACTTTCATAACTGAATTGGAAGTTTTTACTGGGACTTTTAGCCTAGTGTGATGTTTCTTGGCCACATTAAAATCTTCAGTCAATGTGATCGACAGTGCAGAAGATGGAATAGTTGTAACAATCCCCCATCCTATGTGAAAGTTATGTCACTTTCTCAGAGGGTTTCCCTTTGCAGAGTCAGTATTCATATGGTTTTAACTGAGAGCACCAGTCACATGGCATGAGGAGAAAGTAAAGGGAGATTGTGATTCTAGCCTATCCTTTCAGTGGCTGACTTTTGCTAGTATGTGGGTCTAATTTATTCTCCCGAGATTTCCCATTCTAGTATTTCTAAATGATCTTGTACATTGCAGGGTTTTAAGTAACCTTATTATGCTCTTGCTTTTACATCATAGGCAAGGAATTAGAAAAGCTGTCTTTGTATAATATGACCCACTTCCTTAAAGACTTAACTTGAAGCAAAATCCATTTAACCAGTCAAGGCTAGCACTCTGATAATAGTTGCTGTCAGTGGGATGGCCAGGTCTGTCTAGGATACAGGCATCCAAATTGATTCCAGATAATCCTAAATCATCAGATTTAATTCACACTTCTGAGAAGGTGTTTAATAGACTAATCTTGTCCATTGCTGTAGGATTTTTCACAGTTATGAGTCAACTAGATTTTTATATTTGTTCTATCTCACCAAAATAATCAACATAAAGGACCTCATAATTTTTCTTTTCCTTTTCATTTATTTTCAATGTGAAAACAACTTCTTTGGCAATGTATGAATAATATTTTTAATATTTATAACATTAACCATTTCCAAGATGTAGAAAGTCATTTTACAAGGTTTGATTATATAAAAATTTGAAAATAGCCTAATGCTATTTTTAAGATTAACTCTGATATGCTTTAAAAGAAAAATAAAGCACTGACATTTTTTCTATTCTACTTTCTTTTCTTTAATTATTGTTCTGA
>SJYQ01002819.1:345569-357407 GCA_006410935.1 Redunca redunca
TGGTAGATTAAAAAAATCTTATACTAGGTACATTAAAAATTGGACAGTTACCTAAAAGGGAAAACACCCTTTATTGCATGTATTGTAAAATACAGCTTTTATATTCCATAGGGCATTTTCATGCTTTCAAATGATAGGGATATAACTTCCTAGATGCATGTTGTATAATGGTATCTGTACTTCAAAATGCTAGTAGCTATTTTTTTTTCTAGAAATCTTAATTGTATCAATTATGCATTTCCCCCCCATTAAAGCAGTCAATGAAGCAAGCACTATCGTTATTGGAAGCCTTACAGAAAAATGCTTAGGAAGTAATTTTCCACAAAACAAAACACAAAAACACAGAAAAGCACATCCGGAGATCATATCTCTGCTTCTATGCAGGGATTCTCTAGTAATTTCATAGAAAATATATTATTTCCACCATCTGACCTGCTTCATTACAAAAGCAGTCTCAGAAGAGCAGCCCCTGCTCTGGCCCCACCGGGGTGAGAGCCACGCTCTTGACCCTCCCTCCTGAATGCGGTTAGTTGTCAGTTTTGCCTCCTGCAGCTGTTGGGTATTCCAGTGGATCAGATGGCCAGAATGGGTCTGGAATAGACCTATTAGCATCTCAATATAGACGCTCAGTCCCCTTTATTACCAATTCACTCAAATTAATTAATTTTTAATTTTGTACTACCTCAACTATTATAAATCAAGTCAGCCAGTGAGACAGAAAAGCACTCTGAAACAGGAAACTGGTTTAAGTCACAGAGGCTCAACCTATGCAATCTGTCACTTTGAAGATCAGAAAGAAAGGTAAATTATCTTATGCAGAGATTATTGAAAAATATTTTCTGATGAATTATGCTCCTTCAGAAGATCACGAAAGAGAGGAGGCATGGTGATAAATGTCTATGATGTGTGTAGAGACTTACACCCAAGTTTTGAGTCCAGAAAGGCTGGTTGACTTTAAAGAATGCTCCTATGGGTTTACATTTACTTTATTTGAACCTAATAGTTTTTGGAAGTGTTAAAATATATACTGTACAAATAATGACTTTGAGTTTTTGACAGCACCTGTAACTTCATAATATTTCTAAAACCTAAGATAATAAAATGTTTTTATTATTATGTAAGTTATTATTACTATTATTTTGTTGGCTTAGCTTTAATTTTCTTAGAGCAAAATTCTCTACAAGAGTGAGTGGCTGGATTGAAGAATCATCTCAATCATAAAACTGGTATTTTGAAATGTGGAAAGCAATGAAATCATTGGAAAAAATATCCTTCTGTGTTCCTTTTTCTTTACTTGAATTGATCTTAGGAATAAAACTCAGTAAGGAAGCATTCACTTTGAACAGTACAATCCTCTCTGAGTGAGGACTGATTGCTTTTGATATTCCATAATGCAATGCACACAGTTATAGACATAGCACATGGGGCTTTCTTTTTGACATTGAGCTACAAAGAATAAAAAAGACCAAAGATTAAAGGTATTCAATCACTCCACTATAAGATGTATAACATCTTATGTCATATACTCCAGCAAGGAAATGTGGCCAAATTTAAGATGTATTTATACCATGGTGGGAAGGATTTTTTTAACCTAATATAAACCTGGCTGTTTTAGACAAAATACAATTGGTTTCTGTTTCTGAGAATAATAAAGGGTAGATTCATTGCTACCAAATAACTCCTAGAAAATTTTCTTTCCCTCTCACATATAATCAAATCCATGGTGTAGTTTATTACAAACATTATAAAGTAGTTTAATTTTAAATATTTTCAACTATTTTACAAGCACTTGGCATTTAAAGTTGTGGAAATGAAGTAAGTAATTTGTTGAGGTTAACAAAGCAGTAAAGGCAAAAAGATTAAGTCCATATTTTAGACCACCAGTTCACAGATTTTCCTGGGCAAAACTGCTTCCCTAATTCTATACTGGTTACAGATATATTGCCATAAATGACAACTATCAACATTCAAATAAACAGTAAAATGAAATACTTCCTAAACCAAAAGTTGTTAAACTCAAGAATGGATTTCTTATGTTAGAATTGTAATAAAATAATTGTTTTGTGACTTTGGGACTGGTTTGATTGTAGTTCTGACTGAAGGCAGAAGATGTCAAAAATAAAAGAGAACTTTAGAAAAATGCAATTATCAAATTCAAAATTGAGTTCACATATCTCAGAAAGATTTCAAGCTACTTGCGTAGTGAAAAATGTTCTTACATTTCCCAGTACTCTATTGTTTTCATTGAGATTGCTATGCAAATTCTTTGTGTTGGTACTTTGGCAGAGAAGGTTGAACCAATTGCCAAATTAAATAGAAATTGGCCTTGCATTTCCATTTGGCTACCCCATGTTGTGTAATCATCTCCCCAAAATATACTTTTCTTCATACTAATGAACAGTCGATTCCAGTTATTTAAAACTATACTGAATGTTACCACGTTTTCATTGCTGTTTTTTCAGGTATCTCAGAAAGAAAAAATCTTGCGTTGACTGCTTGATTTTAACATGTTGGGGGCCAATTAGTCTTTTCTCCTAATGAAGAGTTTTAATCATAAAAATTAAATTTTTTTCTAATATAATCTTACAAACTACAAAACTGGGTTATGATTTAACAGGTTGAACTTACTCTTGTATGCAAACAATAATCATCTATCACCAACCAAATTTTATGTAGGTCCATTAAAGTCATAGACAGAGAGCTTAGAAAAAAAAAAAAGTCAACCAAAATAAGATTCTGTGGCAATTATGGTTTCATTTAAGTATTTATATATTAACTTAGTTCTTCACTTATTTGACCATGCAAACACATATTCATTCATTCATTTATTTACTTGACTATAACACTATAAAAAGTATCTATAAGTCATTCACCAGTCCAGAATACTGGAGTGGGTAGCCCTTCTCTTCTCCAGGGGATCTTCCCAACCCAGGGATTGAACCCAGGTCTCCCACACTGTGGGCAGATTCTTTACCAGCTGAGCCACAAGGGAAGCTCAAGAAAGTGAAGCAAGTTTCAAGTGAAGAATTTCTCAACACTTACAACAGAAAAATATATGTATTAGTAATATATAAAATTATGTATACAATTTTGCTTATTAATAAATAAGTATGAATATAAAAGGGAATGAAAGTCATAAGATGCAATTTTAAGAACTTATCTGTCACTCAATATCATATTGCTAAGATTCATACAGAGTTTTATATCATTCAGTCGGTTCAGTTCAGTCACTCAGTCATGTCTGACTCTTTGTGACCCCATGAACTGCAGCATGCCAGACCTCCCTGTCCATCACCAGCTCCCAGAGTTCACCCAAACCTATGTCCATTGAGTCAGTGATGCCATCCAACCATCTCATTCTCTGTCATCCCCTTCTCCCCCTGCCTTCAATCTTTCCTAGTATCAGGGTCTTTTCAAATGAGTCAGCTCTTTGCATCAGGTGGCCAAAGTATTGGAGTTTCAGTTTCAACATCGGTCCTTCCAATGATTCATTAATTCTGATTGATGTATAGTATTCCATTGTGAAAATGTACTATAGCTTAGCCATCCATTCTGTTCTTAATGAAACTTAGATTATATCCAGGTCTTATGTAGTTTAAATAGTGCTTGATGAAAATATACCTTGCTGAATGTAAACAAGAGTTTTTCTTGGGTATGTATCAAGGAGAATGGCTTAGTTTATTTCTTGTTAATACTAAGCTATTTTTCAAAGTAGTTAAAATGCTTCAATTTTCACAAGTAATATTAAATTAAGACTAGAAAGTGTGAAATCCCATTTTTTCCAATACAAGAAATAGCTGTTTTAAAAATACACATATTTCTAACCAAACAGTTAAAAATGGTAACATTAAATTCTTGACTAGTATTTCTCTGATCATTAATAATATTGAACATTTTCCTGTGTTTATTGAACATATATGTTTGCTTTTAAGAAAATGTGAGCTTATGACTTTCATTCCCTTTTATATTCATACTTATTTATTAATAAGCAAAATTGTATACATAATTTTATATATTACTAATACATATATTTTTCTGTTGTAAGTGTTGAGAAATTCTTCACTTGAAACTTGCTTCACTTTCTTGAGCTTCCCTTGTGGCTCAGCTGGTAAAGNTCATTAATATTACTTTTCAAGTTTTATCCTTATTTATATAGCATCATTATTACTCCATAAAATTATATTTAAATTGATTTTTCACTTTATAGCAATTCAAAGTGGCATTTTTTACTTTAATGGCATAATTTGTTAAATTATTATGCCATATTCCTTACGTTTGATTTATTTGAGAAGTAAAACTCTTAAAAACATAACACTTTGTCATTTAAAATTTTGCCATCTTATCAGAAGCTTCTTACTATTATTCTACTTTGCAACTTTATCTCACCTCAACCTCAGACCCCCAAATGGCATACTTTTTCAGCCTGTACAAAAGATAAAGTAATAGAAAAACCCCTGTCACTTCAGTTATGGCTGCTACTGCTACTGCTGCTAAGTTGCTTCAGTCCTGTCCGACTCTGTGCGACCCCATAGACGGGGGCCCAGTGTCTCTGGGATTCTCCAGGCAAGAACACTGGAGTGGGTTGCCACTTCCTTCTCCAATGCATGAAAGTGAAAAGCGAAAGTGAAGTCGCTCAGTCATGCCCGACTCTTAGTGACCCCATGGACTGCAGCCCACCAGGCTCCTCCTCCGTCCATGGGATTTCCCAGGCAAGAGTACTGGAGTGGGGTGCCATTGCTACAGCCACATATTCAGTTTATATGTGTCTCATATAGCCCTGGTCTCCCAAGAAAACAAACATGAGGTAGGAAAGAAATACATTCAAAAGAAAATAAAGTGAATCTTAAGTTCCTCTAATTGATTATGTTTTAAAAATGGTAAATTATCATTACAGAGGACTTCAAAATGTCATATACCACAGAGGTTCTCCATAACAATATATGTATAAAAACATAAATGATCTCACTTATAATGTTTTAAAAATCAATAGGACATTAAGTCTTGGCATAAATTATCAAAATTTTTTTCATGCTTGTCTGTTTTAACCTATAAATCACTCATCATATTGAGAGCCACACTAGGCAATAGATATAGTTAACTCCATGACCCACTGATTCTGTAGGCTCCTCCTAAAGAAAACCTGGACAGAGAACCATTTCTTTGATGGTTCTCTCCACCAGAGAATCTCTCTGGAACAGAGAATGGGTGGCTCACATCTCAGCTATGATTTTAAATAAATATGGATTCAGAAGCAGCCCGGTCACCATTATTTATTTTTCTGCTTTATGGAGTATCTATGTGATTACATAAAAGTCCAAATTGAAAAGAAGACATCTAACACATTCCTTCAACTATATATGCAATTTCTTTAAATATGGTGACAAAACGAACTTAATGATCTAAAAATAAATAAATCATTCTCATTATCCCCACCTTAAGCATTTTCAAGCAATCCTAACATCTTTGCACGATGGAAAATATAATTGAAAGTTTACAAGAGAAAAATTCCCATGAGTTAATTTTTTGCCTTTTCTAAAAGCTGACAAACTCCAAAATGCCTTCATTTATCTTAGTTATGCCTTCCACCGTTTCCCTCAGAGAGAAGTAGCATGACCCTCTAGTCTCCAGTTAACACAAAACCTGTAGCCAACTCTAACTGAGGAACCAGTTTAATTTTCACTCTTCCCTTGCAGTCTTCAAGCCAACTGCAGTCCTGCACATGAGAAAAAATAACAGCTGGTGCAAAGTTCTTAGGGTCTGGCCCAGCAGGAGAAGTAGAAGCAAAAAGTCATGTCAACAACAATAACAATGAAAACATTTTTAAAAGCTTTGATCTTATGAATAGCCTCAGTACCAAAGGCAGGGCCTGCTGTTAATGCCTTAACAACAGAGCAAAAAGAGCAGACATCCTCATTTTCACATGCTAGTTCAATACCAAAGAAAGAAAAGTAGGGGAGACAATGTAGATCTTAGAGGGAGCACTGCAGTTAGGTTGATAGCATTGTTACTGCACCTATTACTAAAAAAAATGCTACCAGTAAATGAGAACTTCCATTTTCTCTTTTTAATATCTTCCGTTCTTGAAAGATTTCATCTTCAGCTGTCTTCAGCTACGAGAGAGTAAGTGAACTATGTAAAACAAAGCATGTTGCCCACCACCTGGTTCTAAAAGGACTAAGTCAGCAGCCATGGCAGTCCTTGAGACACAGCACCCTGAAAGGAATTCAGAGAGATGGAGAATGAGGGACTCTGTGCGCTGAGAAAACAGGCAAATGGTTTTCTTTTCATTCTTTTTAATCTCCGAATAATTTATTGGCATACAGTTGATTTACAATGTGGTTTTAGTTTCTGCTGTACACCAAAGTGAATCAGATATGTGTGTGTTTATACACATGTGTCCAACTTTTTTAGATTCTTTTCCCATAAAGGTCATTACAGAGTATTGAGTGGAGTTCCCTGTTCTATATAGGAGGTCTTTATTTGTTACCTATTTTATACATAGTAGTATGCACAGTCTCTCAGTCTCTCAATTTATCCCTCCTCCCTTCCTACTTGGTAACTCTACATCAGTGACTCTATTTCTATTTTGTAAATAAGTTCACCTGAGTCATTTTTTTTTCAGGAATTCACATATATCAATATTATATTTGTCTTTTTCAGGAGAATTCTTTTATGAATCTGGATTCTTGCATCTTCCTATACTTAGAAAAGCAGTAAAATTATTAACTGAGGTTCTGTTCCTTGTGACTAGCAGTAACCTTCTAATGAGCTGAGATTTATACTTGATCAAAAGTACACCTTTACCAAAATCACTGGCCTCTTTCCCACCTCTTTGGAGCAGTTCTTCAGAGCTATGTGAGAGGCTGTCTCCTGGGCTATAGTCCTCCTTAAGTCCCCAGATAAAATCAAAACTCACAGCTCTCACATAGTGCATTTATTTTTTAAAATCAACAATGAGTTGACAAATATCTAAGACAAAAACTTATTCTGCTCTTAAATTTCAATCATTTTGTTAACTTATGTGTCACTGTACTTATGTAAGGTAAATATGTAGACATGGAGTATTTGTGATCTTTCATATTGGGATAAATTACTATATTTTATGAAAATCAAAATTGACCATCCTTGCATATAAAATAGGATTTTCTCACACCCGGAAAAGACAAATTTCCTCATATATACTGAACTCAGTTATAGAGTTAAAATTGACAGCTATGAATCAGTAAAACTGGAAGTTCATTCTGTCTACTATTTCTCTACATTTGATTAATAAAAGTGACCTGAATGAATGAATGATAGGCAAGTAGTTCAGTCTCTTCTAGCTTGGAGCATAGGATTAAAAAAAATAAAAGTCATTCATTTTGAATCAGTATTTAGAATTCATTACAGAACACTTCAATTTCTTCTTGACTATTCAGGCTTCTCAAGTTTTAAGAGATAATCTTGTGTAATTACAGTTATATTGTCTTCCATTATTTAATCTGGCGTAAAGTTGGGAATTGGCTTCTGTGCCTATATTACATTATTTAAAATGCCATCTTTCCCCACCAGTACTTAAAATTTCCCATTAACCTAAAATTTAAATGTATCTCCAGAGAAGGGTGCATGTGTACTTATTTACATTTAGGCTATCCATATTAAGCACACCATTCTTCCCTTTAAAGTGATTTGAAGCCTCAGACCCATTTCCCTTTCCAACATAAATTTGTCAAGCTTTTCACCAATCTAGCCTGCCCCAACCAATCTGTCCCATCTCCCAGACACAGTTGCCACACTACCTAATGTTTCACAGTTGGCCTCCTGGTTCTCCCAGCAGCAAAACTTCCTCAGATCTATCAACCTGGCCAGAAATGGTTATTCCTCACTCAGCAAACAAAATTTGGCTTTCTATTTCTAAATAGGTGCATTTGAGTTAACCTTCTTTAAGAAAATTGTTTTAAAAGTAAAAGTGAGTGATAATCACTCAGTTATGTCTGACTCTGCGATCCCATGGACTGTAGCCTGCCAGGCTTCACTGTCCATTGAATTCTCCAGGCAAGAATACCAGAATGGGTTGTCATTCCCTTCTCCAAAGTAATAATAGATATGTGTCATTTTAGTCTCTAAAAGTTTAGAATACTTTAGTCCATAGACAAGCATCATTCATATATTCTGATGTTTATTAGCACTACTGAATATCAGGCCCAACCCAAGACCCACAGACTCAAAATCTGCATTTTTAACGAGACCTCTAGGTAATCCATATGAATATTAACATTTGAGTAGCACTTTCTGTATTGCAAAGAAGATAAATGACAACAGCAACATCACAATTAGTAGCTAGAAGTAAGGGAGGAAGGGAGATGAAGGGAAAAAGTGAATGCCTAACTGCATTCATTCTGAGTTAATACATTAATTTTCTATTAATTTTAACTTCTATTAAATATAATGTATTTATAGAAAATATAAAACCTAGATTGTGTTCACTTAACGTACATAAATATTTAGTTCAGTACTGCCACAATATAGGAACAATTGGAATATATGATAGTATGCTCCAAGTGCGAATAGTTTGGGTTGATAGAGGCTGTTAGTATTCTGAATGATAAATAATTTACTGTCACATTTTAAAGAAATGCAGATAAATTTCTGTGACCAATAAACTCGTACAAAATGTTATATAATATCTTTAGGAAAAAATTGTGTCCGTTAACTTATACTATTCACCTTAGTGCAAGTTATTAATAAAAGGAGAGAATTATATGTTACTTCTCTTCAGTTCAGTTCAGTTCAGTCACTCAGTAGTGTCTGACTCTTTATAGCCCCATGAATCGCAGCACGCCAGGCCTCCCTGTCCATCACCAACTCCCGGAGTTTGCTCAAACTCATGTCCGAGTCAGTGATGCCATCCAGCCATCTCATCCTCTGTCATCCCCTTCTCCTGGCCCCAACCCCTCCCAGCATCAGTCTTTTCCAATGAGTCAACTCTTTGCATGAGGTGTCCAAAGTACTGGAGTTTCAGTTTTAGCATCATTCCTTCCAAAGAACACCTCAATTATTAGAAATATGGGGGGAAATGTGCAACAAATAAGATTCTTNGCATGAGGTGTCCAAAGTACTGGAGTTTCAGTTTTAGCATCATTCCTTCCAAAGAACACCTCAGTTATTAGAAATATGGGGGGAAATGTGCAACAAATAAGATTCTTTGCATTTAATAAATAATTTTTATTTAGAATAAATATAACATGGTAGAAAATAATATTATGGAATCATAGATATTTAGCCATGGAGAGAGCAAGTGACAAGGGTCACCATCCTTGGCACCTTGTGGGAGCAGATTTAGAGATGCAGTTGTGTGTGTGTGTGTGTGGTGTATATGTGGTGTGTGTGTCTGTGCTGGAAAAGTGGAGCTATCCTGGTAGTTTCTAGTCATATTGTAACAACTGGACGAAGGTAGAGCATAATAAAATGATGTTATATTAATTTACTTAAAATAGTGCCTTCATTAAATAACCTCCCCTGATCAAAACATTCTAAGGCAGTGCTTACTTATAAATTTCATGTTAGATTCATACTACTTTTCTCCTTTATTCTACTAAAAAACCTTCAAGAGTTGACATATCACACAATATTTGAAGAAAGTTTAGGTTGTCTGGCTCCAACATAACTTTGAATCTTTATAAATATATAAGCATATGTTATAATTATATGATTAATAATTATATTATATAATCTATATAATATAATAATATGGACTTCCCAGGTGGCTCAGTTGTAAAGAATCCATCTGCCAATGCAAGAGATGCAGGAGACACAGATTTAATCCTTAGGATGGGAAAATCCCCTGGAGTAAGAAATGGCAACCTGCTCCAGTGTTCTTGCTTGGAAAACTTCATGGACAGAGGAGCCTGGTGGGCTACAGTCCATGAGGTCATAAAGACTTGGACATGACTGAGCAACTAAATTCATGGCAAATAGATGGGGAAACAGTGGAAATAGGGGCTGACTTTATTTCTGGGGGCTCCAAAATCACTGGTGATTGCAGTGATTACAGCCATGAAATTAAAAGATGCTTACGCCTTGGAGGGAAAGTCATGACCAACCTAGACAGCATATTAAGAAGCAGAGACATTACTTGTCAACAGAGGTCCCTAGGTCAAGGCTATGGTTTTTCCAGTGGTCATGTATGGATGTGAGAGTTGGACTATAAAGCAAGCTGAGAGCTGAAGAATTGATGCTTTTGAACTGTGGTGTTGGAGAAGACTCTTGAGAGTCCCTTGGACTGAGGAGATCCAACCAGTCCATCCCAAAGGAAATCAGTCCTGGGTGTTCATTGGGAGGACTGATGTTGAAGCTGAAACTCCACTATTTTAGTCACCTCTTGTGAAGGGCTGGCTCACTTGAAAAGACCTTGATGCTGGGAAAGATTGGGGGCAGAAGGAGAAGGGGATGACAGAGGATGAGATGGTTAGATGGCATCACCAACTCAATGGACATGAGTTTGGGAAAACTCCAGGATCTGGTGATGGACAGGGAGGCCTGGTGTGCTGCTGTTCATGGGGTTGCAAAGAGTCAGACACTACTGAGCGACTGGGCTGACTGAACTGACGAGTAACTAAACAAGCAACTGTACTAATATATTCAAACAAAACTGGGCAGCTCAGGCAGACTGACACATTCTAGGATTCAGGGATAAAATTGTTACTTACAGGTGAAGACTTACTATCTTTAAAACTCTCCACTGCCTTCAGAGGCCATTTTTACTCAGTAAAATTTTGGTTTCATTGTTACATCCTACATGAAACCTTTCTTTTTTCCGTAGGCCCTTCTAGATGGTTACTGCTACTAAATAGCTGAGGTGACCTTTGAGGTAAAATTAATTGTTTTGAATCTTCATCTCTTCATTGGTAATAAAAGTGGTTGGCCTAAATCTATGAATTTCTAACTTTTATTATACACATGCTCCCTAAAATAATCTTTTAAAACCTATATACTGACTTATATTTTAAGGTGGCATAAAATGTTTCCTCATGAGTTTAAATAACTGGAAATGATGTAACATCCAGCATATAATAAATATTGATATTTTAGAATAAAGCTGTTACACCACTCTTTTAAATGTACCCAGTGGAATCTATATATCATAGTAATCTGATATCCACTATCATGTAAAAATAAATATTCACGTTCTTCTCCAATCATCAAAATTTTTATGTTACTTCCTCTTCTTGAGTTCATATTTTCAATCAACTTCTCCATAAAACATGATAAAGTGTTTTTTTTTTGCTTGAAAATCTTATATTAATCACTCTATCACATATTGTTGCAATATCATGCTAATTATAGCAAAGAATAGCAAGGAGAGATTAAAGAAACCTCCCTTGGCGATTAATGCAAAGAAATAGAGGAAAACAACAGTATGGGAAAGACAGGAGATCTCTTCAAGAAAATTAGAGATACAAAGGGAACATTTCATGCAGAGATGGGCTTGATAAAGGACAGAAATGGTATGGACCTAACAGAAGCAGAAGATATTAAGAAGAGGTGGCAAGAACACACAAAAGAACTGTACAACAAAGAGCTTCATGATCCGTATAATCACGATGTTGTGATCACTCACCTAGAGCCAGACATCCTGGAATGGAAGTCAAATGGGCCTTAGAAGCATCACTATGAACAAAGCTAGTGGAGGTGATGGAATTCCAGTCAAGCAATTTCAAATCCTGAAAGATGATGCTGTGAAAGTGCTGCACTCAATATGCCAGCAAATTTGGAAAACTCAGCAGTGGCCACAGGACTGGAAAAGGTCAGTTTTCATTCCAATCCCGAAGAAAGACAATGCCAAAAATAGCTTGAACT
>SJYQ01002819.1:357465-381530 GCA_006410935.1 Redunca redunca
TTGAACCGTGAACTTCCAGATTTTCAAGCTGGTTTTAGAAAAGGCAGAGGAACCAGAGATCAAATTGCCAACATCCACTGGATCACTGAAAAAGCAAAAGTTCCAGAAAAACATCTATTTCTGCTTTATTGACTATGCCAAAGCCTTTGACTATGTGGATCACAATAAACTGTGGAAAATTCTGAAAGAGATGGGAACACCAGTCCATCTGACCTGTCTTGAGAAGCCTGTATGCAAGTCAGGAAGCCATAGTTAGAACTGGACATGGAACAACAGACTGGTTCCAAATAGGGAAAGGAGTACATCAAGGCTGTATATTGTCACTCTGCTTAATTAACTTACATACAGAGTACATCATGAGAAACGCTGGGCTGGAAGAAGCACAAGCTGGAATCAAGATTGCTGAGAGAAATATCAGCAACCTCAGATATGCAGATGACACCATCCTAATGGCAGAAAGTGAAGAGGAATTCAAAAGCCTCTTGATGAAAGTGAAAGAGGAGAGTGAAAAAGTTGGCTTAACGCTCAACATTCAGAAAACTAAGATCACAGCATCTGGTCTCATCACTTCATGGCAAATAGATGGGGAAACAGTGGAAACAGTGTCAGACTTTATTTTGGGGGGCTCCAAAATCACTGCAGATGGTGATTGCAGCCATGAAATTAAAAAAACGCTTACTCCTTGGAAGGAAAGTTATGACCAACCTAAATAGCATATTGAAAAGCAGAGATCCAACCAGTCCAATCTAAAGGAGATCAGTCCTGGGTGCTCATTGGAAGGACTGATGTTGATGCTGAAACTCCAATACTTTGGCTACCCCATGTGAAAATTGTCTCACTGGAAAAGACCCTAATGCTGGGAAGGATTGGGAGCAGAAAGAGAAGGGGATGACAAAGGATGAGATGGCTGAATGGCATCACTGACTTGATGGACATGGGTTTGGGTAGACTCCAGGAGTTGGTGATGGACAGAGAGGGCTTGTGTGCTGCAACTCATGGGGTTGCAAAGAGTCAGACATGACTGAGTGACTGAACTGAACTGAACTGAACTGATAGTGGCCTAAGGCTACAAGTTGTTTTTCTAATTTTATTATTACAAGCAAAGAACAGGGCTTCCTAGGTGGTGCTAGTGGTAAAGAACACTCCTGCCAATGCAGGAGACAGGAGATGTGGGTTCAATCCCTGCTAGGGAAGATCCCCAGATGGATGGCATGGCAACCCACTCCAGTATTCTTGCCTGGAGAATCCCATGAACAAAGGAACCTAGAGGTCTACAATTCATGGGGTCACAAAGACAGGGACATGAGTAAAGAGATTTAGCACACATTCAAGTGAAGAACTGATCTAAGCTACACAGATTTCCTTATTAAAAAACTCACATATTTCTATATTAAAAATGTTTTAAGTAAAATTTATTAGCAACCTCAGATATGCAGATGACACCATCCTAATGGCAGAAAGTGAGATAAACTCAACTTTTCTATTGAGATGAACTCAACTTTTTTTCCAATTACGATAGTTGTTACTCATTGCTACATACTCACAATCAGTTCATTTTAAAAACTGCTTCAGATGTAAGCATTAGGAAATCTTATTTACATAAGGAAATTATTATTTATGTAAATAAGTGGATAGAAATGGAAATAGGTTATACAGCAGCATGACTTACTCTTCAATCTGAATGAAAACAAAGAACTAAAACTGCTTGATTTGAAATACTTAGTATTTGATATGTAGCCATTCACATTCTTAACACCAAAGTTTAATTCTTTTGTTTAACACATATACAAGGAACAGTACACCTTAATAAGATTTTCAGAAGAATGAAAGGAATGATTTTATATATAAATAAAGCAAAAGAGCAATTGTGAAAAGAGAATTAGGAAAGAGATTTAGCTTGAGAGTTTGAGCTTAAATACAATGTGATTCTCCACAAGTCAACATCAGCACTTACGAAAGCTGAGGATATGAAAACTGATTCCCTTAAAGTGTAAATGACAATGTACCTCTTGGACATGTTCTATGATTCTCCAATTTACATGTACCTCAGTTTGAAAACTGCCAGAGGTACTTTCATCCTACTTCATGAATGTTTATGGATTATTCAGGTATTGCATAAAGTGCTTCACATAAAGCCTTGAATTTAATAGTCAAGCACTATTTATATATAAAATTCATAACTTTTAAAGCCAAATTCATGCCATATGCTAATGTATCTAATCATACTATATGCAACATTTTTTATTTAAATGAACACGGCACTGTCATTATGCTTTTCAATGTTCATTCCCAAATATATTGAATGACAAGGGCACTAAACAGTATAATGAGCTTGTGAATATATTGTATTTATTAGACCTCTATGGGAACACCAGGAAATTAGCTCACTGTAGTTGTATTGTCAGGCTCTTCCATTTGCATTTTCTACAATTTTTTGTCCCCAGTAATACTACATCCCAGTCAAGTTTTCATCTTCGGGATTCTCCTTTTATTTCTACACCTTGGTACACCACATAATTATACATTACACATACCCTGTCCATGAATATTAGTCAATAGGTAACATTTTTTTCAGCAGAAAATTTTAATTTAAAAGTGAATCAAAGTAGGCATTTTATATGGGGACCACGTGTCTAACAGAGCAGTCATTTCCAACTAAGGATAGTGAAGTCAAAGTTACAGCAAATCTACTTTACAGTGTTATCATACATGCCAAACATAATATTGAATTACCAACAAAATGTGTTATGCACAATATGCTATAATTAGACTTATACATTCACTGAGCTTATAGCGCCAACATGTATGTAATTTGGTGAAAAGAACCACAGTGTTGAAAGCAAATGTGAAATTTGCTAAATGAATTTTTGAAAGTCTAAGTCATTTGACCTTTCCAGTTTAAACAACCTAATATAAGATTTAGTCATTCTTGGACTTGGGATATTAAAAATAAATTGCCCAAAATAATAGTCATCATGTTCTGGGTTATTCATACTCTGAATAATTATAGTAAAATTCTGAAGTGTTTCAATGAATAAAATAATAATACTCAGCCCTCTAATCATAGATAAAGCCAAGAATCAATCGCCCCTCTTTGTACTTGTGTACACACAAACATAACTAACCTGTTCCTGGAAGGGTACGGGGCACTTGAGCAATTTTGCTCTAAGTTTCAGGGTTTAAATTTATGTCATGACTTATAAGATTTTTTCCTAATTTACTGAATATTGACTTAAATATTCAATCTTTAGCAATTTGCAAGTTCCTTACCTCAATTTAACATTTACTCAAGAAACACACAGGAAATAAATTATGATTGATAAGTGAGTAATCAGAGACCTGGAAGTGACCCCCTGAGCTTATCTCCTCAATATCTAAATAAAATTCCCCCCAAAGTCTGAGGTCAATTTCTAGACTATCTTGGAGAGAAGTTATTACTTATTCTCAAAGGCAATTTGAANATTTGAAACAATTCTTTTAAAAATGATTTAGCATCTAGTAGCTACAATTAGAATCCCAATGTGAGATTTGCAAAGAAAATGGTAGAAATGAAAATATTTAGAAATAATATTTTTAAAGCACTATATTAAAAAAGCATATACTACTCATGATAGGTACCAATTATATATTTGACTGAATATTTACATATAAAATTGAAGGATTCCAGAGTATCAGGTTTTCAACGATTTCTCTCTCTTGACTACTTTCAACCAATATACTGTGTAATATGTATGTACTATCTCTTACTCTCTTTCTGCCTTATAATCTGTTCTCTGCTTTCCTGCCTGTGTATATATACATTGCAATGCTTATTCTTGCATCTCTTATTCATACTTACAATCTTATAAAACAGATTGCATCTGTAGAATTTAAATGTGACTAAGTCTCAGTAATCGTGCTTGAGCTACTTATTTCATGACATTGCAAAGTATCTAATTATTTGGCCTTGAATAAGAACTGATTCTCTACATGATAAAGAAAAAGTACTGTCATAGCAAAGTAATTCAAAATTCGTAAAGAAGTCAAAATGGTATGACTGCCTTGTTTTAAAAGAAACAACCCGGAAGCATGTTAGATAGACCATCAAAGCCAATTACTGAACCAAGTAAGTTATTTGATTCTGAAAAACTATTCAACACGGATTAATCTAAGTTCTAAAGAAATAACTGAAGATCTCTCAATTTAAGAACAGAAATATTGTAGGTTATAAGACAAATTGTATGTTGTTTAGTTAGAATTTATTTTCTTCTGGCCCTTTTTTTGGGTGTATTTGTAAACTTTGATTCTCTGAATTCTGTTACTTCCAAGCGGTGGGTGGGGGTGGAGAAAACACACCTTTCTAGGTAGCTGACTTTTCCTCCTAGCTAAGGCTTTATTCTGATTATGGTAACAGCTAATGCTTATTAAGTACTTATTACATTCTAGGAGCTGTTTTGTTTTCTTACTTTATCCTCCCAACAATACCACATGAGTGTCCACAGTGGTTAAGTATTTACCCAAGGTCACACAGTAAATAAGAGGTAGAACAAAGATAAAATCTAGTTCCTCTGATTTATGCCATTGACACTGATTAAAGCAATGATGCTTGAATTATTGTTTTCTGCAAAGGAAACTCTATAAAGTATATAAATGCTGAATTCTTTACTAGATTGGAGATAATATGATTTAAACATTTATCAATACCTCAAAACCATAACTCTGGATATGTCTGCTTGCTTTACACATTTTCTATCAGGTGTTAGGATGCACTCAGAATTTACACAGGACCAGAAGAAAGGGGTCCTGCAGAGGCACCAGCCCCAGTAGAACTTGAACACGTTATCATACACCTTCTGGATTTTGCCCTGTTTCCTTGCTGCTGTCATACTCATTCTATGTAATATCTTTCCCCTTTTACTTAGCTTTTAGAATTTACTCTGCTAGTAGCTTTGAAACCAAAATTAATCCGGGTGTTGTAAATATATGTGTAAAATAAGGTAGGCTCTAAATGGAGTCTCAGTGCTGCTGTGAGAATCAAGAACTTCACTACAGGAACTCATGGCACACCTAGAAGAGATACGTGCCACCTTGGATTCCAAGCTTAACAGCAAAGCTGTTTCTTAGAAAATAATTTGTAAAAAACATATTTTTCTTAGAACATATATTAGGCTCATATGGTGTAATGTTATAAACATGATATTGTTTCAAGGTCTTCTGCACCATGGGTGAATTCTTTACCATCTGAGCCACCGGGGACACCCCATTAAGATAAAAAATACAAAAATATATCAGTATTAACATATATAAAATCTTGCAGAAAATGTAAAGGTTACTCCTAGTCTACTTTCAACCTAGTGTAGTATGAGAAAAATGTTTAGAATATAAGAAAAACCTTCTGAGAAAGTATAGAGTGTCCTCAGAGGATTCACAGAATACCTTCACTGACATTCTTAGACATGGAATCTACTAGATTGCTTCTAATATATATATATATATAGGTGCTGCAGTTGGTAAAGAAACTGCCTGCCAATGCAACAGACTCAAGAGACAAGGCTTCAATCCCTGGATTGGGAAGATTCCCTGGAGAAGGAAATGGCATCCCACTCAAATATTCTTGCCTGGAAAATTCTCTGAACAGATGAACTTGGCAGGCTACAGTCCATGGGGTCACAAAGACTTGGACATGACAAAGCCTGCACACACACAGATTATAAAGGCATTTTTTTTCTTATAACAGTGATCTAAGCAGCCTCACATATTCATGCTCCTTTAACTGACTAACAGATGAATTGCTGTTGTTTAGTTGCTGAGATGTGTCTGACTCTTTGAAATCCCATGGACAGTAGCCTTCCAGGTTCATCTGTCCATTGA
Organism: Redunca redunca; assembly: GCA_006410935.1. NCBI lineage: Eukaryota > Metazoa > Chordata > Mammalia > Artiodactyla > Bovidae > Redunca > Redunca redunca. Next base: position 363,316 of record SJYQ01002819.1, read on the forward strand.
ATTTCCCAGGCAAGGATATGGAGTGGGTTGCCATTTCCTCCTCCAGGGGATCTTCCAGATCCAGGGATAAAACCCACATCTCCTGATTGGAAGGTAAATTCTGTACCACTATGCCACCTGGGAAGCCCAACAGATGAGTATTAGCAATTAAAATGTAATTTCACCACCACCCTTATGGCAGAAAGTGAAGAGGAACTAAAAAGCCTCTTGATGAAAGTGAAAGAGGAGAGTGAAAAAGTTGGCTTAACGCTCAACATTCAGAAAACTAAGATCATGGCATCTGGTCCCATCACTTCATGGAAAATAGATGAGCAAACAGTGGAAACAGCATCAAACTTTATTTTTGGGGGCTCCAAAATCACTGCAGATGGTGATTGCAGCCATGAAATTAAAAGATACTTACTCCTTGGAAGGAAATTTATGACCAACCTAGATAGCATATTCAAAAGCAGAGACATTACTTTGCCAACAAAGGTCCGTCTAGTCAAGGCTATGGTTTTTCCAGTAGTTATGTGAGTGTTGGACCATAAAGAAAGTTGAGTGCTGAAGAACTGATGCTTTTGAACTGTGGTGGTGGAGAAGACTCTTAAGAGTCCCTTGGACTGCAAGGAGATCCAACCAGTCCATCCTAAAGGAGATCAGTCCTGGGATTTCTTTGGAAGGAATGATGCTGAGGCTGAAACTCCAATACTTTGGCCACCTCATGCGAAGAGTTGACTCATTGGAAAAGACCTTGATGCTGGCAGGGATTGGAGGCAGGAGGAGAAGGGGATGACAGAGGATGAGATGGCTGGATGACATCACTGACTTGATGCACATGAGTTTGGGTGAACTCCGGGAGTTTGTGATGGACAGGGAGGCCTGGCGTGCTGCAGTTCATGGAGTCGCAAAGATTCGGACACGACTGAGTGACAGAACTAAACTGAACTGAAGTTACAGATCTTCAAATCTTTACATTTTGAGATTATATTCAAACGGATAATATCCGGTGTAGTTGTTGTTATTCAGTCGCTCAGTTGATTTGGACTCTTTGTGACCCCATGGACTGTAGCATGCCAGCCTTCCTTGTCCTTTACCATGTCCCAGAGCTTGCTCAAACTCATGTTCATTGAGTCAGTGATGCCATCCAACCATCTCATCCTCGATCAATCCCTTTTTCTCCTGCCTTCAATCTTTCCCCAAATCAGGGTCTTTTCTAATGAGTCAGCTCTTTACATCAGGTAGCATCAGTACTTCCAGTAAATATTCAGAATTGACTGGTTTGATCTCCTTGCAGTTCAAGGGACTCTCAAGAGTCTTCTCCAACACCATATTTCAAAAGCATCAACTCTTTGATGTTCAGCCTTCTGTATGGTCCAACTCTCACATCCATACATGACTACTGAAAAGCCATAACTATGATTAGACTGGCCTCTGTTGGAAAGGTAAGGACTCTGTTTTTAATATGCTGTCTAAGTTTGTCATAGCTTTTCTTCCGAGGAGCAAGTGTCTTTTAGTTTCATGGCTGCAGTCACCATCTGCAGTGATTTTGGATCCCAAGGAAATTAAGTCTGTCACTGTTTCCATTATTTCCCCATCTATTTCCCATGAAGTGTTGGGACCTGATGCCATAATTTTCATTTTTTGCATGTTGAGTTTTAAGTCAGTTTTTTCACTGTCCTCTCACCTTCATCAGGAGGTTCTTTAGTTTCTCTTCACTTTCTGCTATAAGGGTGGTGTCATCTGCATATCTAAGGTTATTAATATTTCTCCTGGCAATCTTTATCCCAGTTTCTGCTTCAGCAAGCCCAGCATTTCTCATGATGTACTGGGCATATAAATTAAATAAGCAGGGTGGAAACATGCAGCTTTGACCTACTCCTTTCCCAATTTGGAACCAGTTCTTTGTTCCATGTCCAATTCTAGCTGTTGCTTCCTGACCTGCATAGGGGTTTCTCAGGAGGCAGGTAAGATGGTATGGTATTACCATCTCTTTAATAACTTTCCACAGTTTGTTGTGATCCACACAGGCAAAGGCTTTAGCATAGTCAATGAAGCAGAAGTAGATGTTCTGGAATTCTCCTGCTTTTTCTATAATCTAATGGATGTTGGCAATTTGATCTCTTGTTCCTCTGCCTTTTCTGAATCCAGTTTGAACATGCAAAATGCTGGGCTGAAGGAAGCACAAGCTGGAATCAGGATTGAGGGAGAAATATCAGTAACCTTGCATAAGCAGATGACACCACCCTTATGGCAGAAAATGAAGAGGAATTAAAGAGCCTCTTGATGAAAGTGAAAGAGGAGAGTCCAAAAGCTGGCTTAAAATTCAATATTCAGAAAACAAAGATCATGGCATCTGGTCCCATCAGTTCAGTTCAGTTGCTGTTGTGTCCAACTCTTTGCAACCCTATAGACTGAACATGCCAGGCTTCCCTGTCCATCACCATCTCCTGTGGCTTGCTCAAACTCAGGTCCATTGAGTCAGTGATGCCATCCAACCATCTCATCTTCTATTTCTCTCTTCTCCTACTGCCTTTAATGTTTTCCAGCATCAGGGTCTTTTCCAATGAGTCAATTCTCCTCTGGTTCCATCAGTTCATGGCAAATAGATGGGGAAGCAGTGGAAACAGTGATAGACTTTATTTTCTTGGGCTCCTAAATCTCTGCAGATGGTGACTGCAGCCATGAAATTAAGAGAACTTGCTCCTTGGAAGAAAAAATATCACAAAACTAGAGAGGACATTAGAAAGCAGAGACATTACTTTGCCAACAAAAGCCAGAATAGTCAAAGCTATGGTTTTTCCAGTAGTCATGCACTGATGTAAGAGTTGGGCCATAAAGAAGGCTGAGTGCTGAAGAATTGATGTTTTTGAACTGTGGTGTTGAAGAAGACTCTTGACAGCCCCTTGGACTGCAAGGAGATCACATCAGTAATTCCTAAATTAAATCAGTCCTAAATATCCATTGGAAAGACTGATGCTGAAACTGAAGCTCCAATACTTTGGCCACCTGATAGGAAGAGTTGACTCATTTGAAAAGACCCTGGTTTGGGGAAAGATCGAAGGCAGGAGGAGAAGGGGAGGACAGAGGATGAAATGGTTGGATGGCCTCACTAACAGACATGTGTTTGAGGAAGCTCTGGGAGATGGTGAAGGACAGGGAAAGCTGGCATGCTGCGACCTATGGGGTCGCAAAGAGTGGTACATGATTAAGTGACTGAACAACAACAACAATTTTGAAGAGTTTGTATGGAAAATGATTTGTGTAGGAAGGAGAGATGCTATCTCTAAAGTAACAAAAAATAAGGGTATAAGAAAAGTGTAGGTGTATGAATTCCTTTGTTCACCATTTGTGCCTCCATTCAAGGAAGTTATCCACATTCTCTTATTGCTTTATATTGATATAGTGCGTATATTAATAAAAAAGCACAAATCTTAGTAAGTAATAAGCCATCAATATTCACACAAAAGATGCATCCATTTTATACAGATTTTTGAACTAATCTCTGAAAGGATTTCTGGAGGAGTGAGAAAGCACATCGATAATCATAGAAATATAATCTGTAACAGTGAATGCTTGCTCTTTATTCACTTAAAAATTTAGTACCATATTTTAATACCATATTTACTCTCAATATTGTAGTACTATATTTTACAATTGTCTTCTAACTTTGACCTTTAAAAAGTATTCTAGGTCAAAACATGCAGAAACCAAGCTTATTCATAGATTTCAGATATTATAATAAAGTGATCAAACAAGGTCTAAATAAAAAAATGAAATGGCTAAGGAATCTTACTCGATTTTTTTGTGATGAATTTAGATGTATAAGTCAGGTAAAGCAAATGCAATCTTACTAAACCTGTCAGGTAAATCTTGGGTTTATTACTGGACTAAGAATATACAGAAACCATCTTCTACAAATGGAGCTGACAATTCCTTTGCAATGCTGACCCTTGTCTGAGGTTTACAGCATGAGCTTGGCCACTGGCCAATGTGAACAATGTTTAAATTTCTTTATGGCAGCTACATGAGCTTTCAGACGTTCATCTGCTTTACCTACTGTGCTTAATAAAAAGCAAGCCGATACATTTTCTCATCTCCTTTTCATCACTAATAAGAGCAACCATCAACCTTATGAAAGATATAGTCTGCTTTTACTTTCAGTTTTTTTTTTTTTCCAGTAGCTCTGCTCTGAAACTTTAATAGGGCACCATTATCCCACCTATCATCATTACATAGATTTGGATATAAAGTTATGTACATCTTGTCACTAAAATGCAGTAACTACAAACAGTAAAAGCCTTAGGGAATTACTTCCGTTCTTGAGCATCAACATTTAAAAAGAGTTTCAGTATATTAATGAAATAGTTGATTTATAGAAGCCTTCATATTCTGGAAAACTGAAAAGTTTAAGAAATTTCTAATAGAGAAACAAGATTTTATAATGCATAACACCAATAACTTTTCAAAGAAAAATTAGCTTTATATATTAATATACAGTGCTAATATATATATATGAGCATGTAACCTGCATACATATATGTATATAATAGACATGTACGTGTTGTATACATCCATATGCATATAAACTTATTCATACGTATACATGCATATATATTTACATATGCATGTATATTTTTACATATACCAATATTTATGGTCTTCAAGAAAACCCAGCATGGTAGCAGATACATGAGCCAAATCTAAAATTCACTCCCAGTCTGCCACTTGGAGATCTGTCAAGCTAATAATGAAGCATATTGTGCGAGCATACACACTGGGCACATAGCGAGTGTTTTGTGAACCCTGGTTCTACACTCGCCATCATCTCCTATCAATCATGTCCTCAGCAACAGCAGGGGCAATGGAAATAGAAGCAGAGGTAATTGGAGGCATGACTCAGTTCCACATGCTTGAAAAATAAAGGCCCCAGATACCCTGTTAATACATTTTTGTGTTATAATTTTACCCGATTCTATACTGAATAAAAAGAGGAAAGTATTATATTAATGAATATATTAAGTTCTTGCCTCTTTAAATAACTATTGTCAATCTTTTTTTCTCAGTTCCAATAACCAAATTCTCTAGTCACTAATTCAGCAGCAAGAACTTGCAAATTTTCACATTATGATGCTGGGCAAAATATCATCAAAAGAAAAATTACTAGATTAGAAAAAGGATTGGGTTTCTTAATTAGACAGACCTGAATTTATATCCTGGCCTTAAGACACAGGGCAAATCAGTAAGTTCTCTTAGCCCTGTCTAGGTAAAGTGTGGCTAACAATATTTACCTTGTAAGGCTTACGCTGAAGATCAAATGGTATGTTAACCACTGAGTACACCCTAGGCAATCAATAAATGCCAATTCAAATGTATTTATGATTTACACTTAAGACAGGATATGCACAATTCAAGACGGAATTGATTACTATAAAATACTCATTAAAAAGTGAAGAAAAGCACACAAAAGGAATTTAGGGAGAACAAATAAAATTGTGAGTTTAGTATCCAAAAGACACGTTGAAACGGTGTAGCTCTTTGTAGGATGTAAGAAGTCACATAATTCTGGGTTCCTGTATAGAGAATGCAAGCAAGATATCATGGCCATGACATGAATCAATTTACAAACATGAAAACAAGCCCAAGGAACTGTACAAGCTCTTCTCGTACTGGCGTGCATGTTCAGTGGTGGCTGACTCTTTGTGACCCCATGAACTATAGCTCTTCCCTCCATAGGATTTCCCAGGAAAGAATATTGGAGTGGGTTGCCAGTTTCTCCTCCAGGGTCTGGTACTAGAGCTAGAAGTAAATGTAAGGGGTCTCAGAGAGAAGACCTAGTGAAAAGTATTGAATAGCATTCTTAAAAGCATTCTTGCATATCTACAGCCCTGAGCTTCACAGGCTATTTCTGAAAATACAGGTTGGTGGGCTTCAGGTTCCTTATTTCCCCAGGTTCTCTACACGAGTGCCCCATACTCAAGGTCCATTTTCACACTTGCTAATTGTATGTGGCCTTGGACACCTGGGCAATTTCTCTAAGCCTCTAGTTTCCTCTCACGGGAAGTGGGGACATGACAGTGCTTCTCCGTGGGCCTTTGTGTGTGTGTGTTAGTGGCTCAGTCATGTCTGACTCTGTGACCCTACAGACTGTAGCCTGCCAGGCTTCTCTGTCCATGGAATTCTCCAGGCAAGAATACTGGAGTGGGTTGCCATCCTCTTCTCCAGGGCCATGGGCCTTTGGGGGAATTAAATGAAATGTTGAGCTCAGTTATATGCCAGAGGACAGAAGTGTATGGGGGGGTTCCTCTAATTTTCAGAAAAGGCACAGTCACTGAACTCGATCTATAGGAGCTTTTTTCTATCAAGGCTATTACGAATACATCCTGTAATATAACCACATTTACCTGTCATCTTTGCATTAGTATCACATTACAGGATAAAGGAAATCAAATGTCAGATTTGAATTTGTGTCAGCATGTCAGATTATCCTAAAAGAGAACTAACTCCGTAGCAGCTGTCTGAACCCTTTGCCTGAGAAAATTCCCTAACTCCAAAGGCTTTCTCCTTGATATCTCTTTTATTACTTTCTTCACATTCTTAGTTCTTACACTACCACATCCTAGTCACTTTTTCTAGCTCTGTGCAAGTAATGTTCATTTCCTGTTTTTAAATATTCACCTTTATGTGACTTTTCCTGAAATTTTTATTTTTTCTCCCAGATAAATAAATTTCATTTTATTTATTTATTTGTTTTTTTTTTGCATAAGTGTCACTTTCGAATTAGCTAAGTAATAAGTATGACTTCGTATGCCTTCAAAAGTTGCATACATTTCTAAGTAAATCCCAGAAAGGATGAGTCCTGAGGAAAAATTGTTAGTTAGATGCTTCAGCTTGGGTTCTGATTTAGGCTCTGATAATGTGTGATTTGAGATTTTAAACTTAATTCTTAGCTCTGTAAAAGGAGAGATTATTCTAGATTAGGTTTTCTCAATCTTTGAGAGATTTGCCTAGATAATTCTTTGTTGTAGAGGATGCTCTGTGCATTACAGGATATTTAGCAACACCTCTGGCCTCTAAGCACCAGATGCCAATAGCAATCTCCTTCCCCAATTGTGACAACCAAGAATGTCTTCAGACATTGACAAATGTCCCCTGGATGCAAAATTGCCTGAGTTGAGAATATTAGACTAGGCTTTAGAATTATATGAGTGTTATGCTGAAAAAGTCTGTATCAGCATGTTATTTCTTCATATTTCCACTAAAATCTAAGTTCCTTGAATGCAGGGACATTTTTTTGGTTAGTTCAGAGCCACATTTCCAGTGAATACTTGGTAGAGTAGGCACTCATTAAATTTTTGTTGACAAAAATGAATAAATGATGGAACAATATCTAACTCCATAAAAGTTGAAATCTCTCCATTTATTATATCTTGGCAGCCCATTTTGATGGGTCCTTAAACACTATTTGTCTTTCATGCTTATTCCACCTTTATTTCCTTAAAAATATTCAATTTCATCCTTTAACATAAATTCAGTTCATATACCCTTTAGAATCCAAGATACTTGGAAGGAAGAACTGTATTCTTTTCTTTCCGATTTAGCACATTGATAAATGTATGCCAGAGAAAAAATCAGATTGAAATATTTCACATATCTTCAATACAGTAGTATGATATAGACAGTAAATGTATCCTACTTTCTGAAATACAGATTTTCTTCCCTAATAACTACCAGATAAGCAAAATTATTTATTTCCAACCATTCGTATACACAGGTTTGTTTCTGAGCTTCACAAACCTTTATATGTTCTTTATGCATTAATTCAAGATCAGTATTCTCCCATTCCAGAGCATATGCTTTCTCTTTTCTTGAAAGTGAGTCTTCATGTCAAAAAGTAGCAGCTGTTCTCAATTACAGTATTCACTTTTAACCTCTTGTGTCTTTGTAGCTGACCACTGTACAGAGAGTTCAGGGATATTTCACATTCAAGATCTTTAGCTATTAGAAGCCATTCTTATTATTTTTTAAAAATCACACAAAACAACCTGTAACTGATCATATGATTTTGAGTTTCATAATCTCGATGCTCCCTTGAGATTCCTGGGTCTCCTCTCACACAACAAATCTGTGATTAAATGTCCACATCGTGACTGTGCTTCTGAAAGACAGTCGATAGCTACACATTTCTGAGGACTGCAGGGACAGAGGTAAATGAGAATATGATCAAAGTTTTATTCTAGGATAGTTCTATTACTATTCATAGAATATTCATAGAATCTATTCATAGATTCTATTCTCTCATAGAGGGGGCCATAAGTGATTTTAGAGTTATTTGCCAACAGGATGTTTTGCATCCTAGAAGATGAGAATTTACAATAGCAGAGTATACATTCAGTCTTTCTAGTCATATGATTCTTTCCAAATGGCTCTGACTTTGGGAGCACTTTTATCAAATATTATCAAAACTCATACTTCTCTGTACAATTGCTCTCTATTAAAGTTTAGTGCCAGCTGTCAGAGCTGTAATGTAAACCCTTATTAGCTCTTGTAAGTTCTACTCTGGAACTAATAAGGGATTGTCAAAACTATCCAAACACAGAGAGAAATGGGGGGATAAATCACAGAAAAGAAGATGGAAAGTGTTCAATGAATCTGTACTAGTAAAACAATCCTTGTGATATGATTACCAATGCATTTCGCAAAATCTATGCATCTCAAGGTGGAGAAAAAGATCTAGTTTTCAGTTTATTTTGCATAGGGTTTGATTTTCTTTTCTTTGGGAGAGGCTGAGTAAAAGCAATAAAACAAATTGAAGTTAATGAAATATCAATAATCTCTTTTAAAAATCTTTCCACGTACTCTTTAAAATGTTACACTGCATTCCTCAAATTTTAAAATATGGAAGATTTGATAATATCTGAACAGCTAGAAAGAAAAAGTATAAGTCTGAAAAACTGAAGATGAATATTCTTTTAAAAAGCCATAGATTATATAATATCTAAGCTTTAAAAACTTTTTTACATACTGGAATGCAGCAAATCAGAAGTAAGGAAGGCTGTCTATATAAACCCCAAAGTAATCTAAGTTAAAGAAATGAAATTTAAGACTTCCTACAGGGTCCAGCTAGACTTGATGGTAAATTACTATGACAGATGCACAATCTATTTGACAAGGTGATATTCATTAAGAAGTCAAAATAACTATACATTTTATATATTCAAAATAACCAATATTTCCCCTTTCACAGACATGGCTTTTTCTTGGAAAATTTGAATCACTTTTCAGATGAGTTTACATTTAATAGACATTTTGTGAGTGGTATCAGAGCAATATTCTGATCTTCCTTTGAAATGAGACTGAAAATGCAGTGACAGGAATAACCCATTTCAAGGAAAATCAGAGCTATTTTACTTCCTGCAACTGAAATTATTTTTTTTATGTCTTAGATTCATTCGCATAGTGAATACTATCCCGAGAAGCTTCATCCATATTTCTCACAGACATACTCTCAAACAAACTACACAATGAACAAATTATTTGTGTCTCCCAAAGATTATACATTTGGCATATAGGTGTGACCTAAATTATTATTTCCCACTTTAAAACATTGGACCAGACAAAGCATCTGAAAGTTCACAGAACTCGAAGTGAAGTGAAGTGAAGTTGCTTAATCATGTCTGACTCTTTGCGACCCCATGGACCGAGAAGCCTACCAGGAGCCTACCAGGCTCCTCCGTCCATGGAATTTTCCAGGCAGGAGTGCTGGAGTGGGTTGCCATTTCCTTCTCCAGGGGACCTTCCCAACCCAGGGACTGAACCTGGGTCACCCGCATTGCAGGCAGACGCTTTACCATCTGAGTCACAAAGATAGAAACGAACTTTATATTCTAAAAGCAAATACCCTAGAGTTATTTCATGTAAGACAACTGCAAACTAGGTTAGAACCTCAGGAAAATACCTTAATACTGACATATAAAATGGTCTTCTGTGTTAGGATAAAGAGTAGTAAAATAATTATTAAAAGAAGAAATTGTTACTATTTATCCCTCTTTGAACAATGCAATTGCTATAACTGAAGATAAATCTATATTTTACTAAAACACTGTAATTCTTATTTATTTATAATCTTGTGTGAGAGTTTTAACATCTATAAAACTGTCTGGATCTTTTAAGGTCTCATGTTGATTTGTTGCTGATCACTTGACTTATTCTTATTTATTATGAGTTATTTAAATGATTAGATATGATTTTGTTCTACTCTCTAAATTTAATGATGGTCATATCTCTCTTAATATGTTTGCAATTAAATTGTCTCTGACTACTCAAAATAATCTGATTTGTAGTGTATACAGAACAAAGATTTCACATTTCTTTCTAGTATCTTAAACAGGCAAATTCTGTTTGTTTTTGTATAGACTAAAAATGAACTATAATATTAAGTCACAAATCAAATACACTCCCTTATTTTTCCTTTCTTCAGATTTGAAAAGAGTTTTTACTTAATTACTGTTCAGATAGAGTGTTGACTTGCTTGGATTGAAAGTTTCTAGTAATATCACACGATAATTCATGTAAGCATATTTGGCATTTACTTCATAAAATTTATGCTGTTTCCTCTATGGCTTTTTTTCTCTTTGTGTGATTTTCAAGTGAACATAAATACCTAAAATAAATCAAATAGATATAGTTATTTTCTATATAAAGTAAATTGGTTTGACAAATATTTTGACTCACTTGATTACTTATTTTTGACTCAGATAATTTCTTCAAGGCAAGAATATTATTTATTATTATATCCTCACCAACTATCTAAGATAGTTTTGTATACAATAAATGTTAGGGTATAAAACAGTTTGCAAAAATTTTAGGTTTAATGTTTTTGAAATTTAGCAATTTTATTTTACTATTGTAATTGCTTATTTCCTAAACTGCATTTTCTTAAGTCAGTCAAAATCTGTAATTCCCTCTGGTTATACAATATAAAAATGTCCACGTGTAAATTCAAAGACACTTTTGAAAAATCAGTGGAAAAAACCTGTGCGAAAGAAAATTGGAGACTGAGTCAAATACTGGATGGGAAAAATCAAAGGTCACAAGTTTTTAGAAGAAGAAAAATGAAAGCTAATGATATTATAAAAGAATACAGCGAATATCACCTATGATTGAACGGACTAGAGGTTTAATGGAACTAAAAATGAAGTCACCTTGGAAAACTTCGAATTAAAAGAAGGTGGTCAACCAATCAGAGAATAATGAATACTAAGCACTGAAGAATTGATGCTTTCGAACTGTGATGTTGGAGAAGACTCTTGAGAACCCTTGGACTGCAAGGAGATCAAGCCAGTCAATCCTAAAGGAAATCAATCCTGAATATTCATCAGAAGGTCTGATGCTGAAGCTGAAGCTCCAATACTCTGGCCACCTGTTGCAAAGAGCCAACTCATTGAAAAAGACCCTGACGCTGGGAAAGATAGAAGGCAGGAAGAGAAGAGGACGGCAGAGTTTGAGGTGGTTGGATGGCATCATCTATTCAGTGGACATGAGTTTGAGCAAGCTCTGGCAGATGGTGAAGGACAGGGAACCCTGGCATTGTGCAGTCCATGGGGTCACAAAGAGTTGGACATGACTGAGTGACTGAATAACAAATATAAATTCATTAGACAATTTCTCTCCCTCAAGTTATCTCTAAGTTCTAATGTTTAAGGTTAGATAGAGACTATTGAATGGGTGAATCTGACAGTTTTAAGTGAAATGACTCTGTGTGACCCCGCCAGGCTTCTCCATCCATGGGATTCTCCAGGCAAGAATACTGGAGTGGGTTGCCATTTCCTTCTCCAAGGGATCTTCCCCACCCAGGGATCGAACCCAGATCTCCCGTATTGTAGGCAGACGCTTTAACCTCTGAGCCACCAGGGAAGCCCAATTATCCATCTAGTTCCTATCTAATTGAAAATATCTTCAATTATAATCTGCTAGGTTGAAGGCACAATGTCCTTTAAACAGATATAATATAGTCCCTCCCCTCAAGACACTTCCAGTCTGAAAACAACTGTAAAGAAATACTTCTGAATTCATTAACATATGAACATCTCGTACTTCTGGAAGATGCATACAGACTAAAAGGTGCTGGAAAGCCTCTGAGGTTTTCGATTTTCTCTAGCGCCTCTGTCAAAACGAGCATTCTGTTACTGAAAGCATGTCTGCTTCTTTAAGAGACTTTCTGAACAAACAGAGAAATGAGTAAAGAGTAAGAGCTGGTAGGTTAAATAAACATAATTATGGAAAATCATCGAGAATTCTAGATATCTTCATACTTCACATCAAACACACTTTTCTACCCAGCTGCTAATGTACAAGAACAAGGAATGAAGTTAGCATTCCACAATGAACGTACACAGATAAAACACAGAGCAACAGATTCTTCAGTGACATTAATAAGGTATTTGGTACATTAAGTCTAAACAAAGTTTGTAGGAGGAATATTTATAGTAACTCCCGGGTCTCTGGCTCAAATGTAATTAACTGACTAAATAAAAAGACATTAGCATTCTTATTTCTTCTCTCCAACTAAATCAAAATAGATAAAACAATTCATTTGCCAGGAGTAAAAATACATATGTAAAGATCACAAGGCTCCCTTGGTATTGATGTGAAATTTCCTCACACCTCCAATCTTCAAAACACAAAAGTGTTATCCTGGGATGTAAGAACTATGAAGGATTTCCCAAATGAAATGAACCAAGTAAACTCTGACTGTCAATAACTGAAAGCAAATAGCACAGGATTTAGGTTTATAATTGAAAATTTTCAATGCTATCTTATTAAAAAGAGGTTTATTAACATCCTATAATAACATCTCAACCTGTAATTTGACAATAGTCTCAACATCAAGCAAGTTTGTCAAAATCTGAGGAACATGGCCCAAAAAAGGTGTAACTCACACACACACGGTAAAATAAAAGCGATACTATGAGAGATAACATTTAAAGAAAGACCATATTTTAAAATGACATACTAGAGAAACTTCTAGAAAACCAAATTGGATGCATGATTTCTTACTTCCCTTACTAAATAATTATGTTACCATTAGTTTAAGTTTTTGTAGTTATTTATATGTGCATTTCTGTTTTACCAAATTCATCTTAATAAGTACTCTCTACATAGGAATTAGATGGGTAAACAGTGGAAAGAGTGTCAGACTTTATTTTTGGGGGCTCCAAAATCACTGCAGTGGTAATTGCAGCCATGAAATTAAAAAAACACTTACTCCTTGGAAGGAAAGTTATGCAACCTAGATAGCATATTAAAAAGCAGAGACATTACTTTGCCAACAAAGGTCTGTCTAGTCAAGGCTATGGTTTTTCGGGTGGTCATGTATGGATGTGAGAGTTGGACTGTGAAGAAAGCTGAGCGCCGAAGAATTGATGCTTTTGAATTGTGGTGTTGGAGAAGACTCTTGAGAGTCCCTTGGACTGCAAGAGATCCAACCAGTCCATCCTAAAGGAGATCAGTCCTGGGTGTTCTTTGGAAGGACTGATGCTAAAGCTGAAACTCCAGTACTTTGGCCACCTCAGTTGCGAAGAATTGACTCATTGGAAAAGACTCTGATGGTGAGAGGGATTAGGGGCAGGAGGAGAAGGGGATGACCGAGGATGAGATGGCTGGAAGGCATCACTGACTCGATGGACATGAGTTTGTGTGAACTCCGGGAGTTTGTGATGGACAGGGATGCCTGGCGTGCTGCAGTTCATGGGGTCGCAAAGAGTCAGACATCACTGAGCGACTGAACTGAACTGAACCCTCCTGAAAGTTTTCTTTTTTGTATTTTCAGTTTATTTGGAATGCAATTTCTGATTAATTCTTTAGCTATTAACATTTTTTACAATCTTCCCATATTTCCTCCCTCTAAGCAGTATGTGAAATAGTTCATAATTTTCCACTCTTACATTTCCTGTGTTCAATCTCCCCTAGAAAAAAAAGCCAGCAACATAAAGCATCTTATTACAGAAAATTCTGTTTTCCTCACACTCATCCCCTCCCATACAAATACACTTCCCTCTACACAGAACTTATTTTTAAGTGTAAACTATTTACTTAGCTCTGTTTAATAATTCACTTAAAAATATGTTTTTTTAGAGGCAGAAACCAAAATATTTTAAAACACATACACACATTTTTGCACTATAAACCAAACTAGTTTGGCAGTATTAATATTCATCTTTCTCTTTCTAGCATCTTTGGCAGGATTTGGCATATAGTAGAGTCTTGATATGTATTTAATAATTGAATCCATGGTCAAAGCATAACTTTACTACTTTTTCTCATTCCAGGAAGCATGAATTGATCTAAAAGTTTGTATCAAATACAAGACAAGTATAATGATACGGCTAAAATTGTGAGCTTGCATAAAGATACCTTTGGTTTTACTTATAGTTCTGAAATCAATGAACTTTTTGTCTACAAAATATTTTTCCTATCAGAGATTGTCTCATTTTCATCATTTAGTTCAATGAACTTTATCCCAAATATCCAGCTAGAGGGGAATAGATCATTTGGAGTATTTCATTACTAACACTGGAAAATGACCTACTAATGAAATTTAGATCCTTTATAAGACTTCTGTATAGAATAAGCTCAGAACACAAAAACTTAAATGGAACTTCTACACATTTGGGATTTTTGAGAAAATAACTTGATAAACAAATTATAAACCATTCCTTCTGGAATGCATAGGCTGGGTAAGATAGTTTCCTTTCTCCCTAACCAAAAGTTTCTAAGCACAATAATGATGGGTTCAAAACTCTCAATGCAGAGTCTTCTCACTATTAATGAAAAATTTCCATTATTAACTTTAAAATGCTCTAAATTATTCTCTCCTTCTGTGTCCTTGTCTGAAAGTTTGTACCTAGTAGAAGATTTATTGGTCTGTATTGCATTAAAGTTATTCATTTATTATCTGTCTTTCATATTAGATTGTAAGCTCTGAGAAGGGAGGTACTGCTGCTGCTGCTAAGTCGCTTCAGTCATGTCCGACTCTTTGCGACCCCAGAGACGGCAGCCCACCAGGCTCCACTATCCCTGGGATTCTCCAGGCAAGAACACTGGAGTGGGTTGCCATTTCCTTCTCCAATGCATGAAAGTGAAATGTGAAAGTGAAGTCGCTCAGTCGTGTTGGACTCTTAGCGACCCCATGGACTGCAGCCTACCAGGCTCCTCCGTCCATAGGATTTTCCAGGCAAGAGTACTGGAGTGGGGTGCCATTGCCTTCTCCTAGAGCAGGCCTAAATGGGGCCCAAATCCCAAGAACTCAGGACAGGAGATAAGAGATACTCACTTAAGAGAACTATAATTGTGATGGAGGTAGCTGTGCATCTGTGAGGGGAGCAGGAGGGCCACAGTCTCCACATTCATCAGGGGCTGCTGTGATCCATTCTTATGAAAATCCCAAGGTCAGGTGAACCCACCAGGGCACACATCTCTACTGATTCCCATCACTGCCCCAAGTAGTCAGCTCCACTTATTTATTTATCTATGTTTTCTCACTGTCTGGTACATTATTGTTTAAACTTAGAGATTTTTAGAGATATTGAATTAAATTTGCTATACTTTTTGGCATATCTAAGTTGCTTGACAACTCATTTATCCAGATTTTGTTAGATATCACCTAAGCTAATCTTAGTTTTCCCATGGCATTTTGTCTAGTAATTCTTCTTTCTTAAAAATCTAGAAACAGAGAGCTGTGATAAATAAGCTGAAACAGATGGACCTTATATTGACAGATTCTTGGTTACTTTGTGCCAGTTGCCTATGGTCCTGATCATCCCTTAATATACAACACTCTAACTTCAGTAGAATACATGTCCTTGTGAGGTTTCCTGGTCTCTGCCACCATTGGACTAAAAAATGGGGAAGTAGTGTGGGTTGTGGTTTCAACTGAAACATTCAGAATCAGACTGCCTGGCTTCAGATCTCACGTTCAACACTCCTAAAGGACCTAAGACAAGATATTTAATCTTTCAAAACCTTTTTTTAACTTCCTCATTTTAAAAATGGAGCCAATAATAGGATGTACTCATAGGCTATTTTGAGAGATAAGATAACTCATGGACATAACTTAGCAAATGAGCACAGTTTCTGGCATCCAATAAAGGCTTAATGCATATTTTTAAAAATTTTGTTGCATTCTTACTATGCTTCTTATAAGTAAGTAGATTCTTTCTAAATATTTCTTGAAATAAAGTGACTGAGTCTTATTTTCCTGTTTTTGAAAACTGTAAACCTCTGTTTGCTGATCACTGTGTTATAAAATTACCCTGAGGTGTTTAAAATCTAGCCACATATGTATGTCAAGGTATTGTTCCATCCTTCTATAAAATGAAACAAAACAAAGCAAAAAATAAGCTCATGAAATACATGAAATGTATTTAGTTATCTTTTCATCTATATCGATTCTAAGTAATACCATTCCTTTGTGTGCCTGAATTGAAGCCCTGCTGATAAAACAATGATTTGTGAGTCATAGCAAATGATCCTGAATAGTTCACAAGCTTAAAAACCAACCAGATTTTTAAAATTAAAAAAGGAAACCATAACAAACACCAGCACCACCACTGAAAACAAAAGCAAAAATACAAGCCTCAAGCTATGCTGGCCTATTATATTACAGGCTGTAAATTAATTGGTTGTGTATTAGATATTTAAGACATAGTAGACTTTGCATTTAAACTGCCATATTAAAAAAATTTGCTAATATACAGTTGATTTAGACTCAACACTACATGTAAATCAGCATGAAGTAGAATACCTTGACATATCCTCTAATAATTGGAATATACAAAATTACTTTTACTGTGAAATAGGAGGAAGCCAAATAGGGAAAGGAGTACATCAAGGCTGCATATTGTCACCCTGCTTATTTAACTTCTATGCAGAGTACATCATGAGAAACACTGGGCTGGAAGAAGCACAAGCTGGAATCAAGATTGCTGGGAGAAATATCAATAACCTCAGATATGCAGATGACACCACCCTTATGGCAGAAAGTGAGGGGGAACTCAAAAGCCTCTTGATGAAAGTGAAAGAGGAGAGTGAAAAAGTTGGCTTAAAGCTCAACATTCAGAAAACTAAAATCATGGCATCTGGTCCCATCACTTCATGGCAAATAGATGGGGAAACAGCGGAAACAGTGGCTGACTATTTTTTTGGGACTCCAAAATCACTGCAGATGGTGACTGCAGCCATGAAATTAAAAGATGCTTACTCCTTGGAAGAAAAGTTATGACCAACCTAGATAGCATATTCAAAAGCAGAGACAATGCTTTGTCAACAAAGGTCCATCTAGTCAAAGCTATGGTTTTTCCAGTGGTTATGTATGGATGTGAGAGTTGGATGGTCAAGAAAGCTGAGCACGGAAGAGTTGATACTTTTGAACTGCCATGTTGGAGAAGACTCTTGAGAGTTCTTTGGACTGCAAGGAGATCCAACCAGTCCATCCTAAAGGAAATCAGTCCTGAATATTCATTGGAAGGATTGATGCTAAAGCTGGAACTCCAATTCTTTGGCCACCTGATGCGAAGAACTGACACACTGGAAAAGACCCTGATGCTGGGAAGGACTGAAGGCAGGAGGGGAAAGGGACGACAGAGGACGAGATGGTGGATGACATCACTGACTCAATGAACATGAGTTTGAATACACTCCAGGAGTAGGGGAAGGACAGAGAGACCTGGCGTGCTGCATTCCATGAGGGCACAGAGAGTCAGACACAATGCAGTGAGTGAACTGGACTGAACTGAACTAAAATTCACCTGGCAGCATAAGCAAATGGTAAGATATAACCCTAAGAACAAGCTGCACCTTTTAGTTAGACTACTGAAAAGTCATTACACTTGTAAATTCCAATCATATCCCATTTTATCTTCTATCTCTAATTCTATTATAATTAGTTCTTTCTCAGCATACTTTTCTTCGAATAATTTGCTATTATGCATATGCATCTAATACTGCAACTAGTATTTTTAAATGTTGAAAGAGTCTGATAATATATCATCACTATGTCGAGGAAGTGCTAATAATATTTTCAATATAATAAACTATAATAATCAAGGAAATAAAACTTTGATACAAATATTATCTCTAAGAGTAATTTTGCCATACAATATCATTGAGTAACATAATAGTTACTTTAAAGAAGTTGTTCGGTTAAATTAAGTTTAAAAAACAGAAGCAACTCTGAA
>SJYQ01002819.1:400607-411413 GCA_006410935.1 Redunca redunca
ATCTCAATTTCATTAAAAATTTTCCATATTATTAGTTATTTTTAACTGCTTAATTTCTAATACTGAGGAAAATAATAAAATTTCTCTGGCATAACTGAAAATTTGTATCTCCATGATATTTTACTGAATTTTCTTTCTTGATGTTGAGACTTTGGCATCTGATATGAGGTGTACATATATTCATGATTTTTACATTGCAAAAAATATTTCTTTCACAAATTATAAAATATGTATTTTATAAATAATAGTGTTGATCCTGATTATTCATGGCTTCTACAATTGTGAGTTTTTCTACTAGTGAAAATTTATTTGTAAACAAAGTCAATACTCATGGCACTTTTGTGATTATTCACAAGCACACATAATAATGAAAATGTGTGTTACCTTACATCCACATTCCCAAATGAGGCTGGATAAGAGTATGCTCTGCTCTCCTGTTTCAGCCTCATGCAGAGACGACCAGGGGATAGTGTGGGAGACAGGCCATGGAGTGCAAGAAGCTAGGTTTCTGGGGCCATTTGGACTAGGTTTAAATCTTAAGTCTGGTACCTGAGTGGGAGGGCCTGAGAAAACTGATTCAATGGATATGAACTTGGGCAAACTCCAGGAGATGGTGAGGGACAGGGAGGCCTGGCAGGCTGTAGTCCATGGGGTCACAAAGAGCCTGAAAAGAACTGGTGACTGAACAACAACAGGTAAATGACTTAAAAATTGTGAACCTCATTTTCTCTTTTGTAAAATAAAGAAATTAGCATTTACAAAGGTGAATTATTTTTAATTTGTAAGATTATAGCCTATATGAGATTTTTACATATGTATATATAAATGCATGCACACACACAATATTCACCTACCCTAGGACAAATGACACAATGTAACATTTCAGTTTTTAATTGGCAAATTTATATAGCTACTGAGAATAAAAATCAATTGTGTAGTCTTATCCATCATTTTAATACTTATATTTTTCTGTGATATTAATTTTACTTCAGTGATCTTTTTTGCTTAATGCTTTATTCAGTCCAGTTCAGTTCAGTCGCCCAGTCCTGTCCGACTCTTCTGACCCCAGGGACTGCAGCACGCCAGGCCATCACAAACTCTGGGACCTTACTCAAACTCAGGTCCATTAAGTCAGTGATGCCATCCAACCCTCTCATCCTCTGTCGTCCCCTGTTCCTCCTGCCCTCAATCTTTCCCAGCTTCAGGGTCTTTTCCAATGAGTCAGTTCTTCGCATCAGATGGCCAAAGTATTGGAGTTTCAGCTTCAGCATCAGTCCTTCCAATGAATATTCAGGACTGATTTCCCTTAGGATTGACTGGGTCGATCTCCTTGCAGTCCAAGGGACTGTCAAGAGTCTTCTCCAGCACCACAGTTAAGTATTAATTCTTTGGTGCTCAGCTTTCTTTATAGTCCAACTCTCACACCCACACATGACTACTGGAAAAATCATAGCTTTGACTATACAGACTTTGGTGGCAAAGTAATGTCTCTGCTTTTTAATATGCTGTCTTGGTTGGTCATAGCTTTCCTTCCAAGCAGCAAGTGTCTTTTAATTTCAAGGCTGCAGTCACTAGCTTCAGTGATTTGGAGCATAAGAAAATAAAGTCTCTCACTGCCAGGAGCCAGCGTGAGGAATCCCACCCGTGACAAGGTCATGCATCAGAGGCCTGATAGTCAAGGCGAGTCAGGCCTCAGGGTTTCCCCCAGTATTTCCTGAGCATATACCCCCAAAATAAGAATCTGCCTGCGTTATTGTATTGTAGTTTTCCACTCTTCTGACACTCTCTGGAAAAAGTTAATTCAGGGCTTCAGTCTCCTGCAAAAGAATGTCTCGGCAAAAAACACCCTCTGATAACTCTCTAGCTTGCCTAACAGGTTCCCCTGGGCTTTTGGCAGCTTGTGAATTGCTTATAGCCCCCCAACCTCGAGAGGCACAAAGCTTAAAGCAGAATTGCTTATAGCCCCCCAACCGCGAGAGGCACAAAGCTTAAATCATCTTAAAGATACAGAGCCTTTTCTAAAGAGCTAAAATCATATTGGTGATGGATTTCACTGTTGACTCAATGATTGCTGCCAGGCCTCCGTATTCTTTATCTTTTAGGCATCTGGGAGAATGTTAATCAATGTAATCGGGATATGGAAAAAGGTATATAGTAGTTTTGATGTTAGCAACACTAGACTTTTGAGTTAATTACTTTTCTTTTGTTATAAATCACTGTATTCATTTTACTTGTTATAAATTGCTGTATCTTTGCTATGTAAGAATGTAACTTTATTTAGTGCTTTCTGAGAGTGGCACCAGACTTTGAGAAGAACAACACAAATAAGTCTTCTGGTTGACAAACCCTTATCAGAAAAAAGGCTGTAAAATGTTAATTGGCCCTTTTGGCCTAAAATGATGTAAATCACCTAAGACCTGTGCATACAACTAGGTATACAGAGAGAAAATCCTGGTTTTGATAAGTCTGGACTGCTAACGCTGCATAATTTTGTATTACCCATTGATCTCTATGTACAATCAAAAAGGTATAAAAGGCCTTTCTAGACAATAGAGGCTGGGCAAGTCATTGGAACGACTGGTTTCCCCCGTGTCTCCTCTTTACTCCTTTTCTGGCTGAATTCCCATCTGGGGTGTGGAGGCTTGCCATGTCTACTTACTTGCCCTGGCTTCTAAGATCTGTAAGAGAGGGAGCCCAAGGCGGGGCACCCTCTGATATTCAAACAGACGCCAGTGGCCTAACGTAGATGTGCAAACTTCTTGTCTTGAAGTTTTATTGGCTTTCCAAGTAAACCAAGTTATTCAGCCTCTATTCTCCACCAAATTTTCCTACTACACTCTTTCTTCTTAATCTAATCTTATATTTCTAATTAAATAAATAAATAAGTTTTTCCTCACCCACACCATCCCCGCTTCGAATTACCCTGGATCCACCAGGGCTGGACCCCGGCATCTCACTAATTCCAATATTTCCCTGTCTATTTGGAATGTTGAGTTTTAAGCCAACTTTTTAACTCTCCTTTTTCACTTTCATCAATAGACTCTTTAGTTCTTCACTTTCTGCCATAAGGGTGGTGTCTTTTGCATATCTGTGGTTATTGATATTTCTTCTGGAAACCTTGATTCCAGCCTGTGCTTCATCCAATCCAGCGTTTCTCATGATGTACTCTGCATGTAAGTTAAATAAGCAGGGTGACAATATACAACCTTGACATACTCTTTTCCTGATTTGGAACCAGTCTGTTGTTCCATGTCTAGTTCTAGCTGTTGCTTCTTGATGTACATACTGATTTCTCAAGATGTAGGTAAGGTGGTCTGGTATTCCTGTCTCTTTAAGAATTTTCAACTGTTTGCTGTGATCCACACAGAGGCTTTGGGGTAGTCAATAAACAGAAGTAGATGTTTCTCTGGAACTCTCTTGCTGTTTTGATGATCCAGGAGATGTTGGCAATTTGATCTCTGGTTCCTCTGTCTTTTCTAGATCCAGATTGAACATCTGGAAGTTAATGGTTCAGGTACTGTTGAAGCCCATTTTGGAGAATTTTGAGCATTATTTGCTAGTGTGGAAGATGAGTGTAATTGTGTGGTAGTTTATACATTCTTTGGCATTGCCTCTCTTTGGAATTAGAATGAAAACTGACCTTTTCCAGTCCTCAGGCCACTGCTGAGTTTTCCAAGTTTGCTGGCATATTGAAGGCAGCAATTTCACAGCATCATCGTTTAAGATTTGAAATAGCTCAACCTGAATTCCATCACCTTCACTAGCTATGTTCATATTGATGCTTCATAAGGCCAACTTGACTTCACATTCCAGGATGGCTGGCTCTAGGTGAGTGATCACACCATCGTGGTTATCTGGTCATGAAGATATTTTTGTAAAGTTCTGTGTATTCTTGCCACCTCTTCTTAATATCTTCTGCTTCTGTTAGTCCATACCATTTCTGTCCTTTATCGAGCGCATCTTTGCATGAAATGTTCCCTTGGTATATCTAATTTTCTTGTAAAGATCTCTAGCCTTTTCCATTCTTTGTTTTTCTCTGTTTCTTTAATTTGATAATTGAGGAAGGCTTTCTTATCTCTCCTTTCTATTCTTTGGATTTCTGCATTCAAATGGGAATATCTTTCCTTTCCTCATTTTTCTTTAGCTTCTCTTCTTTTCCCAACTATTTGAAAGGCCTCCTCAGACAATCATTTAGTCTTTTTGCATTTCTTGTTCTTGGGGATGGTCTCAATCACTGTCTTCTGTACAATGTCACAAACCTTTGGCCACAGTTCTTCAGGCATTCTATCAGATCTAATCCCTTGAGTCTGATACTTCCACTGTATAGTCATAAGGGATTTGATTTAGGTCATACCTGAATAGTCTAGTGGTTTTCCATGCTTTCTTCAATTTAAGTCTGAATTTGGCAATAAGAAGTTCATGATCTGGGCCAATATATGGTGGAGGTAACGAAGATAATGACCTCCTTCAAAAGATCCCATGCAGGCACTGCCTCACTCAGTGCCTCTGACCTGAAGCAGGCCACTGCCAACACACACCTCTTCCTCAGTTGTGTCCTACTCTTTGCAACCCCATGGGCTGCCATACAGCAGGCTTCCCTGTCTAACACCAATGCCCAGAGTTTGTTAAAACTCATGTTCATCAAAGTGATGTTGATGCCATCAAAGCATCTCATCTTCTTCCTCCCCTTCTGCTCCTGCCCTCAGTCTTTCCCAGTTTCAGGGTTTTTTCCAATGAGTCAGTTTTTTGCAACAGGTGGCCAAAGTATTGGAGTTTCAGCTTCAGCATCACTCCTTCCAATGAATATTCAGGACTGATTTCCTTTAGGATTGATTAGTTGGATCTCCTTGCAGTCCAAGGGACTCTCAAGAGTCTTCTCCAACACCACAGTTCAAAAGCATCAATTCTTTGGCACTCCACTTTCATTATAGTCCATCTCTCCCATCCAGACATGACTAATGGAAAAAACATGTAAGGTCTCTGCTTTTTAATATGCTGTCTAGTTTGATCATAGTTTTTCTTCCAAGGAGTAAGAGTCTTTTAATTTCATGGCTGCAGTCACCATTATTTTGTTTTAATTTTTGTATTTTTTCCTATCTTGGTGAAAGTGGTTGTTTTCTCTTTCTAACAAGTACAAAATTTTATTACACTTTTACAAATATTACTACATATTTTAATGCTTATTAATTTAATAATTTAACTTGCATTTTCCCCCATGGGGAGTGGGCATAGAAGGATGCAAGATGAATTCTTCCACAAACAGTTTAATAATGTTTGTACTTCATGAAAAATATTAAACACATAAAATATGAAAGCTTGTAATGGCAGTGACACCAAGAAAATGAATAGAAAGAGTAGATTTACCTTTTTCCCTGAATGACATATTATAAATTGAAGCAGCTCTAAATTTTACAGATGACAGAGATGAAGAGTATGATCTAGTTTCTTATCACTTCAATGCCTTTAATGATAGTCTGCAAGTATTGATGCCTTTCCAATGAGTTTTACAGATGTTAACAATTACTTTTAGAGTTAGAAAGGGATTGGAACTTAGCATGGGTTCTTTTTTCTTCTTATAGTGCTATTTTCAGTTTTAACAGGTTATAGTTATTTGTGTCAACTCTAACAGTTTTTTTCTGATATTGATGGCAACAGAAATATGTTTACCTCTCTCCAGTAAATCACTAAAGTTACTGAATCTTAGATTTTGTGGAATGATTCACAGGAAAGTGACACAATGTAGAAATTTCATTATTTATTTTACTAACTAATTGCAAATATATTTCAGTAGGTGCTCAGTTTTGTCTGACTCTTTGCAATGCTGTGGATTGTAGCCTGCCAGACTTCTCTGTCTCTAGGATTTCTCAGGCAATAATACTGGAGTACTGGTATTACTGGCAATAGTGCATTGCCATTTCTTCTCCAGTGGATCCTTCTGACCTAGGTATTGAAATCACATCTCCTGCTTGGCAGGCAGATTCTTTAACATTGAGCCAGAAGCCCTATAGTTCAATACAATTCTTATAAAAAGAGAAAAGCCAATTGTTTTGGAAAAATAGATTATTAGTAGTACAAGATAAGAAAATAAGTAAAATATTTTTAAATTTGTACAGTTGTTCTAAGCCCTATTCTCTGAGTAAGTCTCCAGTAACTTCTACTTTGGTATTTGATTGGGTGAAACTATTGAAAATCAAATGCTCTACCATTATCCATATGAAAAATTTCCTTATAGGTATGTAAATTCTGTAATATAAAGTTTGGAAGGTAATTTTAATATTTTCTTTAATTTAGAATTCTATGTTTCAATCTTCTTGACTTATTTCTGTACAAAAAACTTAGCAGTTTCCCATTGTTATCCATTCATNTTCTTTAATTTATAATTCTATGTTTCAATCTTCTTGACTTATTTCTGTACAAAAAACTTAGCAGTTTCCCATTGTTATCCATTCATAATTTGAATGTGAACTCACTTTCACATTTTTCATTGGTTACTACGGTGTCATAATTTAAATAAGTTGTTGTTGCAGAAAACTTCAACAGCTATAGTAGGAATTATTTATTTTCTTGCCTCGACAATTTTAATTTGCATAGTATTCCTTATAGTAGTGAAAATGCAACATTCAGTGACTACTCCTGNACCGTTTTAGTGAAACTCTGAACTTTTGTCTATAATATTTTTGTCCTAATAAAATATTCTCTGTGTCTCCATAAGATATATTGATGAAAAATGTCATTATGCAATATGTCTTCATTATCCAGAAGCACTGCCTATTACTTCTTCCATCTCCTGCTATCAGGAATAAAATGATTTCAGGCAGGTCATATCACTTGCCAATCTTCAATATAAATACTTACATTTCATAAAAGTTGCTTTTAATTAAAATATGTTTTACACTTTGAGCAGAGTTCAGATTAAATGTTAATTTGTGATGTATCAAAAATATTTGCGAATACATGATTGCCATACCACTTTTGGCAAAGTTTTTACTAAGTGCCTGGTTTTGTGCTGTGCTTTATCCCAATGCTTAATATGAAGAATATTAAGTAACAATTATATTTTCATACTCTGTTTTCCTGTTCTTTTTCCCAGTATGCACATGCAGTTTTCTTATGTGGTTATTTCTACAATTGAATAAGTAGCAAATAATTATGTACTCTATAGTCTTTGAGGAAGATAGTAGACCTTGCCATTATCATTTGAAATTAATTTTGTTAAAAGACAGTTAGTATTGAGCTGCAAAGAGCAAGAGCTTTATTTGGGGTCTTAGAAATTATGATTAAGGAAACCCAGATTCTAATAAAACTGAAAGAGTGTTCAGGTAAGCAAATGGGTCAGGAGCTTATAAAAGCAAAAGATGGGTTTGTTAAAGTTTTCTTGCAAGAATTATGATTGACTCTGATGCAAAAAAAGAAATATTTGTCCTTGAGGGAGATACTGTCATGAGTACTTAGAGTAGAATCTGATAAGTATCCTGAGTTTCTAGAATATTGAGTTTCTAGAACATTCTGGATGCCTATTTTAAGACAATAAGTGATCAAATGTTCAGATTCCATCCAACTGAGGTGTGTATGAGTCCCACTTCCTCAGTGGTTTCCTGGTTCCATTTTGGAGAGTGCTCTTAACAACACTAACTCCATTTTGACTCTCCCAATTTAACAAGTGTGAACACAACAAAACATTATAAACTGTTCTAACATGGTTAACTTGATAAATCAGGATGTTTTAGAAGATGTTCTTCAAAATATATACTATCAAAAACTCAAAACCAGTGAGGCCACTGTTATTCCAAATAGTGTTTCAAAGTGGTAAGGGATTTAATTTAAATTATGAAAATAAAGTATTTTTTAATATAAGCTATATGCAGTCTTGTGATTCCTTTTTGTTTTGTTTTGTTTATATTTCTCTCAACTCAGTGTGTCTCCAGCTAAGTGAATAGTTATTGCAAATGCACAATACAGTGATTAGATTTTCATGAAGATGATGATATATTANCGTTATGCAACAGAAGTCTAGAACTTCTTCATCTTGCAAAGCCAAAATTGTATGCCTATTGAAAAACAATTCCTCTTCTCCCTGCCCCAGCCCATGGGAACCACAATTCTACTTTTTATTTGTATAGGTTTGATTATTTTAGATATATTACAGCATTATGAACAGTATTCAGGAACTGGAAGCAACCCAAATGTTTGCAGAAGACGTATGGTGTAGGAGAGGAAGGAATTTTTTCTACCCTTCTAGATTCTTCTGACTGGACCACAAATTAAGTTAACATGAGATATGAAAATGGGAGAAAATCAAACCAAATTTTAATAAGATGTATACATGGGAGAGATACAGGAAAACTTGAATAATTCACCAAATTGGCTGAAGCCATCACTAAACACCATCTTAAGCTAAAGACAAAAGAAAATGTTGGGAGCAATAATTTGGGACTTACTAATAGAGGAAAACAACAGAATGGGAAAGACTAGAGATCTCTTCAAGAAAATTAAAGATACCAAGGGAACATTTCATGCAAACGTGGGCTCATTAAAGGACAGAAATGGTATGGACCTAACAGAAGCAGAAGATATTAAGAAAAGGTGGCAAGAATACACAGAAGAACTATACAAAAAATATCTTCACGAAAAAGATAATTACGATGGTGTACATCCTGGAATGTGAAGTCAAGTGGGCCTTAGAAAGCATTACTACGAACAAAGCTATTGGAGGTGATGGCATTCCAGTTGAGCTATTTCAAATCCTGAAAGATGAGGCTGTGAAAGTGCTGCACTCAATATGTCAGCAAATTTGGAAAACTCAACAGTGGCCACAGGACTGGAAACGGTCAGTTTTCATTCCAATTCCAAAGAAAGGCAATGCCAAAGAATCCTCAAACTACTGCACAATTGCACTCATCTCACACGCTAGTAAAGTAATGCTCAAATTTCTCCAAACCAGGCTTCAGCAATATGTGAACCGTGAACTTCCATATGCTCAAGCTGGATTTAGTAAAGGCAGAGGAACCAGAGATCAAATTGCCATCATTTGCTGGATCATGGGAAATACAAGAGAGTTCCAAAGAAACCCATCTATTTCTGCTTTATTGACTATGCCAAAGCCTTTGACTGTGTGGATCACAATAAACTATGGAAAATTCTGAGAGAGATGGGAATACCAGACCACCTGGCCTGCCTCTTGAGAAACCTATATGCAGGTCAGGAAGCAACAGTTAGAACTGGACATGGAACAACAGACTGGTTCCAAATAGGAAAAGGAGTACGTCAAGGCTGTATATTGTCATCCTGCTTATTTAACTTATATGCAGAGTACATCATGAGCAATGCTGGGCTGGAAGAAGCACAAGCTGGAATCAAGTTTGCCGGGTGCAGATGATACCACCCTCATGGCAGAAAGTGAAGAGGAACTAAAAAGCCTCTTGATGAAAGTGAAAGAGGAAAGTGAAAAAGTTGGCTTCAAGCTCAGCATTCAAAAAATGAAGATCATGGCGTCTGGTCCCATCACTTCATGAGAAATAGATGGGGAAACAGTGGAAACAGTGTCAGACATTTTTTTGGGGGGTGGGGCCCTCCAAAATCACTGCAGAAGGTGATTGCAGCCATGAAATTAAAAGGTGCTTACTCCTTGAAGGGAACATTATGACCAACCTAGATAGCATATTCAAAAGCAGAGACATTACTTTGCCAACAAAGGCTTGTCTAGTCAAGGCTATGGTTTTTCTAGTAGTCATGTATGGATGTGAGAGTTGGACTGTGAAGAAAGCTGAGTGCCAAAGAATTGATGCTTTTGAACTGTGGTGTTGGAGAAGACTCTTGAGAGTCCCTTGGACTGCAAGAAGATCCAACCAGTCCAGTCTAAAGGAGATCGGCCCAGGGTGTTCTTTGGAAGGAATGATGCTAAAGCTGAAACTCCAGTACCTTGGCCACTTCATGCGAAGGGTTGACTCATTGGAAAAGACTCTGATGCTAGGAAGGATTGGGGGCAGGAGGAGAAGGGGACAACAGAGAATGAGATGGCTGAATGGCATCACCAACTCAATGGACATGAGTTTGAGTGAATTCAGGGAGTTGGTGATGGACAAGGAGGCCTGGTGTGCTGCAATTCATGGGTCACAAAGAGTCAGACATAACTGAGCGACTGAACTGAACTGAACTGAGGAGAAGAGGGCAATTCATTTGAAAGTAGAAAAACAAATGTTTATAGATGCAGAGAAAACTTTCAGCAAAATTCAACACCCCTTTATGATGAAAACTCTGCAGAAAGTAGGCATAGAAGGAACCTACCTTAACATAACAAAGGCCATTTATGACAAAACCACAGCAAACATTACTGTCATGGTGACAAACTGAAAGCATTTCCTCTAAGATCAGGAACAAGACAAGGGTACCCAGTCACATCCAACATTCAACATAGTTTTGGAAGTCCTACCCATGGCAATCAGAGAAGAAAAATAAATTAAAAGAATCCAGATCAGAAAAGAAGCAAAACTGTCACTGTTTGCAGATGACATAACACTATCCATAGAAAACCCTAAAGATTCCAGAAAAGTGCTATCAGTGAATATAGTAAAGTCTCAGGATATAAAAGAAATATACAAAAATCCCTTGCATTTCTATACACTAAAAATGAAAAATCAGAAAGAGAAGTTAAAGAAACAATCCCATTCACCATTACAATGGAACAGAGCAAAATACCTAGGAATAAACCTACCTAGAGAGTCAAAAGGTCTGTATGCAGAAAACTATAAGACACTGGTGAAAGAAATGAATGATGACACAAACAGATGGATAGATATACCACATTCT